>CM031871.1:587125-628039 GCA_018697195.1 Certhia americana
TTTCCTTTTCCTTTTCCTTTTCCTTTTCCTTTTCCTTTTCCTTTTCCCTTTCCCTTTCCTTTTCTGTTTTAATCTAATGGCTTCTGCAAATATCTGACATTTAATATATGTGATCAAATACCACTCTTTAAAAGTCTGTAAAGGGAATCTATTATTGCCTCCTTCCCAAATTATTGCCTCCTCCCTCCTTTCTTGCTGGAGTTAGGTCTTGGCATTTGAGAAGGACACTGCAGAAATGCACAGCAACTTCAGGTAGGTGTACTAAATACCTTGCTTTAAAAAAGGATGTTTGCTTTAGTTTTCACCCTAAAATTACTACTTGAGGTAATTCTGAGGCGTTCCATAAAATCTCAGTCCTTGCTTTCTGACTGAACTTTGTCAGCGTAAGGGGCTGTTTCAAGTTATATTTGTCTGATTGCTGATATTAGTGGAACAAAAATACTTGGGAACACTGATGCTTTGCTTGTGTCATGCAGATGGAGTAAACTCTAGGTTGCCGAGGACACTAGGTCCAGATACACTCAAGCATCTGTTGTTAAATACAACCAGGGGGCTGGTAGCAGTGGTGCAGTGAGAGGAGATATCTCCGGGAAGTTGGCTTGCATTTGATGTCAGAAAGAAGCAGGCTGGTGAGGAGTAATCTGCATTTCTCTCTACTCGAGGAGAAAGGGAAATGCTGCCAGGTGGACACGGCTTGAGGCATCTGTTCCTTCATTCTCCAGTCACTGTCCAGTCATGGTCCTTGCAAAGAAGTCCGGTCTTTACCAAATATGTGAAGGCCCCTGTCTAATAGCTAACTTCTTGTTGACTTTTAATGATCTTTCTTCAGCTGGATCACACTCCTCCACCTGTTTGTTAAAATATAATAGCTTTTTGTAGAAGTTAGCAATTTCTCAGTGAAATGCAATTCTGTAGTGCTGGCGCTGTTCCATTAATCATATAGAGGAATCTGCTTGTGCCAAAAACCTATCAAGTAGAGCTGCCTTTTTGAGAGCTGGTGGGAATGTGTACCCAGTGGTGTTCTTGCTGGCATATGGACTTCCCGTGTGTGCAAGAATGGCTGGGGCATGGAGCGGGGGGGTCCCCTTTTGCTGTGCTCAGGGTACACAACTTGAGCAGGCTGAGCGAGCCTGGCAACTCTCAGGACTCAAAGTCATATGAACAGATCTTCAGAAAGTTTTATATTTAGGGACATGATCCCTTTTCATTCCTTCCCCCGAAATTTTGAGCATTCAAAATAGAGGCTTAAGTCTTACTGAAAGATAGACAGGAGTTTTTTTAGCCTTAAGCTCCATCAGTGGTCTTATACATGTCAGATGAGGACATTCACTTTCAGTGCTAGATGAGGATAAGAAATACCTGCTTCCTTGGATTTTATGATAAACTGCCTAGCAGTGAAAGTAGGATTTAAAAATGAGAAAATGAGAAAAATAATTTTAATAGTAATGTTTATGAAGAGCTCAAGTGTTCAGCTTCATCATCTGGGAGAGTACAGAGAGGGGAATCCTCTGTACTGGCTCCTTTTTGGGAGGTGCACTCCTGCTGAGGATGAGCCGTGTTGTGTGGCAGCATCCAAGCCATGTGTGTGAGGTGGTCTGTGCTCATGCCCTGCCAGAGCCACCAATGGAGGAACAGGCAGAAAGTGGCGGCACCTTTAGGAATGGAGGAAGAGGAGGCCAGGGACCACAACAGGAGTATGGGAAGCATACAGCAGCAAAGTGGGGAGGAAGTGATCAGCAATGCAAAGTCTCAAACCACTAAACCAAGACATGGGAAACTTCTTTAGAAGTAGAGAAGAGCAGGGCTTGGCAATGACAAATATGAAGGGCAAAGGGAAATCCGAAGAATATGGTCTCCACATCAAATGGGAAGAGTTGGAAGGGGACCAGACTCATAAATTTTGTTGTTTCCCATATTAGTAAAGGGTGGCTGTTGGTGCTAGCATAAGGCCCTGTGCATTGGGATAAAAAGGAGATGAGTTCCTAGCATGTTTGGCTCATTCTGCTTAGAAAAGAAGTAACAGTCTGTGTATAAAATGCTGTCTGTGTATAACTTAACATCTCATGGCGTTGCAATGAGATGGCTGTGTTTTGGGAATGTGAATGACTGAGCTGCACCTGACCATAGCTCACAGTTTTCCTTCCAGTGCTCTCTGTCTCTACGTTGTGTTTGTTGCAGGTGCTTGCTGCACCAGGTGTTCCTGGACACGGCAAACTACAGTGAGTGTGTGTGACTTTTTCTTCCTTGGTTAGATCCCAGACGTTTCACAGCTATCTGGAGGACATCATCAACTACCGCTGGGAGCTGGAGGAAGGGAAACCCAACCCTTTGCGGGAGTGCACTTTCCAGGAGCTGCCCCTGCGCACGCGGGTGGAGATCCTGCACCGCCTCTGTGACTACCGCCTTGATGCAGATGATGTCTTCGACCTCCTCAAGGTGCTTTGGGCAGCAGGGATGAGGGAAACTGTGTGGCTACAGGAGCTGAGCAACATCAGAATCATCCTGGGATGAGAAGGGGTCACAGTGGGTCAGTTCCCTTTGTTCTCCTCTGCCTTGCACTGGTTTGCTCAGGACTTCGGCCCTTGTCCTGTGTGGATGTTTTCATAACATGGGAGTCGCTAAGGAGATTGACTTCATTGGCTACTCTTTCTTCAAAGAGTGGATTTGGAGATGCTTTAAGGGTAATGGCAGGGCTGTGAGAGCTGAGACTGCTGCCTTGCTGAGGGATGCTGTGAGATGAAAGGATAGGGATGAAGAATACTGGGGGAGCTGGAGCTGGGGGAGGGTAGAGGAGGGGAAGGAGGGAGGGAGCTTCTCAGGGCTGTGTGTGACTGTCACCAGCACTAATTAGACCTTCCCTGTCAGGAGCACCAGAGATGAAATGTTAAAACAACAGAGGCCATTCAAATTAGAGATGCCAATCTAAATCCCTCCCCGGACAGAGAGCGAACATTGCCTTCCCCCTGGAGTAACATTTTCCCAGCTCAGCCAGGAGGAGCAGCTGTACTGCTGCTGTGGCATGGTGGGAGGGAAGGAGGGAGGGAGGTGTTTACTGAGGGGTGTCATCATGTTTTGTGTGACAATGTGGCTGCTTTTCAACTTGTCACTGTCTGGCGGGGGTCTCCCGGTGGGCGCAGGGCTTGGATGCCGACAGCCTCCGTGTGGAGCCGCTGGGTGAGGACAGCAGTGGTGCCCTGTACTGGTACTTCTACGGCACACGGATGTACAAGGAGGACCCAGTGCAGGACAAAACGAATGGAGAGCTGGCTCCAGACAGGTAACAGCCCACGCAAACACCCTCTCCTGCGTCTGGGTTGCAGGGGTGAGGGGGGCATGGCCCAGCAGTCCAGGTGGTGCAGGGGGCTCCGCCTGACTGCTGTTGTGCTGGGGGGAGCGGGGCCTGGAGAGGGGCAGCGCGGGCGGGAGTGGAGTTGCCAAGCAGACTGGGAGCTGCCCTGCGCCATGCATTGTGTTGCAGGCAGCCTGCAGCCTTTGTGGCACTGGCAGAACCTGCTGTGGGAGTGATGTTGCCTGCCCCACTGCATTCCTGCCTGTCTGCCCCGCACCATTCCGTGCTGTGCCGGCGGCTCCCAGATCAGGCTCCCAGCCAGTGGGAATCCCTCCTCTCCCCTCCACGTCCTGTTGCTGCTCTGATTTAATCCCTCCTTTGGTTGGGGTTCCTAGCAGCTTTTCTGATTTCCGTGCCCTTCTCCCATTCTGCCAGCCTTGCTTCCATTTCTAGGCAGATATTTCATGGTGGTTTTGCCATTTTTCAGGGGATGTGGGGGGCAGACAAACACCCCAAATGTTCCTGGGAAAACAGGCAAGAGACGAGGGCGACCTCCAAAGCGGAAAAAACTACTGGAGGAAAATTTGCTGAGGTATGGAAGGTTTCTTCCTGCAACAGACGTAAAATATATGCATTCCCAGAGGGAAGTATAATGTATATCTGGGGTTCCTCCAGTAAGTATGTATATACTATGCAGCCATAATTTCAATGCAACTCAGAAGTGAAGCAAGCTCAGACTTGGTGGATGCTTTGATCACTCTCCATATCAAATTCTGCTTGAGCTGGAAGTTTGATGAAACAGTGGGCACCACTCTTCCAACCACCTCGCTTGAAATGCAGTTCCACCATGCGGTGTTAGGAAATTTGCTCCTGATAAAGAGTACTTTCATTGTGTGGCTTGAAGCCAGAAATCCTGGCCACTTGAGTCCATACAGATTTTGGGGATGCTTCCCATAAGAACTGAGGTGCTGTGCTTGCCAAACTTCATCATGCACCCTTCACTTAAAAAAAACTTTACAAAGCTATGATAAATATATTTTTGAAAATGTATATAAAATGTGTGTTCTGCTGCATTTTTTCATGATTTTGCTCTGCACTAAATAATTTCCGTGTTCCCTCTTCTTCTCCTCAGAAATAGCTGCATTTCAGTGATGTGAAGTAATGTACTTACTGTATCACTCCTCTTTCTTTTTTGGTAGGGAGAAGGCAGAAGAAAACTTGCTTATCCATGAGACTCAGATAAGAAATGGTAAAGAGATTTTACAGTATCAGGGTTGATACCACCAGCTAATAAGCCTTTTAAATTATCAAAACCCAGAGAGGTGCCTGAGAGACAACCCAACCTTTCTCAGGAGAGTCTTTCTGCTGGTGGTTGGTGCCAAGTTTGGAAGGAGGGGTTTGTGTTACGGACTGCCTGGGAGCTGGGAGCTTGGGCACCTGCAGGCTTCCTATTTTATCATGGCTGAGTTTGGGATGAAGAAACCTAACCTACTGGGATACACTAGAATTCAAGGGCTCACCTAAAAAAGCAGGCTGTGAATGGTCCTCAGTCTTCCAGGGGTGAGTAAAAACACACCCCTCTTCTTAGCTGGTGTGTTTTTTCAGATGGGGAAGGGGGTGGAGTCAGTGATGCTAAGATAGGGAAGGAAGAACATTTTTGATTCTCTCACTTTTACTCTTTGTGGCCATTGGGTGGCTGAGAGTGGTAAATGATGTCTTGAGGGTACCCAGCTAAGGGTTAATGAGGCAAAAAGTGAGTTAGCAACATGATGTGAAAGTGAGTTCAAGGGAGCTGGGACTCATTTGTCATACATGTGTATCCACTGGCTTCCATAAAACCCAGGGACTCTGCCTGCTTGTAGCCTCACAATAAAAGGCAAGGATAGCATTGTCTTCCCCATGCCTTCTTCCCTTTGCCCTTTCTCTTCAGATTTTTTGGCGGCTACTCTGTCTGCACCAGAGCTGGATGGCAGAGCCAGAGTGATGCACATGAGGCGCTGGGGGTTTTATCAGATCATGGTCTTCCAGCAAATTGTGTCACTTCAGCTGCAGAGTAATCTGCTGCTGGTACAAAACAGTTCCTTAGTCCTGTTTGCTGTTGAAATGAGTTGTCCATAGGCAGCTGGCAAGGGAATGAGAAACAAGGATGCAGGCTTTGGGGGCAGGATGCAGGTAAACTCCCTGCTGCAGGTGGGCAAGGGATGGCTTTGCGTAGCCAGAGCAGCAGAAGCTGCACATGGCTGGAGCTTTGTTGTCTCAGTTACCAGTCCCCAGTGCATTCACAGAGCTGAAATTCTGTGCCACTGTCACTGCAGCGCAGGCACCTGATAGAGGGAAGGTGCTGGTGGGAGCCTGCAGCTTTCCAGTCTTCGCAAGGCAACCTGACTGACAGCTTGCATGTTGGAGCCACTTGCAGCTCAGATCCACAAAGGGCCCAGAGTCAGGTTCAGGTTTTTTACTTCTTTATATTTTTCATTGTTAGTTTTCTTGAAAATGTGGTCAGAAGGTGCATGATATCTGCCAGCAGTGCTGATGGCCATTGCTTTCTTTCCGGGAGCCAGTGGTTAGCTCTAGAAAAGTCTAGAGGGAGCTCAGAACCCCTCAGCCTGAAAGTGTTTGATCCAAGACTTTCCCTACTCGAGAAAAAAAAAAAAAAAAAGGCCACAACCTTTTTCTGCTTAGAGAACATCCTGGGGCAAAAGCATACAAGTTGCAACCCATGAGTGTTCCCTGCCCTATGTAAACATTTGTGGAGCAGGAAGCACATTTCCCATCTCCAGGTGGGTGTTCCAGCCACAGTGCAAGAGAGCCCTTCCTTCCCAATTAATATTTACATTAATATTCAAATGTTTCATAGAAGGTGGAACAGCTCTCAAAGTGTTTTGGTGGTTGGGACATGCTCCAGAGCAGTGGGTGATCTGCTTCAATCCCACTCTGGATGGAGCAGGGATGGGATGTGAACTTTTGGAACTTCCCCCTCATCTGGCAGCCCGATGAACCTTGTCCTTCACTTCCTCTTCTGGTCTTTTAAGTGCCTGCAAACAAAACGTTTCATTTGCAGGGAGCAGTAGGATTTTTTTCACTGCGGGAATGGTTTGCAGTGCTTTAAAAAAAAAAAAGCTTATTTCAAATTACATTATTTTTTGATGGCTTTATTCTGCTGCCAGACTAAATCAGACATTTGCAGTTCCCTATGTCCTGCTCTGGCTGGCAGCCACCATTACAAAAAACAAATGAAATTCTTTTCTCCAGTCTGCAATAACTAGAATGTGCAGTTGCTACAGGGATGTCACACTACCCGTGTGTTACCATGTGCCACCATTATTTTTTCACCTGTCTGCTTCCTCTCTACCTCAGCATCACTGTCAGAGTGGCACTCTCAGTGCTTCTGGTGCAAGAAGAGAGCTTTGGGTCTATAGCAAATGGAATGTTTTCCATAACAGTGGCCATTGCCAGTGTCTTTTGCTCTTCCTGAGCCCTGAGGAGAGAAGAGAAGGGATCAAGAGGAGCTGTTAGTCATAACTGTTGTGGAGATAACATCCTTTCATGTTTTTGAAGGGTCCCAAGGGCCTGGCCGTGGGACATGGTGGTTGCTGTGCCAGACGGAAGAGGAGTGGAGGCAGGTCACAGAGAGCTTCAGAGAGAGGACTTCCTATAGAGAGAGGCAGCTCTACAAACTCTTGAGTGAAGACTTCCTGCCGGAGATCTGCAACATGATTGCACAGAAGGTGAGGAGACATGACATCCTGTTTACCTCTCTTTGATGGCTTCTAAGAGCATCATGCTTGCTGAGTGAAGGAGAGCTAAATCCAAGCAGCCTGCCACCCCATTCTTCTCCTGCACCTACAGTCTGGAAGTGTCATGGGTGTGGAAGCTGTTTAGCTTGTGGATGGGGGGAAGACTGTCCCCCATGCTGTGACAGTGCCGAGTCAGTGCTCGAAGATCATCACGGCAGCATAGGTAGGATGGCTGAAGGGGTTACTGTCTTTAGCCATGTTCTGTGTCCCTTTCCTGCTAGCAGGGCATCTTTGTGCTTTTGAACTGCTGCAATTAACAGCCTGGCTTTTCTATGCAAACTGCCTGTGATTCCGCTTTTACTGCTCTTTCTCTGCTGGCTCTGCTGAAGGGGCACTGGCTGCTTAGCTGTCCTAGCTAAGTCTGCTTTGAGCTGGTATGTCAGAGCCCCAAAACTCTGAAGGGTATGGTCCGCCAGCTGAATGTTTTCAGGTAGGACAGATCTCAAAAGTCATCTTTTGGCTAGATGGCTTTGTAAAACAGGCTCTTCAGCCAGCATGATGTTCTTGGATTGAGTTCAGTTTGCTTGTTTGCTACCCATGTAAAGCTAACAGGGATTTCATGGTCACTTCTAGCCCTCAGAGTTTCTCCTGCCAGTGTCACCAATGTGCCCTAATTCCTCCACTCTCTTTTTCCTACCCTCAATTCTCAACCCTGTTTCAGGAGAAGCGTCTGCAGCGGACAGAGTTTTCTCCCAGGTGGATGTCTGACCATCAGCCCATCAAACCAATCAAGCAGGAGGTGAGGGGGGGTGTGAGGGGGAGGACAACGGAGGGAGGCGAGAGCAGATGCCTCCTGGGGGAAGAAATAAACAGCAGCATCGCTATTCAGTGGGAAGGAGTCGCTTGAAAGTGGCTGTGCTGAAAGAGAGATGGGTGGTAATGCCCGTCAAAGGCAGACTGACACCCAGGGTTTCTATGGCAAGCAGGGAGGTGCTGCCCTCTGGATCGAAGAGGTATCTGGCCTCACCGAAGACCCCACTGCAGCTGCATATGGAAATCTGTGCTCAGTCTGGGGAATTCCACTTCAATGGAAGTGCTGGCACATTCGAGGCAGTTCAAAGAAAAGTTGAAGAAGGATGAGAGGGCTAGAAGAACTGGCTTATAAAGGGAAATGACAGAAATTCAGCCAAGGGGAAAACGTGAGGCTGCTAACACATGAGGTTATAGATAGCACCAAGGGAGAGAATGACTGATGCAGTATGGAGCTGAGCTAGGAGGGGGTCAGCTGGAAATGGAAGTCAGAATTTAGGCTGCTTAAAGAAATGCTTATCAAACTGCAGCCTGGGTTCAAACAGCGCTTTCTGTGCATCCTCACCCTCATCTCCTCTCCACCCCATCAGTGCAACAACACTGCTGCTGCTTGAGGGTCTGTGCAGTGAACCAGACTCAGGAAAATGACTGGAGTTAAATATAACCTTTTTCTTTGGTCAGGGTTATTTTTAGCGTAGATCAGTTTTCCCATCCAGTTCACCACACAGCTCCTAATAGTCGTGCCAGCACATGGGAGACACGGGGCTGTGGAGTTGAGGGAGTCTTTGAACTGGCAACTGCTACCTGAAGCAATCAGTCAGATGACACAGGATTAGCTTTGGAGGAAAAAATTGTCTCAATTCTATCAGGTTGGGGCATAATCTCTCACTGTAGATGTAATGGAAATGTAGTTATCTGGTGTTTTGTCAAACCATGAGAAATTAGGCTGCAGGGAATATGCTGTGTGAGCCAGAGTCAGGGGTTCCCCCAAAACAATGGAGAAAGTACAGTTCCCCCTGCAATAAATGTAATTACTTAGAACAAATAAATAAAAGGAAGGGAGAACCTCTCATCATGCTGCAGATAAAAGCCTGCAAAGAGGAAAATGAGACCCCAGCAATGGTCAGTTTGTGGCCAGAATTGCTCTCTGCAAAGCCCACCATGCAGGAAGCACAAAGACACGTGTTTGTTCACAGGCAGCAGAAATCCCAGAGGAGGAGGGGAGTGGGAAACACATGGAGCCTGAATGATGCTAATCAGTACCGCAGGTGCTCCAGGTCTGCAGCGGCAGAGGACTGTTAATTGCCGCCTGTGGGCCAGTGAAACGTTTCCAGTGTGCAGGGGGCCCTCTTGGCACCCTCTTCGGCGGGACACAGGGAGCCAGCCAGCGCCAGAGTGGTGATGCTTGCGCTGCTCCCCAGCAGGATGTGACAGCCATCCCTGCCATGGGACAGCCAGGGAAAGTGCCAGCATGTCTGATGGCTTGTTCCTCAAGCTAGGGTGGGCAGACAGCAAGTCTGGGGGAGAAAACCTCATCCCGATGCAGGTGACCCCTTTCTCCTGGCTGCTGCTTGAGTTGGAGATGTAACTGCTCCATTCACTCCTGGTCCTGCCGGGGATTTCTCAACAGGTGGTTCAGATTAGCTCCTCGTTAAGAGCAGCACCCTCATTAGGATAACCATGTGGAAACCTGAGCGGGGGAAGGTTTGGCGCATGAGGGGCCAGGGCACTCAGGGCACCTGCACCTTCTGGCCTTCTGCCCCTAAAGTCTGATACCCACTGTCTGGAGAGCAAAGCTAAAGGCAGGAGTTTGGCCCTTTGAGAGTCCCAGAGCCAGGGGACAGCAGTGATGTTGTGTCCTGGAGTGCTCTCTGCCGGAGGGAAGGAGGCAGTGATGCTTTGGTCGCAGTGATTTTTATCCTCCGAGTAGGGAGGAAGCTGGAGAAGCATCCTTTTGCTACCTCTGTGGTCAGGAGCAAACTTGTATTTGTTTCTTGCTTTTGTCATTCCGATAAGTGTCTGCTTCCACCAGTCCAGTAGGGTTTACTAGTTCATGTTTGTGTATTTTTTTTAACCTTGAGTTGAGCAGTCGCCCCCAATAGACGTAGGTCACAGGTAGACTTAGGGACACCAGGTAGAGGGTCCCTCTGAAAATCAGGTTGTTTCTGTGTCTGAAGTGTCTCAAAGAGCCCATGCAGCACTGCTCCTGCCCTGCAAGTGCTGCAGGGAGTAAGTGCAATTGTGGGTGTCTACTGCAGTCCTTGGGGCTCACTACAGTGTATTTGTGGTTTCTGCTTTTCCCTTTTCTTTGCTTTCTAGATCTGATAGGATGACACCCTCTCCTTTGTTTAAAACTGCTCTGTTGATGCCATGTTTTTGGTGGGTTGATCTGGAGCATGCTGTGGATCCTGTGTCATGCCTTAAAGTATAGGGTGCTGAGTGTGCCCTGCAGGCTTGGAGAGGTCCTGGTGTGAGCACTGCAGCTTGGATATTGTTCCTGTTTCCATAGGACATGAATGGTGGAAGTATTAATTCAGGGGAAGGGAAGGTCTCACCTGTGTACCCACAATCAAAGAGATCATAACATGCCAGGCTGGCTTACATCTACTGGTTGGAGTATGTTAAGGCTAATGGTCACATTCTCCTTAAAATACCTTGGCATGCCAAGTTTGGTGGCTGATTCCTGCTCACCTCCTTCTCATACTGCAGAACCTGACTCTTTTGGTTCCCATTATAATTTCAAGATTTATCAAGAAAGTCAGGAAAAATGTTTGACAGTGGTCAGGATCAGGTCTGAAAGAAAGTTGTTTGCAGCTCTTGAGTAGCAAATCAGATGGCAGAGCTTTTGAGAAAGGGATATAAAAAGAAACAAAAGTGGAAATGTAGAACCCAGTTCTCTAGGTTCTTGACCTGTTGTCCTTGTCATAGTACAATCCTGGGCATCCTGGTATTTGGATATTGATCAGGGAGGAAAGGTCTGAGAGACAATTGGAATAATAATTCTGGGGAACTGAAAGGATTGCTTTATAAGAAAACATTTAATCTAAGTGAAGAAATGTGAGAGTGTTGTGTGAAGTCCATAAGATAAAGGCTGGAATGTGACTGAAGAAAAGGAGAATTTATGTTCACCCAGAAGATCGTAACTAGGAATAATTAGATGGAATGAAGGGTTGAGAATCGAACTTTAAACTGGCTATTCTTAAGGAACCTGAAGTCACAGAATGATTTCCCTAGGAAAGAGATAGATGAGTGAAGTGGTAACATTTTGACAAAGATAAAATGGAAAAGAAGAGAATGGTTCCCTCGTGGTGAGATGAAGCTCTGGGTTTCACCTTAAAGGATCAGCACAGAACAGGTGGTTTTTATTGCCCAATCTGTCCCTAAACCGAGGATATGGTCCTAATTTTGTCAAGAGTCCCATGACCCTCTCTTGGACACTTCTCTGTGACTTCTGGTGCTCGAAGCATAATTCTCTTAATAATGTACTGTTTCTGGAGATGATGCATGGTGTTCATCTACAGAGAACTGGAGTGGGAGTTTGTAGGGCAGCACAGGGCTGTGTAGGGGAAGGGGAGGCAGAGGGGGAATGAATGTACAGTGAAACCAGACAGCATTTCTAGGTGTTCATCAAAACACCCCTAGGTTCCATTCCTGAGCAATGAAACCAGGACAAAATAGTCATTGTGGTGACAGATTTTTTTTTTTTTTCCCCTGGGGATTAATAATGGGCCTGGAGAAGTCGATGGTCTGAGCAGCAGCCAACAGACCCCAGCTGATTGCTAATCCTCAGGAAATGCCTTCTGCCTAAGTGGTAGTTGCTGGTTATTCCCTAAAAATGAAGTTGGAGCAAACTGTATGTAAACTGTTCTTTTCTGGTTGATATTCCCTGCTGATAAGGCATAGCTGTCTTGGTCACAGGGATAGGAGTGGCTGGTGGATGACTGATACACTTGTCTTATAATTAAATTAAGGTAATAAAGATAATTCCACACTTCCATATACATACCTCATACTTTATTGGAGAAATAGGAGCAGGCAGTCCCTGGTCTGGGAAGTCTGCAGTCTTAAGCAGGATCAAACACAGCCTTGCAGCCTGTTGACAGTGGGGAGGTGAGAAAGTGGGGCAATAAGGAGCCAGGTGTCCTTGAATGAGAGAACTGGTTTTTGGACCCAGCAGGAAAATTGTCCAGACAAACAAATGAGAGCCAGTTCAGGGGAGATTAGCGCACAGAAATTTCGAACAGGAAAGGAAAACATTCCTAATGATACCTTGTTACAAGGCTGTACCAGATGCTTTTCCTATTGAAATATTCTGTATTTTGCTGCAGAGACAGGTTTGGCAAAGTAGTCCTTTCTTCTCACACTTTCAGTCAGAGTTCTGCTAGCTGGAAGAGGTAGAGGTGTTGTGTAAGGGTGTCAACAGCCTGAATCTTTTGCTCAGAAGGGAAGAGAAATGCGCGCGGTACATGCCTGACAGAATGGCAGCTTGTCTAACCCATTGCTTCTCCTTCCATTGTCCTTGTATCAGTAGGATTTCATTGCTTGACAAATAACTTCCCTTTCCATGTTGCTTTTCATCTAGGAAATCATACATAAAAATCTTTTTTTTTTTTCCCTTTTTATTCTTCCCAGTCATTCATTGTAGGTGCGCATCCTCAAAGTAAGCCTGCTTCTGCTGGGTTTTCAATAAGCCAGTGCATTACAGTTTTTGGTGCATCATTCTGTTCCAGGTAAACCCAAATGTGCTGAGCTCAATGGAGAAGCAGAGGCGCAGAGAGGAAGAGGAGGAGCGCCAGATCCTTATAGCAGTGCAGAAGAGGGAGCAGGAACAGCTGCTAAAGGAGGAGAGGAAGAGGGAGATGGAGGAGAAGGTCAAAGCAGTGGAAGGTAATGTGCAGCCAGTATGGAGCAGGAGTAGAAACTTTCAAAGTCAAGACTGAGATCTTGGATTAAAGTCTACCAGACTTGCTATTGAGAATCTTTTCTTGCACTTACCTCTGATAAACTGGTCTTACTGTAGTTTCTTTTCCTTTGTCTGTCCTTTCAGTGTTGGTGGCTGATCTCTAGGGCCCCCTTTAGATTGTGCTGTCTTCTACAAATTGTGATAATTTTCTTCCTTGCCCCAGCTGTCCATTTTTTTTCTCTTGCTATTCATGTTATTTCCTGGTTCTGCCTCCCCACTTGCCTCCTCATGATTTCCGTCTGTGCAGGATTAGCTGGCTTTGCTCTTACTGTATAGCATTTGGTTCTTTTGGCCCAATGTATGATGAAAGAAGAATTCCCTTTAAGGAGAAAGGGAATGGGATAACGTGGAAGTAGCAAGAGTAGTATTTTTATATTGCTGCTGGTCTTATCAGTTGGAGAACTAAAGATGAGGGGACCAGGCTACATAGAGCACCAGAGCTGGCAATTTCAGGTGTTGGTCTAAAATCTTTGTGGTTATGAATTAAATGCTGATTTAAGCTGTTCTGGAACAAACAGCTATGTTGTGTTTAATACATCAGATCAAGGCACAGACAGCAGTCAGTCAGTCACTACACGTAGGTGTGGGTGTCAGAGCAAGTTCATTTCTGACCACCTTCTCTCTCTGTTGGCCTCCTTTATGGGGGTTTCATTTAGCTGCTGCTTTTGCCACAGTGGCTGGCTGGGCTGTTGTAGTTCTACAGAAAGGCTGAACTTCCTCAGAAAACGCAGTGCAATGTGGGGCAGTATTATAATCATTAGTCCCAAAGTAGATAAAGAAAAGGAAAAAAAAAAAACCTAAGTTCATGCAAACCTTGTAAACTTTCAAAATGAAACAGTTTGCTATCAGATGTTTGGTAGGAGACCAGATGTTATCTAAGAATAGCTTCTTCTATCTGCTTGCCTTTCTAACCTTTAGAAAAAACAGTTACTTCCTTGGCCTTCATGTATTCCTGGTTGCTAGTTGTAGCTAATCAGGTGCTTTAAATTGAGACTCATCCAGCTTCCATATCTGCCACAGATATCTGTTTCTCTTGGCAAATTGCATATTCTCTGTGGTTTAATGCTTTATCTCTGTAGATGAAATTAGTGCTGAAGTTTGACAAGAGCTGCAAAGATAAATGTTCCTGTAAAATGGCTTTGGTATAAGCCACTTCCTTTTCTGGGTAAATGCAATCATTATATCATTGGATTCAAAGGCACCACAGTCATGCAAAGAAACTGGCATGAGGTTGAAGAGTAGCCTCTTTTAAGCCAAGTTAGCATACATTCATGCCTTTATTAGCAGAGGAGCAGAGGTGCTTTAATTTTGTTTTGTGCAGTTTCTTTCACTTAGTTTAAACTCTTCCCTAGTCCATTCAGGCTTCCCTAATCAGGAGAAGTCTTCTTTTAAACTGGTGGAAAAGCTATTTGCAAAGGTTCTATTGACTTGTTCAGTTGAATCACTACAGTATTTTTTATCCCTAGAACCAGCAGCTATCCAGGTAAAACTGGCTTCTTAATGATTTTTTCTTAGTGCCTAGCACACCCACCACTAGCATTTGCTGACATGTTTTAAAATTGTGTAATTTGTTTTAATTGATTCAGACTTGTTAAAACTGGACATCCGACAGTGGAAGTTTCAGGGTAACAAAGATTTTCGTCTAATTTTCAGTCTGTTTGGAATATAATATTAATTTGATATGACCTGCTGTAGAAGAGAAATGTGAAATATCTTCTTTGTGATGAATTTCACCTTCTTCTCAGTTTTGGATGGTATTCCCATTTGCACATTCCTGCTTCCAGCCCAAGATTACACTTCCCCCAACTCCAACACACCCCCCAAGTAGCAAGCTTCCTGCTGGACCCATCTGTATCCTCCTGCATTTATGTTTAAGTTATGGCAGCTTTTTAGATTTCTACCACAACAGCAGGTTAGAGTTTCCCAGTTCTCTTTCCGGATGCTGCTTCAACACAATATATGACTTAATAATATATGACTTTCTAGCTGGTTGAGGTTCTTTTTAGGCCATTATTCAGATTTTGAAAGCTGCTGGGTAGGACTCGACCCAGGCCAACAGTATGAGAATGAGCTCTGCCAATGATCTTGAACACACTATTTTAATCAGTAGCTGTGGTAGAGGCTTCTGCTATTAATCCTAACTGAGATCTGTTATCAGGGTAGCACATCTTGATTCCTGTCAATTTACCAGGTCAGATCCTTGGCAGATGGTGGTGGATTTCTAAAATCTACACAATCTTTACCTCTTGGCTGCTGTTGTCATGAGATTTTCCATCTGCTGCCCAAATAATCACTTCGTGTTCTCCTTAGCTTTCTCACTTAGGCATCCATTGCAATGCCATCGAAGGATTGCTAATTTTATGAATGAAGCATGAATTCTGAACAGTGCTTGGACAGACTCAGACATTCTCTGTTACCTGAAATTGGATGTTGAACTTCTGGTCATGCAATTCTCTTAGACTCTGTAGAACATCTTAGATGCAAGTCCTATAATCCTGACTTCAGTGCTACCCTGAGTCTTCTAACAGGAAATTTGTGCTTTCTTTTACCATTATTTGACATATCTGCCAATGGATCTCACTACAAACATTCACCTTATAGCTATTCCTACTTTTCTTGTGCTCGCAACCCTCATCCCATATTTGGTTTTGACTGACAGAGTAGGATTTTAATCAATATTTTTTCACCAGAGCTGGTACCTCTTGAGTAGTTGGCATTTTTCAAAGGCAGAGCCTCTGCTAGAGGGTGTTAGCCAAGTCTCCCTCATCTTTCTATCACTCTGGGTGTTCCCTGAGGTGGCCTGTTCCTGTGACATCTCTTCCTGAACATTACTTTCAGAGAATTCTGCTCTTAGAAAAAGTTGGTCCAACCGCAGGTGTTTTGCAAGTCAAATGAATTTGGATTTCCTATAAGAAAAAGGAAATGAGGTTCATAGGAGCCCATAAACTTTCTATTATGAAGCAATCTGTTAGCCAGCTGTCTGGTTGCAAACCACAGGTTATATTACCAGCATTGCTTCTTCCTGTGTCTCTCTTTAAACAAAAGCTGTCCCAGTGGCCCTCGTGTGTGGCAACTTGCTCTCTCTGGCTGCTGGCCATGAAGACCTACCTGAGCAAAGCCAGCCATGGAGGATAATAATGACCCCAGTTACTCATTGCCACTCAGCTGGTAGAACTTCCCTCGGTACTACTCTACATCCCATTCAGTGCAAAGTCAGCTGCCTCAAGTTCACCTGCCTGAGGTGAAGCCCTTAAAGGAAGATAACAGGACAGCTCTTTCCATAGTGCTGAGCTGTGCCTAGGGCTGGGTGTTGAACTTCCCTTTTTGTATCACATCACTTCTGGAAGTTGCCTAAGGCAACATCTGTGTCGCAGTGGTGCTTTAAAACTGGTGATTGTAACCAAGCGAGAATGGTGAGGCATGTTGATGGCACTCTGTATTCTCACTTGCTCCCGTGCTGTTGTTGCTTTTCCTGAATGAACAAAACCATCCCACTGGAGTTCTTGAGAGCTGCAGGAGCACGTTCTACTTCCCTGCAAGATGTGGGCAAAGAGTGCTGAATGGTTTTTCATCTCTTTCCACTGCAGAACGGGCCAGGAGGAGGAAACTTCGTGAAGAGCGGGCCTGGCTGCTGGCACAGGGGAAGGAGCTCCCCCCTGAGCTTTCCCACTTGGATCCCAGTTCCCCTGCCAGGGAAGAGCGAAGGACCAAGGATATGTGAGTACCCAGTGGGGCACTGCAAGTGTATTGAAGCAGTAAATATGGCAAGGAGAGGAGTGTGATCATTCACAGGAATGCAGAGGGAGAAATGAGGTTGGCAAACAGTGCGAGGAGTAAGCTGAGAAACATCTGGGTTTGGTCCATATGGGAGGAGTGTTTGTGATCAGGCCTATTTCCCAGCATTATGGCACTGCATGGGTGGAAGAAAAGATTAAGTACAGAGCATGTCTTATCTATCCTCGGTCTGCGTATTTACTGTGGTGCTTCCCATTACAGCTTTGAACTGGATGATGAGTTCACAGCCATGTACAAAGGTTAGTCCCATCCCAGCTTCCTCAAAGTGAAACACTTCTCTGTGTGTGTGTGTAACCTTTTCTCTTGCTACTGCCAGTTCTAGATGTGGTGAAGGCTCACAAGGACTCTTGGCCCTTCTTGGAGCCCGTTGATGAATCGTATGCTCCCAACTACTACGAGATCATTAAGGTAGGGAAAGTGGCCCAGTCATTTTACTGATGCACTTTGTTGACTGAGATGCAGATTTTTGGAAGTGTTTTGAAGTTTTATGGGCTGCATTAATCTCACAGTCATCTCCATGATTGTGGCAGTCCCTTCTAGCCTTATGTGTCAAGAAAACCAGAGATGGGTGGCTTCCTCTCTGGAGAGCATCCTCTGTTGCTCATGTCCTCTCTGAGCTCTAACTTTTTAAGGTCCACTCTGCTTTCTGTAACTGAAGGGAAGTTTGGTTGTATTCCAGGCCCCCATGGATATCTCTAGCATGGAGAAGAAGTTGAATGGAGGTCAGTACTGCACCAAGGATGAATTTGTGGGTGATATGAAGACCATGTTCAGGAACTGTCTTAAGTACAACGGTGAAGGCAGTGGTAAGAGCAGTAAGATGCTAAATTTGTCTATTTGCTGTGCTCAGCCAAAGCAAGCAGTGTCCTCTTCCTCCTCACCAGTACTTGATTTGTGCTTCTTCTCTTTCAGAATGTTTTTGGGAGACCAGATGAAAGAACAATAGTTACTTAGACATGCATTGGGTTTTAGTGAGGTTTTTAGCACGGTTTGGTCATGCTGAATTGGGGCATGGCATATTAAGGACAGCCATGTTGGGAGATGGTGAAGGCAGAACATACAAAGAGAGGAGAGTCTGTTTTTTTCTGAGCTCATTCCTTCATGTGCTTATATGTGCCTGTGTGCCCCTTTTCCTTGTAGTAATTAATACACAATTTGAAAAGCACTGGGAGTCTGGTTAACTCCCAGTGTTTGTTGAGTACCAGAGGAAAGTGAGGAGTGAACCATGCCTGTCATTTGGACAGAAAATGTAGTTTTTAGGTTCCTTGGCTATTGAAGGAACAATGTGAGTGTTCAAATGGGAAGTCCTGGGTTTAATTGCCATGCCAATTAAAATGCTATGTGTTGCTTAGATAAGAAATCAGTTCCCATATGGTGGGTCATCACTGCAGACGGACTCACCAGCAACACCTTGTGAGAAAGGGAGAACAACATTAAGAACAAATCAGCTTGTTGCTGTTGGCTGGAAGTGAAAGCATTACCTGCACTGCCACTACGAGAGTTCTGTTCCTCAAGGAACTTCAGGGTTAGTTTAGTGGAAACAACTGGAAAGTCACTTGCTTCAAGGCCTTATCACCAACACCTCTCACATGTCTTTTTCTTCCTATCCGTTCAACAAAAAGTAAAATCTCATCTCAGCAGAACTGTCTAGTGGAAATGATGCAGTGGGGACACTAGTGTTGGTAGTAGCTTTCATGACAGGATCAGCAAGTGCTTTGGAAACTACAAAGACAAATGTGTTTGCTGATTTTCCTCTGTCTTGTGGCCCACAGGAGAGATCTGAACAAGTCCAAGTAAAGCCTCTGAATGCAATCAAATAGCATTGCTGGGAGTTCACTTTTCTTTTCTCAGCACTCTTGCTAGCTAACTGTGCTGGTCACACATCTCTGCAAGCAGAGGTAGTGCTCCTCCTAATGTAATTCTTGGCACTAGGCTGAAGCACTGAGTTAATGCTGACTCTGCAGGCCCTGCCACCAGTGGTACTTTGTCATGCCTGTGTGCATTTCCTCTGGTGGGGTTACTGAACAGAACTGATGCTGTGTTGTTTATAGAGTTTAGGAACCAAAGCCAACTGGTTAGAAACAAAACAGAGGCAGAGGGGAGTTGATTTATCTGATGTGCCATAATTGCTTAACTTTTTCTCTCTGCAAGGCTCTGACGTTCTTGCGGATTTTTGCCTGCAGAATATACAAAGATGGCTTACAACTTGGAGAGGTGTTTCCACCGAGCTATGATGAAGCACTTCCCTGGGGAGGATGGAGACACGGATGAGGAGTTTTGGATCAGAGAGGATGGGAGACGAGAGAAGAGGAGCCGGCGGACCAGCCGCTCTGGCACAGGCAGTGTCTGGACTCGATCACGAGACCCAGATGGGCCTGGCAAGAGACAGCAACGCCTGGAAAATGGAGGAAAACCTCCACCATATCGAGCTACTTCCAGGGCTCCTGCTTCTTCCTCCTCTTCCTCCTCCTTCTCCTCGTCCTCTGTAGATGACCCAAGTGGCAACCCAACACAGACTGCTCGAGAAGTGGACTCTTCCAACAGGCGAGGCTTCCCCCGCTCCCTTCAGTATGGTGGCATGTCCAGCCCCATGCCACATCCTGGACAGATGGTAAGGAGCAGTTCCTGCTGTCCTTTGCCTATCAGGATGAGGGAGGGAGGGAAATAAGAGAGAATTAAACTTCTTACCATGTCAGGAACCTTTTCCTGAGATGAAGGGTCAGAGCTATGGTTCCTCCAAGTGAAATTTTTCAGCCCTTAAATTTAAACTGGTACAATTTAAGCCTTTGCCACATTTGGTGGGGGCAGCCTCCTAATGTTTCCCATGGCTGGCATGTCCCTGTGTAGAACTGATTCCCCCAGTTCTCTTCTCTCCTTGGAGAGTAGTCTCAGTGTGCATGGAAAGCTGTAACATTCCCTCCTTTACCCCCCAGTTTATGAAGCTGAACAAGCTGGTCTTCTTTTGTCTCAATTGTTTACAGATGCCTGGTAACTTAGTGCCATCTGTGTACTACTGCATTTCAAGCCTTAGTATTTATAAAAGCAGTAAACTAAATCAAACAAAGGCCACCCTGGACTGCAGCAGTGACCTATCTTTAGCCCAGTGTTTCTTCTCTGCTGTTCCCCTGAGATCTAGTGAGATCTAGTCTATCCCTTGCCCTTTTAGCTAGTGATCAAACAAAATTTTTAGAGTGATTCTTGTGCTGCAGATAGTTGGAGGTGGTAGGAGAGCTGGAGGCATTGAGTATTTTGGAGGAAATCCAGCACATTCCCTGTTGTCTCCCTGCTTCCGTACTCTTGTGGTCCATTCTTTTTCTTGAAGCAAACCACTGCCCCCTCCAGTTTTCTTGTTTGCTCCCCAGTATTTGGGTGGGAATTGAGTGTATTGCAGCTGTAAGTTCAGGGGTGAGTGACTGAGGAGTGACAGAGTGTCTTTGATAAGGTTGTGCCACTTCATAGAAGAGGGCACAGGTTTTCCATGGTACCTCCAAAACAGTCCAGGTGCTTATTCATGTGGTTCATCTGCAGTATTACTGCTGCTTTTATGCACTTCACAAATTGTTTTATTTTTCCCCCCCTGCACCCCCCTCCCCATCCCTCAGAGACCAGCAGTGGCAGGAACATTTGGTCCTTTGTGTGGGTCTGATACCACAAAACTGTACGGTTCTCCACGAGTGCCTGAGCCACATCCCAGAGAGCCAGTCCAGCAGCACCAGCACTTCACCATGCAGGTAAGCCCCTCCTGCCAAGGGGTGCAACACCCCAGGCCCCTCAGGTGTGATGGCTCTCACTGACACCCCTCTCTTTTTCCGCAGCCGGCTGTGGGGCTGAGTGAGCACTGCGGGCACCGGCTGAGCACTCCAGAGAAGCAGGCATGCACAGCACCACCCCACATGGCAGGGCTGGGCCCCCGGCTGGGCTCCCTGCAGCTGGGGCGTGTGGACAGCCCCCCACCCAATGCTGTCTACCCGCCAGCCCAGTTCCAGCAGGGATTCCTCCCACCCCGGCACAATGGTCCCCCGGTGAAGCCGCCGGAGGGCTCAGAGGTCCCCCCAGGACACATGTACCGGCCCTACAAGTACCTGAACCGTGCACATCCAGCCCTGTGGAATGGCAGTCGTGGCCCTGCTGGCCAGGCTGCCATGGGGCCGGAGGAGAAGGTGCCAATGGGGCCGGGACCCTCGCTCCAGCCCCGTGGTGTCCTTGGTCATATGATGGACCCCCGGGCCATGAGGCCACCACTGCCTCCCAGCCAGTGTTGTGAGCAATCAAATTTCCTACCTCATGGGGTGCCTCCCTCAGGGTACATCCGACCGACTGGGAAAGCCACTGGTCAGAGGATGCCACAGCCAACGGCCACTCTGTTTGGGGGACCACCTCAGGTTCAAAGAGGGTGCCAGGGTGGGGAGTCCATGCTGGATAGCCCGGAGATGATTGCTATGCAGCAGCTGTCCTCCCGCGTGTGCCCACCGGGTATGCCTTACCACCCTCGCCAGCCACCCCCACCGCACCTCCCTGGGCCCTTTCCCCACCTGGCTCATGCCGCCTCTGCCGGTGGCCAGCCCCCAAAACCCGTCATGGGAAATGGGAGCTCACAGGATCCAACCAGCCAGACCATGGACATGGACAGCAACCAAGGTAATGCCCTGAGTGCCCAGTGGCAGCACTTGACATTCCCTGCCTGCATCTGTTGCCACCACTGCTCAGAAAATAATTGCAATCTTGATAAAATATTTTGGGGGGAACAGAGTTCTTACACATAGTTTTATTTTTTTTAATCTAAATTGGGATATATTTTCTAGTCAGGGCATTGCTTAGATTTTTCTAAGAACTGTTTTAGTTTCACTGTAGCCTGCCAGAGATCCGCTCTGTCCCAACTTTACCTGCAAGTTATCAGTGTGCCACAAGGTGCAAATGCAAAGCACAGGCTGTGATGCTGCTAAAGCTCACCTGGAATTAATATAAAAATTGGATCTGCAGAGAGTTAGGTAAGGAGAGATGTTATGTGTATAAATGCATTAAATATACTCCTTTGAGTGTGTGTCAGTATGGCTTCTCCTCTGAAATGCACATCTGCCTTATGAGCTCTCAACATCATAAAATCTTCACACACCAGGACTGCCCAAAAGCCCTGAGCAACTGTATCAGTTCAGGTGGGATGGCAGCATGTCAAGTATGCCCTCACCACTTTCTTTCTGATTGAATTTCATTTGTTCTATCCGGTAAACTACAGATAAAAAAAAAAAAAAAAAAAAAAAACCTTAAAAATAAAACCTAAAGTAGAGATCAAAAAAATTTTTTTTCATTAATTCTAGCTGGTAAACTAGAGATCAAAACCCTTGCATCTTATATCAATCCCTTGTGTGCCTTGCACTAGGAGGAAACTCTTTCCTTGTGTGGCACTGCTTAAAAGTTATCATCATAATTTAGCTTGCTGGATATAGAACAGAGACAGGAGAGAACACTGAGTGATTGCAGGACAGAGCAGTCGCATCTCCAAACCACAGTTGGTTGAAATATGTGTGTGATCAGCTCTGCAGCATCTCAGGGTGTGGTGGTGCTTCTGCCCAAGCTGGATGCAAATGGAGTTTGTGGAGGTTGGGCTTAAATTTGATGTTAAGAGGAAATCTTTTACTGTGAGGGTGGTGAGGCACAGAGATGCATTGTCCAGAGAAGCTGAGGATGCCTCATCCCTTTCAAGACCAGGATGGAGGGGGCTTTGAACAATCTAACCTAGTGGAAGAAACCACCTCTCTTCATGGAAGGGGGATTGGAACTACATGATCTTTAAGGTCCCTTCCCCAAACTATTCTATAAATTCTATTACCAGAAGGGGTAAGGCATCCTGAAATCAAGATGCCACTACACAACACCTTATGTTGCTGTCGTGTTGACCCCAACTTTGTCTCTCCATTAGGCAGCCTCTGTACACCTCTATGTCAGACTAAACACATCTTACTTCAGAGTGCCTCGTTACTCTAGAGGAGCTGTGACTTAGCAGTTTGCTTGCAAACTGCAGTGTTCACTGTGCCATCTTTCAGAGGATTATGCAACCTCATGAGCTGTTTTTAAAAGAGCACTTTTAAAAGAAGCAGCTATTAAAGATCACCCAAATTTGCAAAAATCGACATGTTTGACTTTCTTCCCTCTCTTTCCGTAGACACACCGGCAGGCATGGACGAGAAGGCTCAGTGCATGAGCATTCCCGACGGAGCCTACACCAAACTCCTACCTCATCCCAAGCCCCCAATGCCCATGGAGTGCACGAGACGCACCTTGCCCCCAGATGGGGAGGGGGATGGCCCCAGTGTGAAGGGTGACCTGAAGGCAGGGCAGCGCAAAGGTGCGTGGTCGGCAGAGAGCGGCTACACCGACGACCCAGGCTGCGTGAGGGACCTGGTGCCCACCTCCGAGAGAGGGGGTCCCCTGCCTACGAATGGAGTGGCGGGCGAGGGGCCAGCAGCTGGCCCCGAGGGTAAGGGCGTGGCTGCCAACCTGCTGGAGAAGCCCCTCTGCAGTGGGGGAAAAGCTCTGCCCGAAGCAGCCATGCCTTGCATGGGGCAGGGCACTGGCCTCCCTGGCATGGATGCAACCTCCATGGGGGCCACCCCCAACCAGTTTCATCCTCTCTACGTGTCCGGTCTGGAATACCCAAATTCAGCCGGGCGGTACCACATCAACCCAGGCTTGCAAGGGTTCAGCCCCATGATGGGGGGGAAGCCACCTCCTCCTGCCTCCCATCCCCAGCATTTTCCCCCACGGGGTTTCCAGCCAAGCAGCGCCCATCCTGGCGTCTTCCCACGGTATCGGCCACCCCAGGGAATGCCGTATCCTTACCAGCCACAGCCCCAACCCTCCTATCACCACTACCAGCGACCGCCCTACTATGGCTGCCCACAGGGCTACTCGGACTGGCAGAGACCTCTCCACCCCCAAGCCAACCCCAGTGGGCACCCCGGTGCCCACTTGCCCCTGGCCAGGCCCCCTTTCCCAGAGCGGGGGTCCGCTGGCCTGCAGGGCTGCGAGGCACTGAGCACCGCCCTGGCCTCTCCCAACCGCATGGACGCAGCAAGTGCCAAAGAGGTTTCTCCTAGTGACGGACAGGAGCTGGGGCCTGAAAGTGAGAAGTCTGAGGAGTCCCAAGAAAGACCGGAGAGTCCCAAAGAGTTTCTTGATTTGGACAACCACAATGCAGCCACTAAGAGGCAGAGCTCGGTGGCAGCAGGGGAGTTCCTCTATGGAGCCCCTCCCCCACACCTGGGTGCGGGGATGGGATTCGGCCCATCAGCTTTCCCTCCCCATGGGGTGATGCTACAGACTGGGTCTCCTTATGGATCCCGGCATTCTGCCAGCCACTTCCAGCCCAGGACGTATGGATCGCCCATAAATGCTCACCTGTCTCATCATCCAGCTTCCAGCCAGGCCAATGGCCTCTCTCAGGAGGGCCCCCTGTACCGCTGCCGAGAGGAGAACGTGGGTCACTTTCAGGCCTTGCTGATGGAGCAGAGAGGCAGTGGAGGTGGCATGGGGGGGCCACCCCAAGACTTGTATAGACCCTCGGGGTAAGATTGTCTTTCCTGCAAGAAGGCAAGGTGGGAGGGGGGTGATGTCTGGGTGACCATCAGTGTTGGATTCCCTTGAAGGGGTATGGCTTCAAGTCACAGGAGATGGCAAGTCAACTTGAAAGGCTAAGAGATGGCTCTTGGACTCTTGGAGTAAGAGTGCAAAGGTGGAGAGAGAGTCTCATTTCATCTCCTTAAAACAAGGAGTACTCACAGTCATGGAGAACCTGTTAGCCTCCCCCATCCATCCCCACACCAGCGCTATGTTTTCCCTGACAGTGCTTTGTTAATGTGTCACCCAGGGTTGAGCATCTCTTAATCACATGAATTCTTGCCATTTTTTTTGCAAATGTTTTGTTTAATCTTGCTCGTAGTGTGGCAGAGTCACTGACTAAAGTGGAAGTTTGCATCTGTTATAACAATCCTTAATGTTGCCCTCTTTTTCCCTCCTCTTGCTTTTTCCCTTCTCTCTATGTCAAATTTCCATCACAGAAACTGTGATGCACAATGCATATCGCATTTTATTCCCAAGTGGAAAATACTGCTCCTCCAGCAATTCCCTGTTCGGTTTTTATGAATGTGCCTCAACTATTACGCTTTTTGTCATCATCCTTCCTTCTTCAGGAAGCATGGCTTAAGGCTAAGCCATTGAGGGAATGCCATGAGTTGATGGGGGAAGCCAGACAGGAATATATAAGACACGTACTTGTATGCTAATGTTGTATGTGGACCTTCAGTGAAGTAGTTTTAACCAAGAGTAGGGATTTGCTCCTGATATTCATGTGCTAAAATTCTTTCCATTCAACTTGACTCCAGAATGCAAATGCATCAGGCTCAAGTTCCTTTCCCGAAGATGCCTACAGCAACCATGTCCCGGGAAGATTTGACATCACAAAAACCATCAGCGTTGCCTCTGGATCAAGTAAGGGCTGCTAGAGAAAACAGAGCTGAAATGCAAGTCTTTATCCTCCCAATGGTTAAAGGATTGAGGTGGTTGATAAGGGTGGGGAGAACTGGAGGAAGCTGTGAACTTGGGTAGATCCATAGTGTTACCTTTGAACTTGTTGCATGCAATCACAAGATTATTCCTTTATAAAGCTGCCAGTTAAAGCCTCCTACTCTTGTTCTCCCTCTTCCAGAGCTAGTCCAAGAAAGGATGGACTTCATGAAGATGAAAGCCACACATGATTTGGACAACAGAGAGGAGGGGGCAGGCCTTGTTCCCAACCTCCTCTTGCCCAAGCAGCATGGTGCTTCCTGGGTCTGTGGAACAGGGCGCAGTGCCGGATTTTGTGTTGGAAACCCACAGCGGTGCTGGGTGCCAGCCAGCCAAGCAACTGGCTTCGCCATCGCAGGGCACCCCAAACGAGTGGCTTTCCATGACCGGAGACTGCGTCTCATTCAGGGTTTGAGGGATTTTTCAGGTGGGGAGGGCGGGGGTGGGGGTGGAAACTTTCATTGACTGCTAAACTCAGGTATATTTTTCAGGGTGGAAGAGGATGATGATGGAATTTTACTTGTAGTATTAATTTGTGTGTTTTGGAGCTGGATCCAGTTTACAGAATTTAACCTGTTGCCTTTCTAAATAAATTTCTGTTGTTGGTGAATGTATTGTACATAATGGGGAGGGGGTGGGCCCAGCTTGTAGTGGGCTTAGCACTGGAGGAATCATTGACTGTTTACAATCATATCACACTAAAATCTTTCAGGATAAGCTGAGGGTTTGGGGGGACTGGAGAGTGATGGATGACTTGTTGCCCTCCTTCCTGTCCTCTGCAACCAAGACACGACCTCATGGTTGGTTGAATTAATAGTTGGAATTGTTCAGAATCATAACATGTTCTCCTCTTTCTCTTGCCTTCTTTCTCCTTCCCCTCTCACCCCCACCTCCACCCCTCTGGATCCAGGGCCTGAGTGCACTTCTAGCTCCTGTCATCATGGGGGAACAAGGAAACCAGGACCAGGAATTGAAACCAGGGCAGGACACCCATGGCATTGTCCCTTCTGCTAGCATAGTACCCTTCTCCCTGACTTTTTGGTAGAAGAAATGTGTGCTCTAGAAGACAGAAAATGGCATAACTGGTTATCCTAAAGTTTATATTGGTGAAACCAGTGCAGCTGCAGGCAGAGCAGCACCTATCCAGTAAAAGAAATTTTGTACAAATCTGTACTGCTCTGCTGCCCAAGAAGAGGAGCCACTTCCCCACCTCTTTCTCTGACCCTGGGCTACATTAACTTCTTAGCAGCAGTGAAGCAGAAAGTGCCACAGGCTTCTTGGGCACTCTTGCTGAGGAGGAAGAGCAAGAGGCTGCCTTGGGGGAATGGTAGGATTACTGCAGTGTGAGCCATTTGTTGGATTTGGCATTTGCATGTTGCAGGTGAATTGGAAAGCACTCAAGCACTCATTCAGAGTTAGATGTTGAGGCCAATTGGCTCAGAAGCTGAGGGACAAGAGGGCTGCATGCTCAAGCTGACTTGGTTTAATTTTGTTGTCAAGCAGCAGGTCCTACAGCACCAGTGGCAGCTTCCCTGAGTACAGTGGCAATACTGCACTGGGAAAAACCCTGTGTGCCAGTGCTTGGACAGCCACTGCTGTTCAAATGAGTTCTGTAGGAATTTCATCTGCATTTATTCACATCTTAACTCTACAAGCAGTTGACTATTCTTGTGGAAGCTGGAGTAAAATAGGGGAGTTGTTAAATTATGAGAACGGGCAGCAAGAGCCGCTGGGAGTGTGGCTCTTGTGAGCAGGCTGCTTTTTGCACTGAGAGGACAGTGGTTAAAAGGAGGATCTGCCAAGGAGTCGGACAGAGTGTGGCAGCAGGAGAAAGACAGAGCAGCATGCCATTTAGTCTGTGCTTCCTGCTAAAGGAGGGATACTTGCTCCAGTTTCTGGAGAATTTTCTGTTTCTTGTCTTGGATGATGCCATCACCCATATCTTCAGCTGGATTGCACCAGGATGCATGACTGTACTGCCTTTGTCCTGCTGTGTAGATCTACCACAAGCTGGCAGAGCTGTTCAAGTAAATGAAAGATAGCATCTGGCTGAGCCATTGCTTCTTCTGTCCTAAGCTTTCGGAAGAACAAAAAGCCTAAAAGGTGAGACATATTCTTTCCTGAAATAGTTGGGAAAAGGAAGGACTGCCATGTTAGTGTCTAATGAGCCTCACTTCTCTGTTGCTACAGTACTTTTGCCTCTGATGAGCAGTGTAGGGCCAAGGCATTTTCCAAGCCTAACAGGAGTTTAAATTCCTTATGCAACTGCACGTGTGCTTCCGGATGCAATTCTTACCACTGCTGCAGGCAGCCTGTGAACTGTAGCTTAGCTGCTGGCTGCTTAGGCCAAGCAGTTGCCTGGGACATCTGTCAATGTAATGTGAATGACTTCCAATATCTATCTACAGATGCCATTATATTAGGAAAGGGAAGGTGGGGGGTTTGGTGTGGGTTTTTTTCATTTGTATTCAGATAGTTCATCTGCCAGGGAGAAATTGTGACTGGTGGATTGATCTAAAATGGAAGAAATGATCCTGAAGGTTGACTTTTGACTGAAAAATGGGTAACTGCTTTACCCAGCCAAGAACATTGTGTTATGTCTGTTCCAAATTTGTCCCAAATCTGGCTCCTCAGCTGACAGTGGTTTTCAGGGGTGCCCCAGCTGCTGCAAAAGGCAGGCCTAGATCCTTCACTGAACAGAGCCACAGAAGCAGTAGTAGATATTAATGAAAAATTGTGCAAGTATAACTTCTCTTTAGGACAACAAACCTGGGACAAACACAGTTGTGTCTCCTTGCAAAGCAGTCTTTAGTTCACTGTAGATATAAAAATAATTGGAAATAACAGATTTAAAGCAGAGGAACTGAAAACTCTAACTTGTAGCAAAGCTTTGAAAACTCTGGAAATGTGAATGTAGATTCTGCAATCCTGTCATACTTCAACTTGTCTTCTGTATCACAGACAGCTGAATATTTGAAGTGCCTTTCATTCAGCCTATTGTGAGTGTTGCAGAACAGGTTTTTAGAAGCTGTAAAAACTCTCCAAGTTAGCTGAAGCACTCTTCAGCTGGAACTGGTACTGAAAACATGGTTCTAGTGGTCATGGCCTCTGGATGAGTACCAAGCCTCAGTCAAAACAGGAGACAACAAAGGAGGGTAAGAATTGCTTGTGGTCTGCTTGGAGAGGCAGCGAGGAGAGGGTAATGGAGTGTTAGACAGTGATAGATACCCTCACCTGACATGAGGCAAATCTGGGAGAAGGGTTTGACTAGCAGGTGGCAGACAAAACCAAGTAGTGAAGCTGACTCCTCCTGTGAGGGTTTCTAGGTAAATGGTTTTTGATGCAGTCAGTAATTTTAATTAAAGTAGCTAACAAGCAGCTGTTGTGAGGACAGATGGTTTCTGTTAGAAGAGTACTCATAAAGAATACAGGGAACTATGGCTGGGCTTTCCTGGGGACAGGACACACTGAGGTGGAGAGATGCTGGTGGAGTCTTCGATCAGAGTTTCCAGACTTTCAGATGCTTTCTTAAGTGAGGATTGGGGGTTTTTTGTTTCCCTCTTACAATATCTTACAATATCAAAATTAGAGCTTAATCTTGCTAGGTACAATCTGAGCAAATCACAGAAAACTGACTCCCCTCAGAGGGCACAGCCCTGGGAGAGGATTGCTGAACTGGAATACCTGTGCAAATGTAAGGAGGAGCAGATAATGTGAATTTTATTATTTCCAAACCATGCTGCTTTGTAGATATTCTTGGAGAGAGATTTGAGGGATTTAGAAGAGTAGCTCACAACTCTTTATGTATAGTGTGGTGTTCTGTGCCATGAGTTGGCTTGCAGTGCAGGAGAACTGTAGCTGCATTTTAAAAATACCATGGCTTTTTAGTGCCATACTTGTGCCACTATCTAAAGTTTTTAACACAATACAGAGAAACTCTTGTGGCTCCCCCAGCATTGCTGTAGTACAATATATTACCAGGTGGTCATTTTTCAGAAAGCATCCTGAACTAGCAACTTTGCAAAATTTCCTGTAGCTATTACTTTTCCCATATGGAGGATGTGTTTTGCTGTAATTGTGGATTTCATGTTAAATGAGATTATATAATACATAGAACAGTTATGAAGCTGACCATGCTCAAGCGTGACAAAAATTTCCAATGTTCTCAGAAGAGCTTTGTCTGCTACTCTACCTTTTTAGCCTCTTGGTCTCCCCAACACTTCCTCCTTTCTAAGTGGTATGTGATGTTCCCAAGCTCCTAGGATGTCAAATTGCCTTTGCAAAGAATTGTATAAAATCCCCCTGAGACTCTGAATTTTTGGGCATCTGATACAGGTGATACAGGTCCTGGCAATTCAGCTGGAAAGGGCAGTCACTGAGACTTCACTGTGAGTTTTATCTGTATTTAGAAGAGGTTTGCAGTCTATAAATTCCATGGTGTGACCCACCAAACCACTCAGCAACAGTCCAAGGCACCAGTCTGCAATGAGGAGGACAAAAAAGGAAAGTAAATTTGAAGCTTCAAGGCCTGACTGGTTTGATTTGTGACTTTGAAGTAGGCAGAGACACTTTTCTTGGAAGCTTCTGATTCTTTCTTGTCTGCCAAATGCCTTTCCCATGCAGACTTTCCGAAGCAAATCACTTGTGTATATTTTTGTAAGTGTGGTTTCTCAGGGTCTTGGAGAGCTATCAGCTTTATGATGTCTTATCTGAAAGCAAGTCACAGAGGCTGTCTTTCATTCTGCTGACTGAAGCAGCTCCCCTGCAGGTTCTCACCCTAACACTTCTCCATTTAAAATGCAAGTATAATTAGAAAACAACCTTTCTTTGTTTTCTCCACTGATCCCTGTCAGGCTTTTGATCACCTCTCTGTTCAGCCAGGGTGGTTTCTTTGTTCTTGATGGCTTCATTCTGCTTTCCTTTCCTGAGACTGTGTTGCTGTATGCTCTGTGAAATTTCAGAGAAGGTGCTTGAAATGAGTGACAGGGAAGTGTCATCCAAAAGAGTGGCTTGGAGAAGACCAGCAGTCTTCTGTGGAATTGTGATGGTATAGCTGGTCCTGGTTCCCCTTGCTGCAGAGCAGCCATGCTACTGGGTATGCACTTAATCAGAGCATCCCCTTAAAAAGTTTTTATTGTGGTGCATCAGTGGAGGAATGGAGGAGTTTGCTCTTGCACAATTCCTGTTTCACTTGAAGGCAGCTGCTGGTGGTTGCAGAGCGCTTGTGTGAGTGCCAGGTCCCTCCTGCAAAGCCGGGATTGAGACAGCAGGCTGTGCAAGGAGGGCTGCAGCTGCAGCCCCTGTGAGCTTTAAGAGCCTGTGCTCCCTGTGTGTAAGGGAGAAAGCATCTCAGAGGTTGCCCTCGCAGCCTCTCCCCATCTGTACCTGTTTAACATAGAAGGGGGTGTGTTCTCTGCAAAAGAGAACTCTTTTTACCAGCGCATAATGAACTGCGCCTTCTGGTTTTCACTCTGCCCACCTCCTGCTCTGAAAAACAGCTGGGAAGGGACCCGTTTCCAGCTGTCTCCCAGTAGGAGTTCCCGAGGACAACCGAGGCAAGGCTCAGTCCACCCCTAGGCAGGGAAATTCAGGACAGGTTTTAATGGATTTGAAACTAGATAGTAACATCCAAGCGTACCTTTGAAGTGAGCTGTGTTGTGCCCTTCCGTTTTTGGTCACTGTCTCACCTTGGCTCACATGCAGGATTTGAGAGACTGTGGAGTATTTTGTAGATCTAACACTGCTGGTCTTGCATTGACTGAGGGTCTTTTTCCTTCATTTACAGACATGGCCTAGATTCTTTTTGGCAAAGGTCTTCCTCTCTTTGATTTGTGAATATCAAAGTGAACAGTACATTTAGGAGAGAGCAAGATCTACTTCCACCAGGGAAAAGAGGTTGCAAAGGATTAATTAGGACTGAGGCTTAATTGGGATTTTCACCAACTCTAGCAAGTCGCTCTGTCCTTTGCCCCTTTTATTTGGAAACACTTGGCTCACTTAGAAGAAGGACATTAAGTGGAAGATCTTCTAACTAAAAGCAGAACTGACTGTGTGAACACAATTCCCTTGTTGTGAACAAAGTTACACCAGAGAGCCACTGGTGACTCCTTTGGGCATTAAATGAATAAGAGGCCTGCAGACACCTGGTGCACTCAAACACTGGAGCATGGCAGGGGAGCAATCTCCTTTTCTGAAGTCAGCTGTAGCCAGGCAGCTACAGGAGCTCAGGTCTCAGCTGTTAGTCTGGAAAGTCCTCTGACCCCGTTTTGTATCATATGCAAACATTTCCCCTCTCTTTGCTTCCCAGGTTTCAAGTCTCTTTCACTCTGCTGGCTTCACTGCAGTTGTGGCAGTCAAGTGCAGAGATGAAAGCTCACTGCCCACGCAAGCACAAGGGCAAAGGGCTGGCCTTGACAGCTGCTACCTCTGCACACACATAGACAGCAGGTGAGGAGGGCACATTTACTCTCCTCGTGAAATTAGGATGTCCTCAGTGGCTCACGACTGTTCTCAAGTGCCCCTGGGGTTTGCCACCCAGGCACAGTGGTGTCTGTCCATCTGCCAGTACAAGGATTTGCTCCTGGTCCCAATGCAGGGCTCCCACATGTGATCCTGGCATGTCTACCTCCAGAAGGGTTTAGGTTAAAAATACCTGTTCATATGCTGTGTACAGCTGTGAAAACTCTTGTCTCTCTTCCGTGATAGATCAATCTTTTTCTGAGCAATAATGACGTGCAGCAGTGCAACTTTGACCTTCCTGTACTGTTTTGGGGTTAAAATGGCTATGTAACACACTGGAGGGGGGATCTTCACAGTCTCAGTGAGAAGCAAGGTGTTCTCTGTAGCCCTGCATTTTATCATGCCATGTTTCTGCTTTCCCAGAGACTGGTGGGTTGGTTTAGGTAGCTGTGAGAGATCTGGTTGCTGCTTCTATGTTTGGGAAGGCAGAGAGGAAAGGGAGCAGCTGGGTGAAGTTGAGCCTCGTCCATCCATCCCTCCATCCATCCACAGAGCAGAGCTCATGGAAGAGGGGTAGGTGGACCACTGATTTAATGCCTCTGGGGGAGGAAAGTGGCCCACTGCTGCTTCACTTGGCATTGCTGGGGAGGGAATGGGGGAGCCTATGCCACTACATCCGTTCATTTTTCTGAAGTTTGGTAACATTGGAGTTGTTTTTATATTATTGTAAGTTTGTAAAGAATGTAATCTGTCTGTCAGGGGCACAAGGAGAAAATGGAGGCCTTTTTCTTTTTGGGTGAGGCTGTTCTTATGTTGCTGTGCTTTTTGTTGTTGGGCAGGGAGGGGTCTAGTGGCCATTGGGGCAAAAGCCTGGCCCTTGTCAATGGCTTGTAGCTGTCCCAGGGTGACAGGAGAGCGAGCTGAGACTGCAGCCGAGACCTCCCACACCAAACTGTGAAAATGCCTCTGCCTGTGTCCCTCAGTGGGGGAAATCTGACCTCTGCAGTGAGGCTCTGCACTGGCATGTTTTGCTGGGTACTGGGATGTAATACTCAAGGACTAGGCAGCTCATTTGGAAACTGGGCTGAACAGCTGCCCATGCTGTTTAGGAAAGGTTGGACTGGATGGGCTCAGTTTATCAGCTCAAGAAGGAGTTCGTGCTGGAGCTGCTTGTCCCAGCACTCCTGTCCCCAGCAGGGCCTCAGGGGCTGTACCTCTCTATCACCTGCTGCCCAGGAGCTCCCACCTCCCTCCCCATCCTATAGAGCACAGTGTCAGGGATCCTCTTCTCTCTTCTGCTGCTGCAAAATTGTGTGAACTTTCCTGGTCAATACTGGAAAGGGGAATGCTATTTATTTTTATATTGTGTATATTTTGTCTTGGTCTGCTGATTACCTTTGTGTTCCCCAAGAGCGACAGTTACCTCAATAGTTAGTTTAATACTGTGTGTTGGGTAATTTTTTTAAAGAACTTTTTAAAAATCGTGATCCTTGGAGGTCTGTAGATTTTATTTCCATATGAATTGGTTATTTTGTATAAAGTACATTCTTAAAATAGCAATCACCTTTGCTGTATGTGTGTTTTCTTGTCTCCTGGATGGTCTCCCTCTTCCTTTGCAAGGGGAAGCGGATGGGGGTGGGAGGATAACACAGAGGGCTTTTTTTCAGACAGACAAAGCCCTGGACTGCAGTCAAAAAACCTTTGTACCACCTGTAATCCATTTACAAGAGAGCACCTGGAAAGCTAATTGGGATCATTTCCCGTTCAGAAGCACAGCTGTCTGCCTATGAACAGCTCAGCTGTGGAAATGAGATGGTGTCACTGTTTTCCCTCCAAAGTCCCTGGTGGACTGTGGGTTTTCCTGCAGCCCAGGTGTGTGGGAAGCCTGCCTCTCTCCCCAAAACACACCATGCTTTATAGGGGCACAGGTAGTCTGTCTGTCTAACCTCTCTTCTTTAAAAGTGGTGACTGCCCTGAATGGAACCCATGGAGTGATGCTGCTAAAGAGAAGATGATGTAGCCTCTTTGGCTCCCCTTTGTGCTGGTTTAATGATGGCCCTCAGAGGCTCTTAGAGGAATGGAAAGCCTTTCAAGCCCATGTGTGGTGGTCCAAATGAATATTGAGCCCAAAAGGGCACTTGCTGTTTGCTGTTTATTCAATCTCCCAAGTGAGATGGGGCAGGGGTTGCAGCCCTCCCAACAGGGAGGTGTTTAAAGACAATTTAGCTCTTTCTCACCGGGATTTCAGCATTACAGCCAGGAACTGGCCATACTGTTTCATGCTGGAAGGTGCCTGCTGTAGGTGCACAGAGGCAGCATGATTTGGCCATTGCACAGCTGCTGCCTGTATAAATAACTTGCTCAGTTCTGCTGATTCAGCAGCTTTGCATCAGGACAAAATTAGGGTGATTTTCCTTAAAAGCTGTTGCCAGCAAACAGAGGCCATGTGGGAATGAACACCAGAAGGCTGGGGGCACAAAGACTCCCAGGTGCATACTTTCCTTCTCCTCCTCAGTTCTATCCAGTGAAATCTCTGTTTCCTCCAGGGCTGGTAACAGACGCTCGTATCTCCTGCCAAAACAACCCTTCAGCACTGCCTGCTTGCTTTAGTGGCTCCATCTGCCCCTCCTGTGGGATCCTCACTGTGGCTGGGGCTGCTCCCAGCATCTTTCCTGGCCAAAGAAGCTCACAGGAGCACATGTAGCCTTCCCATTCTGTCTTTGGAGGAGCCTGAGATGTGATCTGCTGCACCCTGACATCTTGAGTACCGTAAACCCACCAGCCAGGTGCCAGAGCTGTCTCTGCTGTGCAGGGCAGGGAGATGAAGTCAAGCATCCTAGCAGAGTTGGTTTTTTCCCAGCATGGCTGCAGCTCCAGGCCCTGCAAAGGCTCCTGAGGACCCTGGTTTCTTATTCTTTGAGAGGATGAAGGAATGATCTCTGTCACATATCTCCCCTTCCCCTCTCCCCCACACAGGGGCCAAAGTTTGGGGTGACAAGAGCAAGCTGTCCAGTTTAGGAAGGGGAGGAATTTGGCCTATCAGCCCTATCAGTCCCAGGAAGTGTTTGGGTCAGAGGGGATTGGCATGGGGAGATTTTTAATCCTGAGGCTAAACCAGCACAGAGTGGAGTCATCACTAATTGGAACCAGTCCTGGGGAAGGGGCGGATGGAGAGTTGCTCCTTTTAGAGCTGCCTTGCAGCCCGGGCAAAGGCAAAGCTTATCTGTATTATCGGAAATGCCACATCCTGATCTTGACAAGATGCTATCACCAGTGTAACAGGCGGTCTTAAACCAAACCACATGTCCCCTTATTTTTTTCTACCTTTCCTTCTACTACTATCCATAATTCTTGATACTTCTCTTCTTTCCTTATTTCCTTGGACTGGCAAAGCTACTCCCACCCCCTTGTACAGAAGAGGGAGCTTTCCTGAGCTCTTAGGCTGAGGCTTTAAACACTCTCTACCCTCCTTCTCCCTTGAGAACACGGGTGCTTCCCAAATCCAGCTTTTTTCCCCCCAAAAAAGCCATTTCAAAGGAACTTACTTGTTCATGTAGGCTTGAATTGGGGATAGATTTGATTAATCAGTTTCAATAGGGACCAGTTTAGTGCCCAGTTTGGGTGTGGAAATAAATGGCAGCCACTCACCCCCATGATGGGGCAGACCCTAGTGAAAACTCTGATTCCAGGCAGGCTTTGCTACAGCTGGAGGATGATGCAGCTGTAATGGAGCTAAATGCAGCATTTTGGAAATGCCTAATGGTGAAGGAAGAAACAGACTGTCTTTGGCACAACCAGTGGGTTTTTTTGTATTTTTGAAGTTTGGCTTTTGGTGGGTTTTTGTGGGAAGCAGGGGGTGTCAGTTGGTTTTGTGTATTTCTCTAAAAAAACCCAAAAAACATCTTGCAGGTAAAGTTCCCATCTTGCATCTTCCTGTTGGTCACCACACTTTAGCATAGGAGAGATTACCTCTCTCCTATGAGGAGAGAGGAGATAAAGGCAGGACTGAAGAGAAAGGTAGGACTGGGACATTTTGGGATAGCACAAGAAGACTCGGTTTTAGATTAAAATTATTTCTAATCACAGAAATGTTCACTTATAGGTATTAGGAAAAATAAATGCACTCTAAGTTCAAAATTTTGATTTTTTTTTCCCCCCGCATTGAGATGTAAAACGCAACTGCTCCAAGCAGACTGGGATCTCTTGAAGGGTGGGACCCTGCTGTGTCTCCTTCAGCCCACAAAGCTGCAGTTTTTGCTTGGTGAAGTCAGAGGCACAGAAGAGCAAAGCAAAGCCATTGGCCTGGTGGGGCAGTTCACACCCCTGCCTGAACCCTTCTTCCCAGCCATAAGCTTGGTCTGAGGTGCAGTGTTGGTATCTGGATATTTATGCACACACAAAACGAGTATTAGGGTCTCCCAAGTGCTAAAATAAAAGTAAACTTGTTCTGGACCGTAACAGCTCCCATATGGGGATTCCCAAGGGCTCTTTCTTTGCCCAGCAGCAAAGGGACAGAGAGGTTTTGCTGGAGGAAAGGGAGGAGGTGGGAAGAGGCAGTGGCTGTGGTTTGCCATGGGCTGGGGCAGCATTTTCATGGCTGCCCCCTCCTCTTCTGTCAGCTCCCGGAAACGTCATGTTCCCTGGCTACTTTTAAAAATTCCTTTCCCAAAGAGACTGACAGGGTGGAAGGAGCATAAAAAGTTCACCCCCTTGTCATGAATTCTCCTGTTCTTCTGGGGGCCAGTGGGCAAAAGTTGTTAGCAATTTCCTCAGGCCATGACCTTTGTTTTGACTGTGGCAGAGGAGGATTGCAATCCATCAAACCCTCGCCTGGTCTGGGGAGAGGGTTGAGCAGAGAAGGGGGAGCCTTTGTGAGGGGCAAGGGCACAAAGACATGGCTTTGCCCCTCAGGTTTGGAGAGGAGGCAGGGGTGGATACCTCCCTGCTGGCTCAGCTGGAAACTCAAACTCCCCCGTGTGAGGGAAATTTCACTGTGTGAGCTACAAGAGATTTGAGAGTTTGCTTTCATTCTCTTTCCCAAGAGGGATACTGGATTACTATTTGCTGCATCAGTAGAGTAGGAAAAGACATTCTACAGAGTTTGTGCCCAGAACCAGCCCTGCAGACCAGCTGGCTGCATCAGCACTGTAATTCCAGCAAGAGCTTGGGTGAAATGGGAGATGCCAGTAGATTTACCACCCCCCAAGTCCCAGCCCCTATTGGTCCCGTGCTTTTCCAAGCTGCATGGGTTTTTGGAAGATCCCATAGGACTGTTTTGTTAGGAAAATCAGCAGCAAACTAGAACTCCCCCCTGGGAAATGGCTGGCTCCCACAGACACCTGCCTCTCCACTCAAGTTCCCCGGTGGGGGGAGGGGGGGCAGTTCATCACTTGAGCATCCCTGGTGCTCCCCTGCACCCTGGTGTCCTCTTTGAAGACATACCTGCATATGAAACAAATCTCCCCTGAGGAAATGCAGCCTGTGCATACCAGTCTACTCTGCTTCTCTTGGCTGCCTGCCCCTGCCTCCCCTCCCTCTGATCTCCACTTCCCTAGGGAACTGCACCCTACCAAACTTCCCCGCCTGTTAAGTACGGATTCCCTTGGGAAGTTCCTCTTTTGGTTATCCCCCTGATGAGGCCCTTGGAGAGCACCTAGGTATTCGGGTCAGCAGGGGTTGCAATGTTTCGCCTGTCCCCTTTGTAACACCAAGCATGGCCTTGTAACGCCCAGACCTTCCTTTCCAGGCCAATCCCTTGCATGACAACCAGGGTAGTTTTTTTTTCCCCTAGGAAGCAGCTGTGTGCTCCAGGCACAGCAGAGCACGATATGGAGAAATGTGCTGCTTATTTCCTTGTTTGATGAGGATCTGTTGAGCCCAGGGACAAGAAGGGAAAGATCTTTTACACCTCAGCCTGGGAACCTTAGGCTGTGTGAGGTAGCTCCTTGGACTGGGAGGCACATGAGTCCCCATGGAGAAGGCAAACCAGACCTCTCTGTAGGAATGACCCTTTGCTCCCATTTCAGTCAATTGCTGTTGTGCTTGATAGCCTGTGTACCTGAATGCCCACACCACTTCCCTCCTCATCTTTATTTTGTCTGCCTGACTCACACCAAACCCATACCTCTCTTTGTCTGTGCACACTTCAGTCAGCAGTGCTGGCATTTGATGTCGGTGACATCCCCCCACACCATAATCAATTGTGCAGAGATTTGGTACACTGGGTGTTGACCCCAGGCCTGTTGACATTTAGCATCTGCCACCACCAAAATACTAAACACAGCCCTCCTTGTCATCCTGTGTCCCATGTCCAATGTCAGAGGGGCACGTCATGCAGTCTGGGCTGAGAGCATCTATTCCCAGGCCTCACTGAAATTAAAGCCCCAAAGGCCGCTCTCCTTTCCCCAGACCCTTCTTTAGCTGCTCTCCCTGTAGCCCAGACACCCTTCCATGCTGTGGCTGCAGCGCCATGTGGCTCAGAGAGGTTTGAGGGACTAAAGCCAGGCACCAAAATGCTTGCCCCGGGCACTGGCGGGTGTGGGAACTGCGAGGAGCCAGGGCCAGAGCCATAGGCCCCTGCCTTTTCTGCAGGGCTGATGCTGCCTGAGTGCTTTGAAGGAGAGGGGCCGTGGAGCATGGGAAACAGCATCAGGCTTTGAATGTGCATCCCCCTGTCCCAGGCACGAATGGCTCTGGGCCTGCCCTATAGGCAGATGCCCACGGACCAGATGTTCTGGGAGATCAAAGGGAGACTTTTCACTGCATCCTCTGTTCATGTGTGTGCACACCCTGCTGCGCCTCCCAAGAGACTTGTAACGCTCTCTATCTTCTCTCCAAGATGTTTTCCTTCCTTTGTTTGCTTTCCAAACCCCCATTTCTTCTTTGGCACTCCCTGCAGTCTGGGACACGTCAGCAGGGAAAGGCACCCTTTGCTCCAACTAACTACATCCAGGGGGCAAGCCAGGAATGCCTCACGGGACACCTCTTTATAGAGATAAAGAAGCCAAGCTTTGTGAGCTCCAAGGGTTTGTCACCTCTACTCTTTTTCCCCCTAGCACAACACAGCCAGAGAACTTCCAGTCACTACGCGTAGCTGCTGCTCCATGTAAAACGGGAAACACAGGATGGAAAAGGAATGGTTAGCACAGAGCAATAAAACCATCAGATGCAGGGAGAGATGGCAGCAATATATTAAATGGGGAACAAAAAAAAAGCCAGATGGTTGATCCAATTTACTTTACAACTCCAGATGACTTCACAAGAGGTCATTTGGTGAAACTGAAAGGCAAATGCTTCAGCTTGGATGAAAGCAAACTACTCATGCCTGTCAACGTAATGCAGAGGAGACCAAGGAAATGTCCTGCTGCAGAATGGCATTGACAGAGCTAGAGAAGTAATATTTTTAAAGGTTTTTAATAGACAGTCACCTTTAGCCTGCATTGCAGCTGTAGCCACTGTTACACTGGGATTAGCACTTCAAATGCCAGGATTTTAGAGCATGGGTGATGGAACTGCTCATGCTCTTCATCCAGAATGGTTCCCTTGCATACAGAACAGCAGCACATCCTGCCACACAGGTGGGATGTGGATGTCTTCAGTGTTAAAATTCTCATATGCCCATTCCTAAAGTCCAGCTACTCAGCAGTCCTATCCCATAGAGCTCACCAGTGGTAGCAAGGACACCTGCCAAGTCACCCAGTGAGCAGGTGAAAGGAGCCTCCCAGTTTCTGGTGTCCCAGCCCTGGTTAGCGATGCTAGCTAACACTTCAAAGCGTTTAGAGCTGAGAGCAGAAGCATGGAACTGTCTGTGCTTGAACTGCTTTATTTCTTGTGCATGGGGGGAAAACAATCATAATTTAAATTTTTTAGACATCACTAATTTTCTTGTACTGCCCCCCAAACACTGCTTTGGGATTAACTTCTGGCACCTTGCTGCTGGTAGTGAGGTTCCTCTCTCCCACAGCCCTCTGAAGAGAAGCACCACCCTTTCTCCAGAAGATATTCCAAAAAGGTTTTTTCTGTGACCACCTGAGTAAAAGTGGCCTTTGATGGGAGAAAGGAGCTACAGTGGCACTGCAGGCAATGGTCCCAAGGGAGCAAAGTAGAGACTGCACAGGTGGATGAAAGTTTTGCAAAAGATAGCTGCCCCTCTCAATGCCAGGAATACTTGAGTGTCCCTCTCTCCCTTACTTGTGCTCAGTTCTCCAGCTAAGACAGCAGTTCCCTTCTCCTGTCCACTTCCAGCCATGTGTCAAGGTGTTGCCTCTGTATTTGGTACCTGCAGGCATGGAGAGCTGAACAGCCCCAAGGTTTGCACTGGGGCCAGGTTTGTGCTGAACACTTGGTGTTCAGGCAGCGCATATGTGCACCATGGGCTGTCTGGGAAAAGGAGCTGATCTCCTGCAAACCCTCATGGACAGAGGAAGGAAAAACAGCCTCTAGAAATGCTAGAAAGGGGGGACCACCCTTGAAAGTTTCTTTGCAGTCTCTCCCAGCAGATCAGCCTTGAACTACCTAAAATGACATGGTAGCCTTAATTTCCAGAGCTTTTGATTTTCAACATGTAGAAGGGCTGGGAAACTACATTTTTGGCACATTGTCAGTATGATTTTAACCCGAGAATGCTCCCATACAGATGTTTTTCTTGCTTTCTCCAAAGCAAAGCCAAAAAGCCAGTATGGGATGCTCTGAATGAGATGCCTAGGAAGACAGATTTGGGGGTTCCCAGCCAGCTCTACTTTGGCTGAGAGCAGCAGGAACTTCCCAGACCTGGAAGGACCTTCTTGTTCCCTGAAAACGTTTGAGAGGCAGGATGGGGCCCCCACCTGCCTCTCTGAGCTGTCTGTATCAAACAGCACACCCAGCCAAATCACACTGAAGTCTGTCTGGGCTCTTACTTAGGCCTAAACACCTTTTGCCAAGCTGCTTTACTGCACTATCAAGCCTTTGCTCCCCAGAGTAACAGCTCAGAGTTCACTCAGATAAAGAAAATGTTTTGCTTTGAATGTTCCCCTAGGATGGTTCTTTTGTTTCCAAATTCTCTGTTCCTCTTTCACTGCACTTTCTTTGGAAGCGAATAAATGGGCAGTTTTCTTCTAACCTCCCCAACTATTCCAGGCACAGGCTGTGTATCCATGGATGTTGCCCCAGCCTGGCTGCTGTGTGAGGGCTATCAGGTTGTATAAGGTATGAGCTTACATTTTTCTTCTTTTCCAGGAGATGCATATTCTGCTTGCTATCATCAGCAGGTCATGGCAGGGGCATGCAACAGGGGCATGCAACAGGGGCATGCAACAGGGGCA
>CM031871.1:628049-860873 GCA_018697195.1 Certhia americana
TGCAACAGGGGCATGCAACAGGGGCATGCAACAGGGGCATGCAACAGAAGCTCTGCCAGCTTCTGGGTGTTTTCTTCCAGGCTTTCTCTCTTTTTGACACCTGAATGCACTTCCAGGATCATTCATACAGCCTGATCTCCCTGATTAATGTTAATACTCCTAGATGTGAAAACTACCTTCTAAAACAGGGTTGTGATTAAGATGTGCAAGAACATTTCAAGTCCTCTGGTGACCACTTAGTGTCCACTTAAATTTTCCATTGCCAACTCTGCAGAACAAGTACAATATTATCCATTTTCCTGCCTCCTTTTCCATTCGATTGAACTATCTCATGGTTAATCTGCAGTGCTTACCTCTCCCATCACAACTTCATAGAGAATTTATTCCTTATTTAATACCTCCTTCGTTCCCTGTATTTGTCCAGTTTCTTAATGTGCTGATCTGGCTTAGGGCTTGTTTACTGTGCCCAACTGTATGTGTTCTTATACAAAGATGAATAAATATTAATATTCTCACTGATTTCCCCTAGGCTACGTTCAGCAGTACAGTTCAACTTACAAAACTGTGCTGCAACACTGCTCCAGGAGGAACTCTGAAATTGTCCTTTTGTTTCACGTTTGACTTGCAAAAATCTGTGTACAAACACTGAAAGAAGTCTGGATGAAGACATAACATGGTTGCTAACTACACTAGGTACATCTGGATGGCATATCCCATTTTCCTCTGCATCTCTATGGTAAAAAAAACTTGGTAACAGTTCCTATTTCCTGGAATAAAGGACCAGGATGTTCCAGATAATGCCTCAAGTCAGCTTGGGGGGAGCCATAGGGGATACAACCCCCCCACTCCTGGTCTTCAGCTGTGAGGTACATAAATCTCAGACCCTTTCTTAATGACCTGCTTTGAATCACTGCTGTCATTGATTAACACTGAACATTCTGAAGAACACTAATTTTTGAATCCAAAAGTAAGTTTCTTCCTTTTTCCTGAGAAGGAAGATACAAAACTAACAGAGAAAAGTAAATGGTAAATAACTCCAACATCTTCCAGTGTGAGAATCACAGTCAAACACTTACCTTGTTATTATTCTGCTTTTCAAAAGTATGCAAGACCAAATTTGTGAAGGTCTTGCTACCTTCATCAAAGAAACAGACCATCAGATCCTGTACAAAGAATCCAATTTTGTCACAGACAAGCATCTGCAGATAGCTTACTGATGAGCTCGATGAAACCATCAGAAAGGATCAAAACAAATCTGCTTCAAAAAGTACTCTTTGAATCAAGAAACAACACAGCTAAGCATGTACATACACGTGTGTCACAAAACCAGAGCCCAGTGGTTAGTCAGGAAGCTGGATAAGTGACTGTTACAAAGATGAAAGCTGCAACAGGTATCCAAAATCTAGAAAGAGGGGGACTTTAATCCAGACACTTATTGTCCAGTTACAGAAATATGTGCTGAAAAGCAAAGCACTAAATGAATAAATACCATACCACCTATGCAGAAAACAAGAGCTGGCACCTAAATGCAACAGTAAAGAGCAGTGAAACCAAAAAACCCAACCTTGCAAAATAATCTTATTTCCTAAGAGCAAATTTAAAGTATTTCTTCCAGAAAACATATTCAATAAGCTTGGAATCAAGGAGGATTTTCTTAGCAGTCAATCTCTATCTGAGAAGAAGACAGTAAAAGGCTTATCTAGAATTTAGAGTATACTTTACATGAGGGCACACACGTTAGGGCCTCAGGTTCAAAACACTGCATAAAGCCAGTGTTGCTGCAGCTTGGCAAGTGCTCTTCATGGCACAATGTAAAATTCCTACTGTTCCTGATTCACTGCAAAACTTAGAGAAGATGATTTCAAAACGTATTTAAGTAATAATTCATCAGCTTCTATTTTCCACAAATGAAATCTCAGAATTGAGCATTAGGAAGAGCCAGGGTATAGTTTGGATCTCCTGCACATAAGCAACAAACTTGTGATGGGAAATGGATTGTTTTATCTAAGTAGCACAGTTGTGTTACTGTAGTTCTCTCCCGTGACAGAAGATAGAGGGAGCAAAACTACTGGCCCATTTTTCAGGGAGAATGATGCTCCAGAATCCTGGAGTACTATGCAAAAGCCTTGCCTACAATCCAGCGTTATTCCTGCAAATAGCTTGATGCTACTCCTTGCACTTGAAATCTAGGTTCCCAGAACAGTTCACACACACAGCTCACATAGGAAGTCCTTACACAAACAGTCCCTTTTCAAAGGTTGCTGGCCAATGCCCCAGGGAGAAGTGACAAGGAACTTCATAAACACACACATTTTTATTTTAATAAATAAGAGTCTTACAGGCTCAGGCTTTTTTTTTTTTTTTTTTAAATCACATATACAGAACAGGAAATGCCTGACCAAGTAACATGAATTGAACTACTAACGTTGGAAAGGAATACATGCCCTCTATAACACTAAAGACCATAACTGAAAGGGGATTTGCCATCAGCAGCATAGTAATTTACTTCACAGATGAGACAACTTTAGAGAGATGTGGCCAAAGCAAAGAGAGTGCCCCTAAATGGACCACTTGTATTTATAGAATCACAGCAGTGTAAGGAAAGCCAAGAGCCCAAGTGCCTCCATTTTCTAGTGCCACTTCTGGATGAATATGTATGTCTTCACATCCTTTGAGCAATACATTCTAACCACAAGTAGAGAGGCTAAGCACAGCAGGTATGCAAAATTATTCAATTGAAGAACAGATACTGGATGACACAGTAATTTTAAATTTAAAGATTTTAAATTAGCAGATGCTTTTGCATCCCCTTCAGTATGGCAGTGGAACAGATCCCACATTCTCTCATAGAGGTTTAGTCCAAAAACTTCCTGTTGGCATTAGCACCAAAGAGAGCCACTCTGATTTCTGGCATCATCTGTAGAGAAAGAGCACATCAGGTATGTGAAATAGGCAATAAACCTGCTGTATGTTCTTCCTGCAGGCACTATGGGACAGTTAGGTTGGCTTCAAAATGAACAAGTCAGTTCATCTGAGTTTTCTGAAGGCTTTCCCTGATCACACATTGCCTGCCACACTATAGACTGAAAGCACTGCCTGTACTGCAGCATGAGAAAGAGATGCCAAAACTAGGGGTTTTTTTGCACTTGGGTGTAATAGGTCTGAGCCAAAGTTTGCACTCAAGCTAGCTTCAGTAATTCAAGTTAGCCTCAGCATTTCAGCATCTTGACTGCAGTGCAGTCCTAACCAAGGGTTTTCGGTATCATGATTTATAGAGTTTTATGCTTAAGCTTAATTCAAAAGGAATCATTCTGGGAAAAACCAGAATGTTTTTTGCTGCACAAACAACAGGCAATTTTCTTCTTTTCATTAAAAAATAACTTCCTACTTGTCATTCCAAATGAAATCTGATGCCATGCACTATTGTGACACTTTGGAAACACAGAGATTTCATTACAAGAACAAATTAGTTAATTGTATTTTGTTTATGTAGACTGTTGGAGAAACTCACCTGCTGGGCTACAAGGTCCAGCCGACTTTCCAGGGTATTGGAAACTTTAATTTTACCATCACTGTTGTAGATTTCAACACCTCCAGCACTAAAGACAACAAAAAAAGAAATAATTCAATTATATCCACAGGTTAGAGTCAGAATTTGGCAAACAGATCTCAAATCAGCATTTATAGGCAAGTCAGATACATGGCTAAGGTTTCTCTGTCTTAAAAATCAATCTTTTTGATCATGTATTAATAGGAATCAGCACGGAGATCCAGTGAAGCAGGATCTCATCTTTGGAGTTATCGGAGACAAAAGCTATGTGCAAGGATCCTCATTAGCCATGTTTTAAAGCTAAGTGGAGCTATGCAATTTGTCCCTTCAAAATAGCTTCAGATTCTGTGTTATTAAGACAGCTGTCAGATTTTGGAAAGTGAGGAAAAGTGCTAGAAGTATTGTTTGTTGGCGCATTCATAAAGATGACAGAATATACAGCTTTGTCTACGGTATCTCTATGATACCATGTGGAAATGGAGTCTTGCAGACAGAACAAACATAAATCCCATCAAGTGATTATCCTGCAGCACCTTAAGATTCATCTTAGAAGACCAGTGGTTCAGTTACCATGCACAGTTATTCCCTATTCCAGTACTCTGAATCAGTCTAGAGACTGCACAAAACTTTTCCTCAAATTTTTGATGGAGACAGTGCTTGTATGGAGAAAACTGCAGAGTCTGTGCCTGATAAACTCAAAGGAGTGCCAGTTCCACAAGAACAGCAGCAGCCACTCTGAGGACATCCCATACTTAATTTTCTGACACCAACAGAGCTGTGGCTTGAAAAGTTTCATTAAGTTAGTGCCCTGTATAAAACAAACCCATTTTCCTTACATATCTTCCGGCAGAAAGCTGTCTTGATCAATATGAACATCCACATCTCTTTTTATGGCATTTTTGTAGATGGGAATGCTCTTCTGTACAGCAGTCTAGGACACAAGATAAACCTCCAGTTAGCACTGACAAGTGCTGCTGCAGCACTCAGGTTTAATCACTCAATCACTTATACTAATAAAATGCAGGGATTGAAGCCTTTTTTTTTTTTTTTAATTAAGCAAATACATTTCAGTTTGGCTTTTCAGCCAAACCCAGTTATTATTCTTAGTTCTGTAGCCATGTCTAAAGTTTCCAAGGTAATATCCAAGCAGAGAAACGATCCCCAACTTTGGAAGCACACTGTAGCTGCAACAGAAGTACAACAAGTAAAGCTTGTTTTCATATCACACAGAGAGGGGGATCTGAGCATCAAATATCTGCAGTCAGGTCACAGCCTCTATGAGCTGTCAAAATATTCCAGGTGTCTTACCTTAACCATGGGGAGATCCTGCTTCCTGCACCGAACAATTAATCTGGGCTCAAGCAGCTGGTAGAATCCCTGCAAGGAATAATCATTTCAGATACAGGAATGTTTTCTTTGTCAGAATTATTTAACCCCAAGAAAGGAAAGAAGCTGATCAGTTTGAAACCCAAGCCTCCTTTAGATCTTTGCTCACAAGTTCACATCTCACAGACATTCTGAGAGGACAGCACCAATATTTGGGGAAGCGCCCAAATACGGATGATGTTTTTGGAACTCAAGTGCAACTAAACATATAGAATCTCAGAATTGTGTTGGCCAGTTAATGTTCATGCACACATAATGATCACTGCTGTCTAAGTAGACAGAGCATGCAATCAAGCTCTCGAAGACACGCAGCAGTTTCAGATGCCTGTTCTGTAACTCCTGCCTTGCATTCCTGTGGTAATACCTGAGGCTAGAACAGAATAAAATAAGTTTAGCTCCAGTTTGAAGGGACCTACAATGATCATCTGGTCCAGCTCTGAGCACAGATCCCTCACTGAATCTAATATAATGAGCCAAGACAAGTGTGACAAATTTGCAGGAAGAAGCAAGGTTTATTTGATACAGCAACACCAGACCTGAGCGTGACAAAGAAACAACACCCAGTTGGAGGCACAAGCTGGTAGGAAACTCTACTGAGAAAACTCTGCCAAGTGTGACAGGAGAGCTCATGGGTGGCTCCTGGGAGTTCACAGAAACAGGATCAGTCTGTACCAGAAAGAGGTACTAGACATCACAGGACTGACTCGGCCAACACTTACTGGACCGTTCATTTCTGGAGCTTGAGGATATTCTTCTAGGCAAGTTCTTCTGGTTTCTGCTTTTTCTGCCTGCCTCTGTCGCAGGCACATTCCACACTACAGTAAATTTGTCAAAGCTCATAAAGTCCCAAATGCCAAGAAGATTTTTGAAGCAGGTATCGACTGACTTGTGGGTTTGAAGAAACAGCCCCTGACAAAGATGCATTTGATCCAACTGATCACTACAGCAGCTTAATGTATGCACCCTAAAATGTGTGTGTGCACATCTGCAATTATTCTTACAATGGAACTGCTGCTGGTATACCAGGTTCTACACCTCAAAATAAGCTGTAACCTTTTCTGTTCAGAATCCAAGATTCAAAGATATTAAAGTGATGTTTAAAACTCAAAGATCACCTGGCAGCATTTGATCCAGACTCCAATACAACTGTAAATTTCTGAGGGTTATTTCTGACAAAAGAAACTTAGGGTGCTAGGGCAGCAATGACAAATTTTTTACAATTTAAATGTTTACCTGTAGAACTAGTCCATCCAGCAGTGTCTGGTACCTGGCAGTATCCTTCACCACCTTGGCAAGTCTCTGCTTGGCCTCATTCAGCAAATTCTACATTCAGAAGAAATCAGATCAGCAGAGCCCATCTGTCTGGCATTTGGTTTCATGCCTACCAAGTTTCTATACTTCCATTACAGCTCTCACACCCTGCCAACACGTAAATGTACACTCCAGCTGGTGTTCATCCAAGCTAGACCTCCATCTCTGTGCATGGCACACTATCCCTGCCCAACACTTCCCTTCTTCCTGCCTTGGGCTGACCTCATTAGAACCTGACAATAACTCCTTTCGTGTGAAAAAGGGAGCGCTCAGGAGTAAAAGGATGCTACTTAGAATGGTAACTTTGATTAACTAAATATGTAGTGAATAAATGCTTAATGCAAAATAATACAGTTGTCCAAATAAATTTTTTCAGCTTTATGGTTAAGCAAAAAAAATCTAATCTATTTTTCCATCAAATAATAACCAAGTTAGGTATTGGTTAATTGTAAATAAATGCAAGTCAAAATTTTAAAAAGAGCTTATTTTTAATTTGAAGTAGCTCTCTTGATTATATTTACTCAGCAAATCAGTATTGGACGGGATTAAATTTTAAAGAAATTTTTAAAGAAATTTGAGTCAACTCAAAGCTCCTAAAACTGAACCATCAGAAATGCTTCAGATGAAGAAATCCTCTCCTGTCCTACCTCATGGTGTTTAGAAAAAGAGTGCACAGTAACACAATCAGTATGAGGATATAAAACTATCACAATTTACTGTCATGGTCAAACCTAGTTATTCTGTCCTCCCTAGAGTATCACTGCATTTCTGGAACTGCTCATTTCTCTTCATGAATAAGCCAAAGATCTGATAAGGGAAGAAAGAGTGAGCAGCATGTGATTTTAAATGTCTTCAGATGAGGAAGAGTGTTTAGAATTACTCAGAAGCATGAGGTTGAGTCAGCAGATAAATGAGGAAGAGATTACCCAGCAGAGAATATCACAACAGAGTTAGCCCTTGAGCAATCCACCTTCCTCCTCTCTGGGAATACAATCTAAAGTTTGAAACTCGTTTTACAGAGTCAATAAAAGGTGATTTTCTTCTGCTAACTCCTCTTTTTCATGGTGGCATCAACCCAAACATTTATCCCATCTTTTATTTTTGACTTCCACAGGTGTCTCAAGCTTTTCCAACAGCTCAATAGCCCCATCTAGCAGAACATGGAACACTCAAACTACCTCTGAGACTGGGTGGGAGAGCACAGCAAACCTGGTCACTGCTTAGTGAGCAGAATGGGGACACACTGCCCGTGGTGAGAGGTAAACACAGTAAACCCAAGCATGCTTGAATATAATCTGCTCTGATGAATGATTATTCACTCTCCGTGTCAACACACACATTGGTCACCTACTAGAATAAGAAAAAAAAACTTTTCAAGTACTATGGGACACTGAAGGACACAAAAAATCCCAGTTAGTGGTGTTTGAAGCCTCCTTGCTTATGCCATGCTGGGTGTTTCACATAATCGTTGCTTCAGGCAAACAGAATTTCAAATCTACCAACAGCACAGAAGAGAGTTGCTGCTCTTTAAAGAAACAAGCTACTGCACAAATGACAGATGCAACACTGCCTGCAATGTTCTTGGCAGACCAATTTTCCTATTGATCACAGGTAATGAAAACTGTGAAAATAAGGACACTAGCAAAGCTGGACTAAATCCTCAAGACCTTCTCAGAGCAGCCTTGGAAAGCCATTTTTGTATGTTGAAGCAAACGTGACTCAACCAAAACTTGTATTTTCTTTAGAGAACAGTTCCATTTCCTAACATAGGGTAGAAACAGAGACTGTGTGTTTACTTCAGAGATACTCACTGCAATAAGGTCATCCCTTGCCTTAAGGACCTTCAGCCTTGCTTGATTCATTAGGTTGGACATCTGACTGAAAGTTGCATGATAAAGTTGAATCAATCCATCAGCCCTTGACAGAAGAACTGTAACATTTAACTGCACACTTTGCATTTAAAGGTAACAATTCTGCAACACTTAAACCCAAGATCTGTTCACCTGGTTGAATCTGTTTCTGGACTTGCACAAAAGATTAAACTGCAGAATCCCTTTCTTGGTGAAGACCCAGCCAAACTAAACCCAACATGATCATCTGTCCCAGGGTAATAGGCCAGGGTAGAGTTCTAGATATTAACTAAATCAAGAAATATGAAGGATTCTTTCATCACACTAAGTTATACCATTGTAGCTCAGCTTTGATAATTTCTCCCCAGAAAAAAACCAGAAACTCACAATTAGAACTAAATGTATTGTCTACAATCTGCCTGTTTGCAAGGGCAGAAGAATTTTGTATAAAATTAACAACAAAACACAAGCTCAGGGTCTGAAGTCAGCTATCTAATCCAAGCAACTTACATTTTCTTTTGCTGTTCAATTTGCTTCTCCTTCTTTTCATAATACTCCATGATTTTCAGCCTCTGTGTCTGAACAAGGCGACCCTTCTCAATGTTGAATTCTTCTTCTGCCTACAGTAAAAATTAAACAATTGAAGCAGAAATTGATTCCTTGTGCTGAAAAAAGCCAGAACCAAAATGTAACAGAGCACATTCACAGACAGGATAGGATGATACAATTTATGGTTCAATATAAAATCCCTTCACCTCTTTAATTAATTCCCACATAAAGAGAACACAACAATCACTATTTTTTGTAAAGCCTCACCAGACAGAATGTAAAAACACATGGATAATTCTTCTACTATGCCTGAGAATCCAATCTCAACTTCTGAATTCTGTTTGCAGATCTCCAGGAATACCTGCTTTAGTACTGATTAAATATTTGTGTAAATCTAAATGTTTAAGGGAGATAAAATATTACCAGCAACACATATGCTGAGTCCAATACCAACAAGGCATTTCAGAAGTGGTATAATGCAGATTGTTGGGGCTGAACGGCACCATCAGTTTACTTCAGTAAATATCTATACTCTTATCACCAGGTTAATATTAAAGCCAGTCTCTTGTGGCTTAACCTAAGTGAAGAACTCTGCAAGCAATTCAACTCATGTATTAAATACCAATTTAGTGGGGGAAGGTGTTCTATTTAATCCAATTGAGTAACGTTACCACTCAGCTCTTCTGATTGTTTAACAAAAGGGGTGAACTTTTGATATGAACATATTTATATTCAAGAACCACCAAAACATTGACCAAAACCAGCGCTGAGTCATTTTCATTTATCAAAAGCTAAGAATTGCTAACTTTATTTGGTACAATGTTTTTTGCTATGTAATTACTAAATAGAAATCAGCTTTGGCTTACAAAGGTGTTTTAGTTCTCTCTGACTGCAGCTTCCAAAACAGGATGTGGGATGTAGTTTTTCTTTTGCACTTACTGACAGTGAACTTCCATTTTTACCTTTGCATCTATTTCTTCAGCCTTTTCATTGGCTTCCTGCTCAATGAAAGCCATCATGTGCTTGATCTGTAACAAGAGAGAGGAAAGAAAATATTTCCTGTAAGAAAGAACATTGAGCAGAGGAAATATATCCTCATTTGTAGAACCTCCATATCCATTTACTAATTCATATAATAGTTTTGCAAGGAAATTTAATTGAGCATATACACTGAAAAGTTAGTTCATCTTGACATATATTACAAGAAAACTATTTTCCCCAATAATTCTACATAATGCTGTTTCACTAGCTGCCATTAGAAGAATGCACTTCAAGTATGCAACTATAAAAATACCCCAAAACAACCAACCAACCCAAAGGTAAATTTGTATAAATGTGAAGCTGAGTTTATTTTCATTCTTCATTAATGAGACCAACTTTTTCACCCCAGGATTATTTAAAAAAATCTCCCAGACTTCAAAAATCCTCACACAGCAAAATATTTGTTATGATATTAACATGAAACATGAAGATTAACATAGATGGAATCTGAATGAACCTGGGCCTTCCACAGGTGAACAGTGAAGCAAAGCGCTACTGACCGTTCTGGTCAGATCTGTACAGCCAGAAGGTCCTCTGAACACTTCTCTTGAAAAACTGTAATAAATTCTGTAAAGACTTAGAAGGTCAGTTTGGAGGGGCTGCGGAAGAAGACAGCAGCAGCAATGCTCTGTGGCCCAGACCACATCAAAATGTCACATGCTGCTTCAGAGCTCCACATGAACCAGTAAGTTCTACTTGAAAAACATTTCTGAAGCCACCTCAAAGCATTACAAAGTCCAGGTTCCAGCAACTTAAAGACCAGGAAAGCAATCAGACTAAGTTCTGTTCCTCCATCGCATGCCTTTCTGTGACCAGACCTCAGTTCAGATTCCCATTTGGGGCAGACTGGAAAGACTCATTTCCAACCAAATTGCAACTAAAAACAGAAGTGAAGAGACAAGTGGAAGATTTTAAACACGTGTTAACACAGTGGAAGAAGTGAACAGTTATATCTACACCCACAAAATCAAATCAGCAGGTTTTCTTTCAATTTGTGTCTCCAAAGACTCTCAAGTGCTTGTTTACCTACAGTGTCAGCTTCCTACCCTGCACTTCAGAAAGGACAAGAGAAGTATTTAAAATAAGGACATTATTTTGCTGAATAGCCTATTGTTGAAGAAGACTGAGAACTAAGCAGGAGCAGCCTTTATGTTACTGAGTCACTTCCTCCAGTGTAGTCTGGTTTCTGAATTTTGGAAAAGCATTTTTAACAGTTCTGAGTGTTCAAGAAACATCCTCTGCGTAAAGAAAAGGAATGAGATGGAAGCAAGCTGATATGGAATCCACATCTAGACTGATAAGACTGAACAGTGTTACTTCCGTCAAAAGCTGCTGTACTGAAATCTCCTTTTTCTTTTTATAGAAATGAAGAGAGATCCAAAGTGAGATTTTTCACATCTATAAATAGGATTAGTTTTAATACACTGACAAAAATGCATTTTGAAATGAGAGACTTATTTTAAAGGAGTATTTCCTATAGAAAGGAAGAAGGAGTTTTCCCTTCAGGAGCAGAGTGATTATACTTTCCAAGGGAAGTTCTAGTTGTTAGATGGGCTTTAGAAGTGGCCAGATGGAACAATATAATAAATATCTTTGACAGAATAACAAAGCTAGTCTGGCAGTGGGAAAAAGTCTCAAACAGAGATGATTTTCAAAGTGACAATCATTGGAAGTGTGGTGGCAAGGAGTTAGGAGGACCAGCTGTCAAGTTCATGCCAGATTCATCCACACTGGCAGGACTGTCAGCCATCAGCACTCTCCTGATGTTAACAGAATCATCTTGGGCTCAGAAGTGTAAAGCATTGACACGAACGCTGCCGATGTGAAATGATATTAGTATTATATGTTTAATATATTAAACCTTTGAAGTTCAGGTCCCTTCTGGCTGAGCAAGATCGACCTAATGCCAGTTTTAACGCCATTTATTATCTTCATGGAAGAGGCAGGAAAAAAACCTCGAGCTTTGCAGAGAAAAGGAATACAATGCAATTGTTACAATTCTCCTCCTGGAGAAAGACAACCTATGAATTTTACTTTCACTGTGATATTTCCTTGCCAACAGACTATGCTTACTGAATGAGAAAGTGACACACAAGTACTTGCGATGCAGAGGACAAAGGGACCTTGTCTGATCTGCTCACCACCTGCAGGAAACTACCCAGACCAGCGCTGACTGGATCCCCACAGCCTTTAACACTACACACCATCTCCAACCCAGCTGAAAGCAGCTTTTTTAGCTGAGGGCAGTGTTTACTGTCAACAGGGACAGGGTGTCCTGCCTCTGGAGGAATGTCCACAGCCAGAGTTCAGGGCTGGAAGTTTCCACTGGAAGCCAACCTCAAGCTACACCACTCTGCTTAGAATGTAGACCAGAAAAGGGCATTCATGAATGCTGAGCAGCCCATGCAAATGCTAAGGTACAGCTAACTGCAGCTAACACAGCTACAAGCAAAAAGGAAATGGGAAATCCTTAGGGAACCAAAGAATGATTAAGGTAGGAAGAGACCTTCGGGATCATCCCATCCAACCATCAACGTAGCACTACCACTGTAACCTTTAAACCACTAAACCACTTCAGATCCAGACACCTCCTAAACACCTTCAGGGATGCTGACTCCACCAACTCCCTGGGCAACCTATTCCAATGGCTGACTACCCTAAAAGGGATGTTTTTTCTTCCTAATATCTGATGTGAATCTCCCTTGTCTCAGCTTAAGACCACTTTCCCTGTCTCTCCCACTGTAGGCATGGAAGAAGAGACTGGCCCTCACCTCTAAACACCTAACCAGAGCAGCATGTAAAAACACAGTAGTCTAAGGCTGTGCATTTACCCGCCTTGGGGTGGAATTAAACACTACAGATGGCACACAGCCTGCTCACGAACCCTCTCGTTACAATCTGGCGTAACCTGACACCAAAATGCCTCAAGGAAGGTGGAGCCCATCCACCCCGGCAGGGGAAGAATCGCTTCTTCCGGAGACTCCTCTTTCCAGCCTTTTATCCATTCCAGGATCCTTCCCCGCCTCTAACCTTCCTTTCCCAGGGGAGCGCCCCGGCTGCACTGCGGGCCTCGGGGCGTCCCAGCTCGGGCTGGGGCCCGCGGACCTACCTGCTTCTGCACGTCGGCATCGCTGAGCGCCATGGCGGTGGCGGTGACGGTGACGGTGACAGTGACAGTGACGGTGACAGTGACAGTGACGGTGGCGGTGACAGTGACAGCAGCCGCAGGCTCGAGGAGAAGCGCCCGGCGCCGTCCGTGGAGGAATCAGATCCGGTTCGGGTCACGGCCGGGGAGGGGTCGCCACACGCACCGCCCCCGCACCTCCGGACCAATAGAGATGCGCTAAATACGTGACGTCACGCCGCGATATGTATAAAATGGGGCGGGTGCCCCGCCGCCGCTGTGGAAAGCAGTGGAACGCTCTGGTGTGAAGTGTTGTTGTTTGCTGGGCTTGCAGTAGACAGAGAAGAAACACGGGGAGAAACTCCCTTGTAAGGCCCTAAGGAAGCTTTGCATTGGCAGTGCTCTAGGGTTCCCGTGGCAGGAGAAGTGGAAGGGTGCAGGACAGCTGGACAAGGGGAGGGGAAGGCCTTGCAGGAGTTCTGTTGCTGCTGCCATTCTTTTCTTTATGGCAAAATTTAAGCAAAGTTCATAATCTGTAATAGCCTTTGTTTGTTCTAATCGGCAAGAGGCTTCCATTTCCGTTCTGTAGGAACATTTAGTGGGAAAAAGAGAACCGTTCCAAATCGGTGTCAAATGAGGTATTCATCACATCCATGCTCCTTCCTGATTTATCTCCAGTTCCTTATTTTTTTCTGTGCTTTTTATGTGTGAAAAAGCTGATTATAAAACTATGCGTGTAACTTTGCTGCCTTTTCATATTGCCGTTATAATGCTGGAAATCAGCTTATACTTTGGATCTGGAGAATGTTTTACTATTACTACAAGCACCATCTAAATAAAATTAAACCCAAGCTTTAATAAAGAAGAAATAGTATGTAATAGTAGATGATAATGACGTCTATTATTATAAAATAAATACTGCTAATTAAAATAGCAAATACAGTTGGAATTATATCCAGACTCTGGTGTGCCCCCTGCCTTGCGGGGGGGTGGGGGTTCGGGATCCTGACGCACCTAACCCACACCTGTCAGCTGGAGGTCAGGGCCGCGGAAACCGAACTGCTAAGAGATCCTTTCCCTCCGAATCCAGGAGGCAAAGGGGAGAGGGTGGCAGGGAACCTCCCAGCCCGGTTTTCTGCCGGTGACCGAGTCCCCATGAGCACTACGAGCCCTTGCCAAACCATTCCCATCCCGCTCCTCCTCTGGCAGTCACGTGACGCAGGCGCAGCCCCTCCCCCGGCCAGGCCCCGCCCCCTCCCCGGCGCGAGCCGTGACGCGCGGCACGCGCCGCGCCTCGCCCCGCGCGCTCCCGCCCCCGCCCCTCTCCATCATGGCGGCGGCAGCAAATTAGGGCAGGGCCCGCGCACCGGCCGAGCGCGCGAGCGCGCGCACGCGCCCGTCCCCCCCTTCCCCCACACCGCCCCCGGCGGGAGAGACCCGGGACCTGCCGCCGCTCCTCCACTTCTTCCACCTCCAGTTCCTTCCCGCGGCGCCCGCAGGTGAGGAACCGGCGTGGGAGCGGGTGGTCTTGGCTGTTCATTTATTTCTTTGCCTTCCTGTCTGTATTTACTTATTAATTTAAGGATTGGGGGGGGGGGGGGCGGGTACCGGCGGCCCCGCGCGCTCTCGCCCCCCCCCCCCGCTCCAGTTGGGGTGGGGGCGGGAACCGAGCGCGCGCATTCCGGCAGGGGCGGGCGCGCCCCCTGGCGGCCGGTGCCGCTCCCGAAGGACGCGCGGACCCCGCTCCAGCCGGGACACCCCTGGGCACGGCGGGCAGTGGTGGCCAAGGGGCCGTGCCTTTTCCGCTGCCGTGCCTTTTCCGCTGCCGTGCCTTTTCCGCTGCAGCAGGCAGGCTGCGAGTCCCGCACGGCCCTGCCGGTGACTCGTCCCGACGCCGTGCTCGCCCGCCCGGGTATGAGTATCTCATTCATCGCCGTAGTAACGGAGGGGCTCACGTTGCGTTCCCGCCGGCGACTCTGGCGCCGCTGGAACTTGGAACGGCTTTTTTCGGATTCTCAAACCCAAAGAGGCACGTTAAGACAGAGAGTTAATGGAAGCTCGTTAGTAAAAGCTGTGTTTGTCATCATTTAATGTTGTTTTTCTTCCTAGAAGAGAAATCACAGCGTTTGCCTAGAATGCTCACTTAATTGCATTTCTGTCAAAGGTCAGCTACAACCACTGTCCAGATAAAGAACAATTACGTTTCCAGTATTTCTGTCCATTAAGTGCCACCAGAGGATCAGTAGTGGCTGCAGTATTGGTACATTTCCAGTAGGGACTGACATGTTTGAACAGAGTAGTTCTCAGTTTATTATAGACAATCTCTTAGTTTATTATAAACAATCTCTTAGTCATATCCTCATATACAGTTGGAAGAGTAGTCAGGAGAATTTATCTCTGAAGTTGATCACAGTTGGGTCTTTTAGATAGTCCTGCCTGTTATGGGAAGTGCTTTCAGAGACAAACCCATGCAAGGTTTAACTAGTCCACACATGCAAGTCTCACCCGAAATCCCCACGCAAGCCTTCTGGTAAGGCTGCAGAGTGCCTGAATGTTTTCCATCTTGTTGATATGAGGTGTGGCTTTGTGTAGACCTGCAACTCTTTGAAATTCGGTATGTTTGGTAAGGAACACTGTGTAAACCCGAGGCTGTAGATGACACTGAGTTGAGAGTGGCTGCCTGTTGCAGAGATTGATGTCAGGAAGATGAACCAAACCATGGGCATATCCATATCAGGCGGCCCTAAAAGTTTGATTTGAGCTGCAGTGCTGCCCTCTTGCTGCCTCTGTGCCTGCCTGTGCTCGGCTGAGCACTGGCTGGCTGAGGCCGTCTGCACGTTGCAATAATTCTACACAGAAGGAGGTGTTTTGCCACCACGGCTCCCGGGGTGATTTGGTTTGTGGCTGATAAGTGAGGCCTGATGACCTAGACTCTGGGTGGGGAATGTGTCCAGCTCTGGAGTGACTCCCATTTTGGAGTGGAAACTGATGGCCGTGGTGCCGCTGTCTGGAAGAAGCTCTGGCAGTGCTGGTGTTGCTGAAATCCATAGGTGACATTGATCACCTCCTGTTTTGTTTATAAAAACTAGCTGAATTGCTTTGGGCAGTAGAGCAGTGATGTTGCCTTTTGGGGTTTGAATGAGGCATGGTAAACACATCTTGATGCACAGGGTTTTACAGATGGGACTGAAACACAGCCTAGCCTCATCGCTGGGGATTATATTCGCTGTATTCATTGGTAGGCGTGTGCTGCCCATTATCCAATTTATAACTCTGCTCTGGATTAGGACGTGACAGATGGGGAAATGTCACTCCTACTGCAACTCCTGCTCTCAGGTCGCTTGAGCAGCTCAGCCCACATGAAACAAGTGACCACAGGGCTGGAGGAGTGACAAACTAAGTCAGCTTCAACAGGCATATCCTTCTATGGAGCCTTCTCCCCAAGGGTGTAGGACCTGAAAAGGGTGATTTTTTTTTTTAATAGGGAGTAATTGGTAATAATGTTGATCTCTGTAGCTTTTTAAGGACAATATTCCTTCAGAGAACCTGTTAAACCAGATGCAACCCTCTTGCCCTGGCTTTGAGACCTAGGGAGTCTGTGTAACGCCTAATTTCCTCTGCTCCATTGCATCTCCTGTACAAGCTTATCCCCTTAAACACTTTCTGGACTCTCTTCCATTTTGCTCCTTTAGCAGAGAGCTCTCTTTCCTCTGATCTGGTCTTTCAAGCTATGTGTCCTTTTTCAATTCTGCTCATTCCTGAAAAATGGCCGTTTCTGAGATATTTATAGTATCTGAGTCAATATTTCAGTGTTCTTCTTGGTAAACAAAACCAATCATTCAGAATCCAAAACGAGTAATTCAGTTACTGTGCTGTGGGCTTCTCTCAAAGGAAGACCAGTGATTCTGAAGTGCACCTCTACTCATGACATTCTTTTATGTGAGTTTGGAGATTTCTTCGATTCAGTTCTTAAGTCTCCCTTCTCATTTCAGTGTAAAACTGCCTCTCAAAATCTATTCACCAAGGTAAATTTTTTTTAAATCATTCTTTCCCCAGGGAAACCTTAGCCGCTATTTAAATAAGCAGTGGTCTGGTTCTCTCTGGGCTTTTTTCCCCTCCTCCCCTCAGAAGTGCTGTCATTTTTGTGAATTAGGGCTCCCTGTTGCACTGTGCTGCTTTGGATATCATGCTTCTTTTGATCAACTTTTTTTATCTCACTTTCTGCATGGATTTGGAATTATCTTTTGAAGAATAATCTCTGTTATATATCCAGACTTTTTCTTTGGTCCACAGCACAGTTTCTGGATATCTCTGGACCATCTGTCAGGCTGATTTTTTTCAGGAGAGATCAGTTCAGGTTGTCTGGAAGGGCTCCCATTCACGGTGTAGGCATTGTGAGAAGCATTTTGATTTCAGGGCTGTGGATTTCTACTGAACAAACCTGAAATGTGCTGGGGAGCTTTTGCTTTTTGTGAGTGGCGCCTTTCACACCTGGTGGTGTGAACCTGTGATGTGGTGAGGTGTGTGTGTGAGTCTGGTCTGAAGGGCAGATCTATTGTTAAAAAATCCTGAAGTCTTCAGAGCAGTTTTTTTTTCCCAGATCCTTTTGCTCTATGAAAATCTCAGTTATGGAAGAGGCTCAAGGGTAGCTGTATTGTGCAAAAGCCGTGGTTCTCCTCTGCTATGATTTCTTAAGTTTCTGAAGCAGGATGTGTTGCCCATGGAGTACTTTGGGATGGAAGAATCAGCATAGATGAAGTGTTGACTCCAGGTTTATTGTTTCCTTTGTGTATAATTCGCTACTTTGGTTCAAGCTGTAGCAAAGGCAACTGAACCTTTCTGGTAAAAGGCTTTCAGGCTTGCTCCATACATGGAGCAAGAGGCAGGGCTGCCTTAGAATGCTCTTCATGAGAGAGCCCTTTTCTGTTTTCAGTACTGAATGAGTTTCAGAAACTAGAGTTTCTAAAGAGAATAGTCAGCCGATTTTATACTAGTTCTTTTCCTTTTGCAGCTTTTAGTTTGGTGGTAAGTTTTGCTTTGCCAGGCTACCTACTCCCGCAGCAACCATGCCACAGCACAGTTCTAGTTCTGTTTATCTGCAGTAACCAGTGTACAACTGCTGTTAATCTGAATTCCTCTCGGGGAGAAGGGGTTAGAAGTTAGCCCAGACATCTTGAATAGCTAGACAGGCAAGTGCTTTTCTTTTGCTTTCTTGGTTTATTATTATTATCTTTAATCTTGACACTTTGGGTTTGGAACCTGATTCTTTTATTCCCAAAGCATTTCCAGTGCAATCCATAACTGTCTTGAGATGATCCAATTTCTCTTCCCTGTATATAGCATTTTGCTCATTCTAACTGCTTTAAACTTGATAAAAATTTTTCTTTTAAAAGTGTAACTGCAGTCTCAGTGCCTGTTCAGTAGCAGTTCTGTAGCACAAACTTTGTTGTGTGGATTTCATTTAGACATCCATTCCATCGGCCAAGAATGGGCTACTGCTTGTTTGGGAATGATTCTTTGGAGTCCTAGAGAACTTAACTTGAAGAGTTTGTCAGAACCCCCTGGATAGTATTATTTGGTCCATTAAGTTGACAGCATGTTGGAAGCAGTTATCCAGATTTTGCCAAACAAAAAAGAGCTAAAACATGTAGATTAATCTCAACACCCCTTTAATCTGTTGCATGCCTTTGTCTGCACTTCCATGTTGTTGTTTGAGATTTTACTTTTTACTATGTTGTTTTTAATTTCTCTCTACCTTAGTTTTTTTCTGCAGGTCTTATTTGGATATTTGAAAAAAGCAACAAAATTATTAGAGTGAAACAGGGAGGAGTTCTTTGGCCTGTTGCTGTTAGGTATATATTTGTGGTTTATACTTAATAATGTCTGGGTGAGAAATGCAGGACAAACAACCATCTGTCCTTCCAAACCCCACAATGAATGTGGAATTTACTTTTTTTACTGTATGTTTTCCATTGCTGTTGGAACAGTAAAATTATTTTGAGGCAATTGTTGTCATTTTTTCTGCATTACAATTTTTGAGCATCACAATAGTGAGTCTGAGAAAGCAGAGAAGATATTCATGGGAGGCTTTGGGAAAGAGAGACTTCTTGGAACCTTTCTTTTTTACCACATGTTGTGGTTAAGGAAGTGTTCGGAATCCATCAAAACATGGGCATTTTGTGTGGTTGAGATGGGAGGTGTTGGGAGGAGGACATGTGGTGGGTGACTACTCGTTTTACTTCCATGAGAGTGTGAGTGTGCCAGGCAGGAGTGGGAAATGCCACTGTTGGCAGCAGGAAGGGAGCTGCACTGGGGCACAGTTTGGTTTACTCTGTATGGTTCTTATTAAAATAAGAATGCATAGGCTATCAGGGCAAAAACCTGGATATTGTTTCAGGATAGTTACATAATTTCTTGTTATGTGTGGGTTCATGACCTGTTGCAGCCTTATAAACCAACAAACAAAACACTTCACTCTTCCCTGACAGCCTTCCCGGGCTCCCGCGAACACAGCCAACCTGATGGCGTCCGCTGCTGCCGTGCCTGTAGGATTTCACTATGAAACCAAATACGTAGTGCTCAGCTATCTGGGACTTTTAGCACAGGAGAAGCCACAGGAACATCCTCCTCCTCTAACTCAAGGTAATATTTGCATATTCATCTCCAGTCATTTATATGTGCAGCTGTGTTTGCAATTAGTTCTTCGGGTGTTTCTGCAGGGATGCAGAGTGGGAGCCAGATGTTTGGTGTAATGAATCTCTTGGTTTATGCAGTGAAAAATGAATAAATTTCAGGTGAAGGATGAGAGAAGCTGATGGAAACAAAGCTGTTTGTATGTAGATTACTGTTTTAATTTGAGCTATGCCAGGGCTGACTGGTGTTTAGGAAGCAAGTAAATGGTTTTAGTCAGTGTCTTGAGGCTAGGGGGGATGGATATATATTAGCTTTGTTGAGCCATCATGAGAGTTTCAACCCATGCTTCCTAATTTTTTGGGGCACAAATGGAAGTAAGCAGGGGTGAGGTGGTGTTTACTGGCATAAACTGAATGGTGTCTTCAGCAATCTCCTGTGCTAAATAGTTTTCCCCTGTTACATTGAGGCTCCTGTTGTTGTCAGTCAGTGGTGGTAGAGAGATGTGACCTATGCTTCTTCTGCTTATTTATTTATTTATTTATGAGTAGGACTGCAGGGAGTCAGATGTTTCTTCCAGTGCAGGTTGATGGATTAGAGAGGTTTAAATAAATAAATAGAAGGCAGAATAAAAGAAGTTCAGTAGATTGTGCTTCACATAAACCTAGGGGGTAAAATGGTTCTTTATTTTGTGGTGGTAAGCACTTAAGCAATGTTGTCAGGATTGCCTGGGTGACTTGTCACTTCTTAATGACATTTTAGTCACTACTAGTTCTGTGATTCAGAACTTATTCTGATGAAAGGAGGATAAAAAAAACCCAAACCGAGACAGTCTTCAGAATCTTTTTTTTCTCTTTGAACAGTCATTTAAGAATTCATATACTGTCATTTACTGAACTTACCTGTCATGAAGTGAGAAATTCTTGAAAAGATTGCATCAAAGTTATGACAGAACTTTTCATTTTCACACTAATCATATGACATAGGCTGGTTATATTATGTATCATTCAGTAACTTAATGTTAGTACATTTAATTCATAAAATCAATCTTATTATGTTTACGGTGTGTTTGCTACTTCCACTTTGAGTGCATTTGTGGTCCATGAGAGGAGACGCACCTTTGCTGTTTCATAAAATCCTTTGTTTCTTTAACTCTTTGTTGAAAAATGTGCTTATTTTAGCAATAACATCTCATTCTGAACATCCCACCCGTTTGTAACTGGGCTGTGACTGGAAATGTATTGAGTACACATAAAGGTTCAATGTGTAAGAGTCTGCTTTGTTCTATAAGTAGAAGATTCAGAAATGAAAATGTGAGTCTTAAAGCTTTTTTTAAAATTATTTGGCTGTAGTTACCTTTGAAGTATTTGCAAATTGAGGTGAAACATTTTCATTTCAGAATCAGTTGATTCTCATTACTGAAACTTCTAATCTTCTAATCTGAATTCAGAGTTTATATATAAACTTTCTAAAGAGGAAGCTACAAATGCTTAAATGAAAATTTTGTAGCCACTAAAGAGAACTTCTCAGATATTGTTTAGATGTGATAGCTTGTGTGACAGCAGTCTGTAGTTTGATTTGCTACTGAAATACTCTTAAAGAATTCATACATTACAATTTCTAAAAAGGAAATCTTCCTACATTTTCCCCACCTCATTCCCCAAACCTCTCTGGGAGGTCTCCTCTCCTGGTCATGTTTCACTTTAATTAAGTCTCTCTTTCAGTGTTTTTTGCTGTTTTCTGATCAAAGCCTCTGGATTAAATAATTTTGCCTTACTTTTAATTTTCCAGCTTGTTTCTCACTCTGTTTTGTAATGCTTTGAATGGACTTCAGGCTGTATTGAACTAAGCAAATGCTTTATCCTTCTACTTCAGGATTTGTTTCATTATTTCCTAACTCACTTTTCCTGGTGGTGATTTTCTCCCTTCCATGCATCTGAGAAGTTTCTTTCGTCTGCTACATTTCAAATATCCTTTCTCCTACTTTTTTTCACCTTGCTTGTAATTAAGCAGTGTTTGAGCTGCACTCCTGGGCTAGGAGTGGTTATTTCGGAGTGCTGTGTGCTTCTCCATTGACTATTGAGCAGTTTATATCCCCAGTGTGTATCTCCTTGTTTTTTGGCGTGAGGCTGATGCCTGCTTGCTGTAATCTACAGTCCCCTAGGAGGGGAGCACAGCTCATAATGGATATTTCCTGCTCTGCCTAATGCACTGCTGGGAGGCAGAGCTGAGTGTTACGGTTCCAAGTGCGAGCTGAGAAACCTTTAGAGAGCAAGAGACACGGGAAAGCCAGGAAATGGAGATGAACTGTTGTTGTCTGGAATCCCGTCATGAAGAGGAGACTTCTGGGTTTGGTGACAGGCACAGGAGGGGTAACAGCAACACAGCATTGCTTCCTGCTTGCCAGTTTGTTTTCCAAGCACCGTCACCAGTTGTTGATACAGCACTTTGAGTGATCCCAAATTCCTTCCATTGTGGATTTCTGTGGCACTTCAGAATGCTGGTCAGGAGTCTTTCTGCTCTATGGCTGAACACCATTGATTTGTGAATTGAGAGAATTCCAATAAAAAACACCTGTCCTTAATCTTATTTTGCTTTGATTTGTTTATTGGGCTGACAGACCTTCTATGGGAAGCAGTGAAGCAACAATTTTGCCTATTGCCTGTTTCCTTCCCAGCTGCAGAACACACCTGTATTTTGTGTTTCATTCGTATGAGGCCTTGACTCTGGTTTGTAGTACTTTCCCTTCATTTATTTTTCTTAGATCCAAATCAGACTGTACTCCTGGTCTGTTTTCTGAATCATATTCAGTGTAATGGGAGTATCCAGAAAGACAGGTTGTAGCTTGCCCTGGTGGAGTTAACCTCCCTGTCTGCCTGAGAGAGAGAGTGAAGGGCTCCTCTAGAGGGCAGTTCAGTGCAGGATCCCAATTCCAGCCACCTTTGGCACCCGCTGGAGGATCTTCTGCCTTTCCATTGCATGTGTACAGAACATGGGAGATGAGGTAAAAAGGCCCACTGGGTGTTGTTACAATTTTTTTTTCCCTTGAGTCTCCTTCTACTGCAGTCTCCCAGATTTCAGTGAAGTCAACACTGCAGTTAAACTAGAACGCATATCTGGTGGGTCAAAAACACCCAACCAAAAAGGTGGTCCTTCCCAACAAGAGTGGCACTATTTTATCCCTGCCAGAACTGGTAGGAGAAATTGAATGCTTTTGTTTGTTCTCCTTCCTTCCCTCCTACCATCATCTGCCTCTGTTTTCCTGCATTTTGTACTATTTTTTTTTCTGGTGTACGTCTTTCTGTTTCAAAAATCGAGATGAGAATAAAACTTTAAGATAGGTTCATAGGTTTCCAGTTAAAACTTCTCATTTTTGCAGGCCTAATGTGCTTTGCAAGACTGATGGTTTTTGGAAGGTTTTTATTCAGTGATTAGAAAATTCAGAGAAATTGTGTAGAAAATTACGTTGCTGTGTTTTCTTTTGGGTCTCTTGGTTGTTGTTGCAAGAAGGATGGCTTCAATCACTAGCACTGAAATCACTTCTGGCTTCAAGCAAATAAGGTTGATCTAAATCAACACCTGATGAGCACTTGGAAATTTTTATTTTGCTATCTTCTTTTCAGCACAGGGACTGAAGAGAGAGCCATCCACAGTTCTCCAGACTCTTGAAGAAAAGACAGTTTCACTGGACAAGAAATCTTTTAACATTATAGCTCTATAGTGTTCTGTAATGGATTTCAGTGTCTCCAGAGGTAAATCCAGCAAATTTAACTGGCCAGTGCTTTGAGAGATTTTTCCTATTAGTTTTGCCAGAATAGTGATTCTGCATAACAGTCACTGCAGTTTATTTAAAGCACAATCCATTGGTAGTAAATTCTGTTACTTTTTGGTAGGTTTTCAGGTGGATGAACAAATCAGATAAAACACACAGAGTAGCTTCACTTGTATAAGTCATGGTTTGAGGCAACAGATGAGTATATTTAAAATGTATGGAAGTTGTCTGTTCATTAGATTGTGGAGAGATGCTTTTTTTTTAGAACTCTTATCATACCTATAAGTATGGTTCAGACACAGAAAGTAGTTATCAAGTGTTGGAAAACATTTCTACAGTTTTCCCCCTGAAGTCACTCTCAATTGCTGAAGCTTCCACTCTGCTGCAGTTGTTAGTATTACTGACTTTTCAAGTGAGTCAAAGTACTTTGGGTTTGTGATTCAATGTATTTGTATGATAAATGTTTCTTTGTGTATTATCAAAGAGTGACTTTTAATGTATTTCTCTTTTTTAATCTACTTCCCCATTGCTTGACACCATCCCATGAGCTTGTGGCTACAACAAACACTATGAAGAAAAGTAGTTTTTCTGTGTTTTCCTTGACAGAGTGAAAAAATCTTAAATAATCTCTTAGTTTACAGAGCATCTGAAAGATTAATAGTCAGTGCCACTACTGCATGGTGACATAAATTACTCAAGAGGTGAGCAAGGTTTTGACAGTTTTACAATTTCTGTGAGGTACATGCTATCCACAGTACTTTAATCCAATTATCCTGCACAATGTCCTTTTGACCATTTATTACCTTTTTGGGAATTACCATGTGGAGTGCTGTATATAGTTACCAATTGAGCCATTTTCCTGGTTTCCCACACTCCTGGTACCTACTGTTGGCTTGTAGGAAACTGAATTTTTTTAGGTTGCTTTGTCTTAGATGATGAAGTTACTTGTTAGAGACCTTCCTCTTAGGGAAAACATATCTGTTTGAGCTGTAAAGATTCACATTGTAGGTCAGAGCAGTCCTGTTCGTGATAATAACAGAGCTATTCCCTGAACTGAGGCAAGGAAAAAGAGCTTTCTGAGGTGTGAATTCCTACTTGATTAAACCTCCTCTCTGCCCACAAAAAAGCAAAACAAACAAACAAAAAACCACAACAAAAAAAACCAAACCAAAAAAAGAGTGCTAGTTGGCAATATATTTTCTGGTTTTAATATTTCAGACTTTTTCAGTTTCTTTTAAGCTGAGCCTTCTTATGGTTTATAAAGAGCTTCTTTTAAATATTTCTGAAAATGAGAGCTACATCCATCTATGTGGCAGTCGATGGTCTAGAGTTTGCTGGCATAATGGATGTACTTTTCATTAGAGGAAACATAAATAGATTTGTAAAGAGATCTTGTGTATCTCTGTCTTCACTTCTCAGTGATTACAGTAATTTTAGAGCCTTACTTAATGTTTTAAAAAGTTTGAAAGGTTAAAGAAATATTACAGTCATGATGAAAGTAAATTTTTAAGTTAACTGTACAGAAGTTAATATAGAGAGACAGGAGAACTCAAGATATTGCTAAATTAACATTGCAGGTATGAAAGAAAAAAAGTCAGGAGTAATCTGTGACATCAGTGGCTTTCTTTTCCAATCATCCTTCCTTCCCTTGAATTAAAAAGGCATAACATCTTTTCAGTCTGTCCTTATGGTTGCTGTTGTCCCTTGTTAGCTAGCTAAAGTTTTGGCTTACACACTGTAGAATGAGAATGCAGACTCTGTAGCTCTGATAAATGACTTCCCATCCCTCCTCCTCCTCCTGGGATCAAACCTGGCAAACGGGTTAGTCTTGTATGGTTTCTGAGCTTCTGGGGTTTTACTGAAGTATTACATTTATTTAGCGGTCGGATGATCCCTGCTGTGGAGCTTGATGGACTTTCAGAACACATTTTCCTCCACTTTTTAGGTTACTTCCAAATATCTGAAATCCAAAATCTTAACAGGAACATAATTGTGCCAAAGTGAACATTTATTCCATAAATAGAAAGTAGAATGCATTAACTTGGTTGTGTAAGAGCACGTAGCAGAGTTTTGTTGTGCCTCTGGGCTGGGAAGAGGCCTTGCAGAGTTGGTTTACCAAAAGCCCAGAAGAGGCAAACCCATTTCTTGAGCACAGGAAAGCATTCAATGCTTATGGCTCTTACAAACACCATTTCTGGTGTGACTATTTGCATCTTTGATAATGAAAATACATTCTCATCTGAAATAAGCTGGTTTTACTGTTTTCTTCTACCTGTTTGTGACTTGGAAGTTGGCTAATTGAGAAAATGATACCCAAAGATTAGGATCTTTGCTGTTGATGTTTTCCCATGGTGTGTGCAATGTTTGTTGGTAGGAGTCAATATTCAGGAGATGCAGAAAGCTGGAATCTGTTTTTTATTAGGGGAATAAAGACTGCAAAATCACTGCTCTGGGAGAGGTAGGGTTTAAATGTTTTGGCATGACTGAATAATCAGGTGCTCTCAAAATCAGCAGCTGCTGCAAAGTTATGGCTGTTACAAGATGGAAACCATTGACTGCAGTGCTGATTATCTAAACAGCTCTTTTGTACACTGGCAGCAGTGGAATTTTTCTTCCTTCCATTTTCCAGGTGACTTCTTATCAGATATGACAGCTTGTCATGGGTGGTCATCGTCACATTAGTCCCCTGAGAATAGGTGCTTCTTTGTCCCTGCCATACATGGGGAAAGCACAGGTTCACACAAGGGTTGGCACTTGCACACACTTGGTGCAGTTGACTCCGAAGCAGTGGTTCAGTTCTTCAAAGAAGCAGCTGACAGGGACTGACAGGGCATTAAGCAAAAGGAGGAACAGTTCTCTGGAATTTGTTACTCAGACTAGCAAAGAGACACTTCTTGGGAAGGGATTTAAGAAGCTAAGCAAAGTTATTCAAACATGTAGTTAAGTCAAATGGAATTAAACTGGCTATCATTTGTTCTTTTAGACTGGTCACAGAAATATATGAAAACATTTTGTACTAACTTAAGCACACACTGGTTTAGAGGGATTCTTGTGCTGAGTTTTTAAACATTAACACACTTTCAAAGGGTTAATACTATGAATTTGTAACTTATTTTTCAGTTGTAGGAGACCTTGAAAGCTTATTGTCCAGTGGTTTTATAAATTCAGAAAATGCACAGTGTACTTCACTAATGTGTAGTTAACTTAACCTCTTGTGTGTGTTAAGTGCTTTTATGATTTTCACACATCCTTTTATGAAATTTAGTGATTATATGTGTCCATTGTGGAAGAGAAGGGAAAGCAAGACAACACTTAAAAGTGAGTCCAGCAAAGAAACAAACCAAAGAAAACAGGCCACAAAGCTGTCATTCACAAGACCACCAAATTATAATTTAATGCCTTCGAAACAGGAATGAAGAAAGATGTGCCAGAAAGTTCCATTGGCTGTTACAGGACTCATCTGAAGATCTGGATGTGAAATGAAAGTGATGAGGAGGAAATTGAGTCAGATGATACCAACATTACAGATGCAAATTCTTTCCCTTTTTGTTTTCTTCAACTGAGTGAAGAATGTAGAGCAGAACATTGTCTGGATGTCTGGGTAGAACTGTATTCCTTGGTGTAGGTGCAGAAAGGGTGAGAAATTCAAATGTCCTGAATACGTGTGTTTGGAAACAATTTTGTGTCTCTTGGTAGAGCATAAAGATTAATAGGATTAGGTAACCCTGACTGATACGGCTGAAACAACTTTTTGTTATCAATATCTAGAATCAGCACATAGAAGACATATTTATGGTCCCAAACCTTCTGGGGATATGTAGCCATTTCAAATTCCTAAATTTCTTGGTTAGGAGAATTGACAACTGTCTGACAACTGTGAGGTCCTTTGCCTCTAGTCTTACTTGTGAACCCAGTGTTAAATTGTCGCCTGTAGACTCCTCATGACCTGATGCACAATTCACAGGTTCAGGATTCTTCATTGATGTGATTGCATAGTTGCTCTGAGAATGTTGTAGATTTTGCAGGCATCAATATAAATTTTGCATTTTGCTTCTAAAAATCAAGCTTAGGCCAGCCTGCTTTGTTTTGGTGTAGTTTGATAATAAGTGTATTAGGTATAACGGCTGATTGTTTATGTGCCTTGGTTTGATTTTGGTCTTACATTGAACATGTTGCTTTGAAAGTTTCTATGTATTCTGTTTGTAGCCTTACAGTTTTGGGATTTTTGTTTGTTTGGTTTGGTTTTTTGTTTTTTGTTTTTTATTTAAAGCACCAGTTCTACCTTGAATAGGCCTGGAAGTTTTATCTGTTTCTGGGTTCGTGTAATAGGACTTTCGTAATAAGTCCTCTTGAGGGATCATACATGTTGCTGTCTGAAATCAAACTTTCACCTCAAATTCCTTTATACTTAATATTTCAATATCATGTTCCATTATCTACCTTGTTTGAAACTTGAATTTAAAACATTTGAATGATTTCTGTGGTTTCTTCCAGGGACTCAACAACAGCTTATGGCACCTGTTCTGGAGAAAGAGGCTTTGGAGAAGATTAAAATAGAAATCGAGGAGGAACTAAAACATCTTGATGAAGAAATCTTGGAAGGTGCTCTTCAGGTTTTCCCATTTCAATCCATAATCTCTATGCACTGTAATGGTGATTAATTTGTAACAGGTACTCCAGTTAAAGAGATTTTTGAATGCATTGAATCACTTTGACTTCTGCCCCCACAAGATCCATACAATTGTCACATGGAGTAAAATTGTTAAATGTTACCATTTGGCGTGATGGAGCCTGGCAAAAGCAAACAACTGGATGACATTTAATAGGCTGCTGCAAATAATGAAAAGTAAGCAGCCCTTAAGCTGTTGCACTTGATGGCAGAAGTTCTCAGGAGCTAATATTTCAAGGAGTGTGGATTTAAACCATCAGATTTCTCCCTTCCACTAGGTTTATTTTTTGAGATGTGCTTTGACCTGTACATGTGGCTTTTATAGGACTCCCAGGAAGGAATGATTTCAAACCCATCTTTGCTTTGCATGTGTGTTGCAAATCAGAAATCTGAAATAGAAACACTCTAGAGCTGTTTAAGTTCATTCATGTGGAGCTTGTTTAGAAGTTTTAAACAGAGAAAGAAAAGACTATATGAACAAAATAATATTTTAAAAAATTGATACTCTAGTTCAGCTGTAGGGATGTCCATGTGTGGGCAGATTTACTATGAAAAGAGTCTTCTGCTGCTCCATCAGGGTAGGCATCAGCTTAAAATGTGAGAATAGATGCACATTCAGCAAACTCACTGGCTAGGATTCAATTGTGAAACAAGTGCTTGTGGGGAAATGTAGCTCAAAATCATCTCTGCCTTGTCAGTAGCACTTTCAGAATGTATTTGGACATTTTTTTACTATGATTTGTTCATTGCATTCTTTGACTACAGAGCCATGATTTTTTTCATCCCTCATGTAAACTGCTAGGATAAGAAATCTGAGACTGTTGATGTTTTTCTGTGAATCTGTTTTATTTTGTGTACCACCTTCTCTCAGCATTTACCACTACAGGGTTTGACTGCCACACTTCCCCAGTGTTCAGCCCTGCCAATCCAGAGAGCTCAATAGAAGACTGCCTGTCTCATTTGGGGGAGAAAGTATCCCAGGAGTTGAAGGAACATCTGCACAAAGCACTGCAGAGCTTGCTTAGCAAGTGAGTTTTCATTTGCTTTATCAAAGGTATTTCATTTGCACTGTGACTACTGCTGAAATGCTGAAGATAGAACTGCATCTTTGATTGCATTTCTTTCTTTTTCAATCTTCCTTTATCTGACTGTTTTGTTTGGTTTTGATTTTTTTTTTTTTTTTGTGATGTAACGTGTGAATACTTCTTTGTGATATTTGCCCTTTGCAGCAATGTAAGTTCTAAAATTTTTGTAACCTTTTGTTACTGAATTTCTGAGTCTGCTTCAAGCAGTTTGAGTTGCTGGTGAAACTGCTAGCTGCCATTGCCAGTTTCATGAATGCTGGGCTGCAGCCACAATAATGACTTTAGCCTTATAGCTAAGAGTGGAACTGAAAGCTTGTTTGTGGTCTGGCCCATGATGAATTGGAGAGTTTCCCTGAGAGGATGGTAGTTATAAACCTTTTGACTGTCCTTCAGCTAGACACCTGAAGGAGATTTGGGCCCCAGGCCTAACCTTGGTGCCTTAACAGCTGTCTTGCCAGTTTAAGTTTATTGTATAAATAGCACATTGCAGTTGGCATGCTAGTATCTTAATTAATGTCTTTGCAAATTGGTACAATTGTTGTAGTTGCTTGGTTTTCTGTTATAAATTACCAGCTTGAAATGTAATGGATTCACATGAACTACTTGAGGTTTTCTGAGTGACTTCCAAAAGGTGTTGATAGAGAGCTGGAGTTGGAAGGTGCTGCTTTAGGAAGAGTTGCATAAATGCAGCTGTGCATTTAAGTGGTTCTAGCTTGTTGATACATTCTAGGCTTCCTATGTTTTTTATAGGAAAATATTTGCTTTCTAAGTAATTTTTTTGTTTATGTACGCATATACATAAAGTCAGAAATGCCTGTGAAACTGTGTTGCCTTTTTAAGGCAAACTAGTTACTGTTTAATCTCTTGATAATATCCTTCCTGCAGCTGTTCCTGCTTTTCTCATCCCACTGATTGATTTAGATTTGGTTTCAAAGAATTAATGTGCCAAGGAAGTCAAGAGAGTGCCCTTAAAATGACAAACCCAAATTGTGTTTTCTCCACTGTGCTTTAACTCTGTTCTTTTCCCCCTGTTGCTAGAGTTGTGCTATTTGATGCAATACTTAATAATTTGTCTTATATTTTCCTGCCCTCTGACATGCATATAAACAAGTGTCAGGGGACAGTAGGCTGTTAGATCACAACAGGTTCCTGGAGTTCAATAAGCAGTTTTCTGTCCAATGCCAGTTACCACTATTTCCATTAAACTGAAGTCTGAATTTGCCTTTTGTAATGATCTGGCTGAGGACAGATGCAGCAGTGCATCTTCTGCTGTCACTTGGCAGAAAGCCTTTGCCGTTATTGACTTTTAGATGCCAAATGATCTTGGAAGAAAGTATGGAAGAAAGGAATTTCATCATCCCAATTCAGGGAAGTAGAGATGTGATAAATCTAGAATAGAGGTATCTACTGAAGTATGAAGAAGGAGTTTTGTGATCAAAAGTGCTGTTTCTTGCTTATAAAGTTTTCAACTCTAACATAATGCTAATGGAGTCAAACAGTCTGTGTTAGTCCATAAGCCTGTATTGTTTATAATTTTTTTCTCTGTGTTGGCCTCTAGCTCAGGTGTAAATTTCTTAGTGGAATTTTCTGTCTTTAAAATCTTAGATCATAGAAAAAACATATGCAAGAACTTAGAAATTTCCTAGCATGTCAGAGAACATACTTACCTAATGTCTTTTAAGTTGTAGAGTATAAAATTATTAGGAAATTCACTTAACCAGTTATATTAAAGTGTGTAAGTGGAAAAAAGGTGCGTAAGTGGAAGAAAGGTGATGCCTTCCTGACCCTGTCTAGTGCTGGTGTTTTATGTCCTGAAACACAAGACTTACTAGCTCTTGAAAATTACCTGCTGTAATACATGTCAAATATTTTGTTCTCTGGAAACTGAGAACTTTGTTTTATTCACATTCTGTTGTTTCATTTATAACTTTCAGTGTTGATTTAACTTCTGCAGGCCGGTGACATATCAGGAATATCGGGAGCGCACGCAGGAAGCAGCTGCTCATGCCAGTGGATGGAACAAGGTACCAGATCAGTGACTTGCCCTTGGATGTGTCTCATGTCTCTTTAATGTCCATAGTGTACAGTTGTGCTTCACAGAGGGCCAAGAATAGAAAAAACTTGTGTTTAGTATGAAATAAATTGCACTCTCAGTGTGGTAGATGTGTACATAGTGGGTAGTTTTATAGATAATTTAGCTAGAAGTTACTAAATGGAAGTGTTGGGTCAATCTTCCTTTAGTTTGGTAAAATGAAAAGTTAGGTTGCTTTACTTACTTCATTTAAAATTCCCAAGGGAGGTTAATTCCTGCAGCAGTTTTGTAATGAAATCTCTGACATTTTTTTCATAATGCTTCTCCACTCTTTCCCTCCTCCAATGTCAAGTTTAAAATATATGTAAAAAAGAGTGCTGAACATGGTGAAAATAAAAATTGACAGTATCTTCATAAAATTTAAATTGTTTGGAAAACATAGGGATGGTGTTCCTACCTGATTTCAAGTGTAGTTTTCTTAAATGATAGTAATCTTTTTTTTTAAAACAAAATGCAGATCTGTAAATGAATTATCTTAAAATACTTTTAATGTAGAATGAGTAGATTACTCTTCTGAGATTCTTCTTCATTAATCATTCAAATTCATCCCCTTAATCATTCTCTGATGAGTTCAGTAGGAATCAAAAAAAGCATTAAAGAATGAAATAACTACTTGAAAATTTAATCACAATTGGTTAAAATGTAGATTTAAATTTAAATAAAAAAAAAAATCCTTTCCCCCCCCTTTTTACTTTTTTTTTTTTCCCAGGAATACTTTTCCCTCACTAGATTTCCCTGCTTTCTTCAGAAACTGTTCATCTAACCAAGGGTGTGTGCACTTGTAAAGCGGTTTAATAAATACTGCATGACAAGTTATTGCCCATGGCCTCAGCAATTATCATTGCTTTATGTGTACGCTCTTTCAGTTTGTCATCTTGTGATTCACAGCATTTTGGTTTAAACAACCATGAAATCTGATTATCAAGAAGGTGGCTTAAGCTATCACATTTCACTTTTAAGCTGGTGAAAGTTACAACCCAAGCATAAAACCAGTTATTGTGGCTCAGCTGGCGAGGAAGGATGTGCATGGGGCTTCTCAGGTCAATATGTTTTGGGTCCCCACCTCCTGAAGATGCAGCCCTGGATAGATGAATGGGCTGCATTTGTGGATTTATGATCCAGCCTTCATTACTGCTGCATTCCTGCAGCCCCTGGGGCTCATAGATTTCAGTCCCCATCAGCTTGTGGTGGAGAGCATCATCCAGGACATAGTTGTCATCAATTCTGCTTGCCGGTTACATTTGTTGCTACAAAATATATAGGCCAAAAATAAACCAGAGTGGAAATTTTGTAGCCCAACACAGCAGCTGTTTGTATTGTTTTTCTGGTAGCTTGGAGCTCCAGGAATGCCCAGCAGTTCCTTCAATAATCCTTGTTTTGAGGAGATGGAATACATTTGTGTTGGTTTCATTTCCTTTTAATTTCCTTTATCATCTTAATCAGAATTGTGTTTTATAACAGAAGAAATCTAGATACCATTCTTGCCATCTCAGCTCAGCTTAATTTTTGATCTAAAGAAGCTGTTAGAAAAACATGTTGATGTTGAATTCTATAAAGTAAAAGGGTTTTCATCTTTTATTTCAAATAAGGCTCTCATTTTAAAAAATCAAATTTCAAACCACCTCAGACAGGGCAGATTGAATTTCTGTAATAAAATGGACATAATAAAAAAAATTTAAATACTCCACTGCTGAGTTTTTACGCTTTTCACTTAAAACTGAATATTATGTACATATATCCAAAATACATAATCTCACTGTTGTGCATCATCTGAAAGGATAGCATGTCTTGTTATTGAGAGCCAGTAGAACTAGTGAGAAGGGTAGCAGTCTTCTTAGTGTCCCATTCTTACTGATTATCGGGGGCAAAGGACAGTGCAACAAAAATATAAGAAATAATCATGTGACGAATTAGATTAATTTTAAGTTGAAATAGTCAGAAGGTACACAACTGCAATAATTTTGGATATAGCTTGCTCAAAAAATATGACTTTCTCAAAGTCTCTGAACTTTCTTTGGGGTTTTTCTGTATACATTTAAATTTGTAATACTGTACAGTGGGATTGCAATAGTGTAGTAGACACAAGTGTTTCATTTACACAATCAGCTATCTTCTGATAGTAAAGTGGATTTTATAATGATTCCTTAGAAGTTTTCTCCTGCCAATTATTTTCTCTGTGTGTTTTTCTTCAATCAGAATATAAATAGCCCCTAGCATTCCTTCCAAGGCATCCTGTTGGAAGGAGTTGCAGTTGCTTTGAATTGCAAAGGCTGTATTTTTACTTTGTTCTAGTTAAATCTCACCACCATTCATACAGCTGCTCTAATGTACAGAAGGGGCTTAAGGTTAACTTTCTTGGAAGTACTATGAGGTAATTTCTTTCATGGATTTAGGGACAGCCTTGTGCAAACCCATTCCTTTTCCTACTGGTCTCAGAGGCAGGAGTGTCAGTAATTTCAGCAGGAAGGGAAAGCTGGGTGGTGTTTGTTGGTCTGCATGGAACTGGATCTTAAAGTTTGAGTTTGGTCCCTCACTCAGAGGCCTGAAGAGGCTTGCTGAATTTGGGGGGGAATGGAATGGGTGGATTAAGCATCAAGTTTGCAAAGGAGGAAGGCAACTGTCATGTTCACTATGTTAGCATCTGAGCTCTCTTCATTTCCCAAGCAGCCTTTCCTTGCCTTTGTTCCTCTGGCCTTCAGCTTAGTATAAATGTCAAATATTTTGAGAACTCAGTGTTCATGCTGCTGTAGAGTTATGTGGGTGTGCCCAAAGCCTCTGAAAGATGCCTAGCCTTGACAGCTTGGGATTTTTTAATCCAGAAAGATTGAAGCTTCCTCTTGACGCCCCATCTTGACCTGCTCCTTGTATCTGTGCACTGTGATCTTGCACCTCTTCTGCCTCTGAGTTGAGATTAATTGCAAGAAACTCAAAAACCCCAACACTTCTAAAATTCAAAAATTTTTAAGCTTCTGGCACCATGACATCCCTACTGAAGTGTTTACAGTTACCAGTATTAACTGTTCATCACATTAGTACTATAACCTATCTGCCACCGTCTTGGACTCCTTTGTTAATCAGCTGGACCATCTTAAATTTATCAGATTATGGGGATTTTTTAGGCCCTCTCTGGTTTTAGTAGTCAATCTTAGTTTGCGCTACCATGAATTTAGTACGAATCTCAATTTCAGCTTACTTTGCCTATTCATCTTCCTCCAGCTTTGCACTCTGAGGTGTGATCTCTGGTAATAGTAGTGCAGGATATTTACAGAAAAGAAAACCAGGCTGATGCGGGGAAGAGACTGGAAAAGGAAGGAGGCATTAGGAGTTGAATATGAGCAGTAGTAGAGCCTTCACCTCCCTTGTGCAGCTGGGAAACAGCATTCCAATCTGTACAGTGAATAGATGTGCAGTGCAGTTGCCTCAATTAAAATGCAGTAAAACAAATATTTTTCTCTTGTGTCATAATAATGCTTTTTCAGATGCTAGTGGCTTTCAGTTCATACCACTTTCCCAGTCTTGGTGAGGTGCTGCATATAAACATTGCCCAGAGGGCCACTTGTGTGCTCTAGGAGAATAGATTTGGAGTTTAAAAGTTCAACTGCATGTTGTTTAAGTAAACAAAAATGTAATTTCAGAAGGAAGTGTCTAGAACCATATAATGTGAAGGAGGTGGATTCACAGAATCTTGCATCTTCCAGAGCAATTTAGGTTAAGGCTGAGCTTTCAGTTAAAAGGTTTCTAAAGAGGAATGGGAGTAGGAAATGAGGGAGGAAGATCTCTCTGTGTTAAATTTGGTATCAGAGAGAGAGTTTGACATGGAAAGGGCTTTTTGCTTGTCATTTTAAACATGTTTGTAGTGTTCTGTTGCTTCGTGGCATTTGTTTCTGTCCTGCCTCAAAGCCAAGTGTGAACTTCCAAAGGGGCTGTCTAGTGCAGTGTTCCTATTCAAGAATGTATATGAGTTTGCTGATTGCATTTGGATGCATATCCCTTCAGGCTATTTATGATGTAGGGTCTTTTCACTTCTGCAACAGCAAGTTCTGGACCTGTTCTGCTTCTCTAAGTGAACCCTGTGTTGGGGAAAAAAAGTGGGGCTTATGAAAACACTGCAGTGGTGTTCTGTGAAATTCTTAAGTTAGACTGTGGGTTTTTGCTCAGCAGATCAAGTGCTTCTTTTTTAGTGTGTTTTATTGTGTGTTTGCCTTGTGTCTTCTCAGAAATGATTTGCGTAGTCTCTGGTATGTTTGGACTTGAAGATTCAGACCTTTTCTGTGGACACATGAATTCTGTTCTAGCTGCACAGTGGTATTGGTAATGCTTTCTGTATTTATTCATAACTCTTATTTTTTGAAGGTCTTGGTGCCCCTGGTTCTGTTACAACAATTTCTGATGGAGCTCACCAGACAGGGCCAGGAACCACTGAGTGCCCTTGTGAACTTCGGGGTGACATATCTAGAAGATTATTCTGCAGATTATATCATTCAACAAGGAGGATGGGTAAGAAGACCTCATTTCTAAGTGTTATCCTAGTAGGAGTGAAAGCTAAGAGGGATTGCTAGAATTAAGCAGATGCAAGAAGGAATGACTCAGAAAAAGACATTAAAAAAATAATCAGGTGGTCAGGACCAGAAAGGGATCTTGGGCAGTCATCTATTTCTCTTTTCTGCCACAAGGCAGAACTGACTTTCACCCATTCATTTTTGATGTTGACATTAAAGATCTTTGTGATGGGACTCCACAATTTCCCCAGGCAGTCTGTTCCAGTTCTTTGCACGTCTGGTTTGTTGGATTGCTGTTGAAATTGAAGAGGTCTTTAGGTGTCACATAACAATTAATTTTCATACAATTTGTCTTAAGGTGCTAATTTGTTGCAGTATGGTGAGCTTTTTGCTTCCCTGTTAATATACATGGAGCACTGCATTTGGAGGCGGAAACCCATAACAAGAGGTGATATGCCTGAGAGGCTCCTCTTTTTAATTGTATCTTCATACTCTGGTGACTGCTGGAAAAGGTATATGGGCTTTTACCTCTTCAATTTCAGAGAGTTTCTTAGCAGATAAGTAATTGGGGACCACTTCATACAGAACTGTGAATATAAAATTTATTTTTATAATAAGTGATAAGATAGCTAATGCATATTAGAGTTTATAGCTGTATAGTAACATGCATAGAATAAGCAATCAGGATTTCTTTGTGCTGTGTTTTTCCTTGTAGAAATCTTTAATTCATGGTAACCAGTGTTCCTGAGTCATGGTGTGCTGAGAAAGTTTCATTTAGAAATACTTCTAGAAGGCAGCTCACAGCTGATGAGCTGGGTCTCAAAGGCTGAGCCTAAGATTACTGGCTTTGGGAAGAATGCCAGATTTGAATGGAATTAATCTGGGATTTGTGAAATGGCTCCAGCAACCTGATTTACTCTAAAAAGAAAAGCTGTTCAGGAAAACCCAGCAATAAAAAAGTGCTAGTAGGAAAAATTTCATTCAGAAGCTTCTCATATTTCAAAAGTTTGCCTGAGATTTTTTTTTTTTTGAAGACTAGTTCATTTTTTTGAGATGTTCTAAAATTTGTGCACATCTGCACCTTCTTCACCTGTTCCCTTCCTGGCAGTTGTGGAAAGCAGTTCTGAAGGCCTGCAGGAGCGATTGTTTGTCTTTAATGAAAAGAAGTACTAACAGCAGCCAAATGTACTCACATATCAAAGTATTTTCATCCCAGGGTAGGCGCCTTACTTGCACCTTTTAGACAGATTGATGTTAGTACTTTTTTTGCTTTTCTGCCTTGTTTTCTGACCTCAAAAAGGGCTGTGCTGTGTTCTCCAGCCCTTTTTTGAGGCCTGCTGTAAATGCATTTCATGGAGTGCAAAGCTTCTGAAAACAAGCAGTTTTCCAGCACTGTCTGCGAGGGAGGGGGCTGTGCTTTGTGTTTGGATGGCTGTGCATGGATGTACAGCTCTGGGTGGTGGTGTACAGCAGGCTCCCAGTGTCTCTGTGCACATCCAGCCAGGCAGAAAATCAGACTGACACAGGCAGTGCAGCAAACAAGCCAGAGCTATTTTTGAAACAGCATAAGAGGCGAGGAAACAGGCAAGGTGATGAGAATCCTTTCCAGATGAATTAATGTAGCTGCAGTAACCTTTGTGAGTAGCTCTGGGGTTGGGCTTGGGGACCCACAGGGCATGTGGCTTTCTGTGGAGGAAGGAGAATATATGTCTATATTGTATTTTTTCCTCCCTGTAAGGAAAAGGTTCATTTTCACCCTGTGGCATGTTTCTGGGTTTGTTCTGAGTCTATGGGATAGCAGTGCTGGGCTCAGGGCATGGGGCCAGGATGGGAGAGGTTGTGTTCTGAGAAGGGCCAGGAGGAGCCTGGCAGGCTGGTAGCCACACAGAAGTGGAAGTGTTGGAGTGTTTGCATTTTTTAAGATAAGCATCTGCCATAGGGGCTCTGTGTGCTGGATCAAGTTGTCAGTAATAATTTGCTCAAGCCATGAGGGCAATGTGTAAAACCTGGGAGTCTCCAGTGACTCATATTGCTGTGAAAGTAAGAGGTTCAATTTTTGTTATTTTAGAGCTGTATGAATTTAGGTCTTTTCTGCAGTTGCTAAGAGCTTGTTTAAAAGCGAAATGCAAGAATAGCCTGTCTGGTTTTCTGTGGATCTGGATCAGAGGAGTTTCACAGGAATCAGCTTTTCAGAGGCAGACCTGAAAAGCTCTGTAGTGTCACTGGTGCTGTCTCATCCCTTGGCAGCATGTAATTTGGAATCTTCCTCAATTTTTGGATTGAAGTCAGTCTTTGCCAGGAGGTGAGTAGCCAGTCAAAGGTAAGGGGTCAGCTGAGCCCTTCCTGTGCCTCACTGCGCAGGAGTGGAGTCAGAATTGCACAGAGCTGTGTCATCCATTTGCTGCATGATTCTGTGTGGCCGTGATGCGGCTGGAAGAGCTCCCAGGGTTCTGCACATGTGCAAGACTTGAGGTTCTCCTTGAGCTCAGGAGGCTTGTGGGTTCAGGAAAGCATCTGACTGAAGATGTCAGACAGCTAACTAGAAGCAAAATTTCCAGCTCAAGGGAATGAAGGTTTACAAATTGGGTAGCTATGCAGCAGATTTCAAGAACTTGGCATGGCTTGTGGGAAATGAGAAATTCGATATACTGGAGGATGAGAAGTTGCTTTTTTGATTTTCCATGCCAGTCCCACAGAGATACAGTGCTGAGATGGTGTGTTAAAACAATGAGTGTTCCCCCTTCCATTCTCCCTTCAGGCACTGAAATTGTCATTCAGCTAACTTTTGATGTGGGACTCAGGTGTACTGGTGGGTTGGTTGATTGGCAAGGGAATGGCTGGCATAGTTTTTATGTTCCCTCTTTCACTAATTGCTCTGACAGGTTTGGCTGCAACTCTTGAATTTACCTGTTTGTTTAAGTATGACTTTTAGTATGACTTCTCTTTTGGAGTAAAAAGTGTGTTGGGCATTCCATGTTCTTTAAAGAGACTCATGTGGGGGGACACATTTCTTCTTCCTGGCTAGTGGGTCCACTGGTCCTAGTGAAGCCTTCTTCCTTTATCATTTTGAGCCATTGCAAAACAATACCCAGCTGGATTTGCAAGAAGCTTTGCTTTTTTCTTTCCCAAAACCACTATTAGGCCTCAGCAAACAGACATGCAGTGTGTACGTGCTCTCCCCACCCCTTTCCTTGTTTCCCCACCCCTTTCCTCATCTCCCCTCCCTTCTCCTCCTCTTCCCTCCGTTCTCTCCTCCTACCTTCTCTGCCTTTTTGTGCTCTCTGACTTCTCCGGGGCTGAATACTGCTGCATCAGAAGCATTTCTTGGTCTCCTGGAAAAGAGCACGGTAAGGCCAGTCAGTTGGTAAGGATTTTTTTCCCTCTTCCTTTCCCACCCCTTCCCAAATAATTTATTTCTTCTCAAGTTCTGCAGATCCTGTTTTCCATGGTTAGATTTCATCTTTGTAGAAATATCTAGGAATGTCTGTAAGGAGGAAAAGAGTGTAAGTTTTTTTGGATGCTAGCAGCCTTTTCTTTCTCTCAGATTCCCACTCCTGTTTCCAGCCCCTCTGCTTTCCCCTTGTTTGAACCTGTTCATCAGAGTGCAGTTAATAACCTTTCTTCTCAGCACAAGTCTGAGAGTTACATTTGTGACCCGTGGCAGAAATTGTCTTTGCCTTCCCAGGGGTCTTGTCTCATTGAGTTCAGACCTGGATTTGCATTTTAACTAGTTAGCTGCCCATGTTGAAGGGAATAAAAGTGAATTTGCTTGAAATCTACATAGTGTTTACAGTTTCCTGTCTGAGCCATAGAGGAGCTGGTTTTTTCTGTCTCAAGTGTTTTGTCTTGGGCTTTGCAGCTGGTTTAGTTGTTTTCTTTGTTGCTGGGGTTTGAGTAATACACACCTTAGAGAGTGTTAACAATCTGGAGGAGAAAGAGAGTAAAGAGGTAATTGTCATCGTAGGGAAGCAGGGTAGTCAGTTTGTGCTTCCAGAGATGAAAATCTCCTTCTGCAGCAGTACAGGTGTCTGCCCTGAGCATGACAATGCAGAAATAGAGAGGCATGCTCTGCTGAAGGAGAGAGAAGTAAGTTTAATGTGGCAGAGATGCAAGAAAGGGCAGTCTAGTTAGAGGAGTCCTAGAAAGGAGTTTTCCTTTAATTATGCTTTATGCTTGTATCATGGAATACTGCAGTGAAGTGTTCACTTTTATTTATATGTAACTTCTTTGGTACAGTAATAGTTTTTTTTTTAAATTTTTGGGCACTGAAAATTGTGGCTGAAGAAGGACATTAAATAGTAAAGGAGGAACTTCTTTCTCTTTTCCCTTTGAACAACTTCAAATCTGAAGAAGTGATCTATAAATGACTGAATTTACCTAATTTTAAACCCGGAAGACTGAAACCTAAAGGGTGTTGCTTTGGTGCTGACTTTCTGCAGGTTGTAGAGGTTATGTTGGAAGGCAGGGGTGGAAGAGGATCTTTTCTGCAGGCTGTTCTAGCCAAAGCATTCCTTGAAGGGAATGAGAGCAGTGGCTGCAATATCAATGTGCTTTGATGTGGTTCATTCAATCTTTTTTCCTTAATGAATAGTGCAGTCATATTTGTAAGAACTCTGCTCTCTTTTTCTTGGCTCTACCTATCTTGACAGTTTCAGAGGGGTGAACAGAGAGGCACAGTAAGTGCCTGAGGGCTTATTTGGGGCTTCTTTATATTTTAAAATGTTTTGTTCTGGATCTGAGTGTTGTCAGCAGCTCCTTTATAATGTGTTTCTCTGAAGAATTAGCTGGGTGATGTTGTCAGGTCTGACTTCCACGAGGGGTCTGAAAACATTTGGTATAACGGAGCTGGGCACAGAGACAGGGAGCAGGTGGAGTTGCAGCCCAGGCACACCCAGCTGGGAGTGAAGCCATTCCTGGACACAAGAACCCCTTCTCCAGAACACAGCTGCTCCTCTGCCACAGGTAAAGATCATGCAAGGAGCACATTCCCAACTCTAGGGAAGTTTGTTGTTGTGGGAAGTTTGCTAATTTCCCTGTGGGAGATATCTTGGGAACCCTGGAATACAGGGCGGTTCATCACTTCTTGCCTCTTGTTTTTCAGATACTGGATTGTAAGTACAAATTCATTTGATGGGTTCCTAGTTCTCATTGCTGTGACATTGTTGGTGTGAGGAAGGTGACCATAGAAGCATAGAATATCCTGAGTTGGAAGGGACCCACAAGGATCCCTGAGTCCAAGCCCTGAACTACATCGTGTGCCTGAGAGCATTGTCCAAATGCCTCTTGAACTTTATTTCTCTCTGGGATCGGTTATGTTACAAGATAGTCAGTGCCCTCACCTATGAAACTTTCTAGCTGAGTTGAGTGTTTGAAATTTTTATCATAGCCAAGATTGCTCTCCTGTGTTCTGCCAGCATTTCCTCTTGAACCACAGGATACTCTTTTTCTCAGGGATTTTATGTGGCTCTGTTTAGTTTCGTGTTGAGGGGTTGAAGCCCAGGGAACATGGAGATTTCTCCCCCTGGTGGCACTCTCTGACCTGTACAGAATTTTTGCCTGTGTCAGACAAAATCGGGATCGGGTTGTATACGTGGCTTGCTGGGCTGTGTGTTTTTCAGGTGGGTTTTTTTGTGCCTTCAGAACTGAGTTTTGTCTGAGTTACCTATCCCCATCATTCCTTGCTTCTACTTTATGAACTGAACCAGAGAGACCACTTGATCTTTTAAGAACACTTCAAACCAAACCCTAGAAGAAGCTTCGACAGCAGTTAAATACAGCTGTTTTGCATTTTCCTGGTCTTTGTAGTTTACAGGGCAGGGCATCCAAAGTCTGCCCTAAGATGCAGCAAATGCTCTGTTGGACACCTTAGCAGGGATCTCCTCTGTTTTAATCTAATCTCATCTCCATTATGGATGCAATGTGTGCTACTACTCCTACAATTTTTTGTAGAGAAAAGTGTTGGTTTTATCTTCGAGACATTCAGAATTTGGCACCAGAAGCAGCTTTGCATAAATCATGCTGAAATTATTATTTTGTTAAGTAAGGATTTTTTTTTCTCTTAAAGTGTAGCTAAAGGTTTTGCTGTTTAGCAAATATATAGTATAGGTAATGAGCCTGTTTGTTTGTATACACAATAATAGACATATTGGAAAACTATGGAAGATAATATAGACAATGTAAGACTCAGTTTCTACATTGAGGGGAAGGTTTTGTTATGTTTGCTGTCTTTAAATCATAATTGAAAGTTAACAGGTGTTTTTAAATAACAGTTCTGTACTATATTATTGTGGGAGCTTTCAGACTTTTTTTCATTATGTTGTTACCACCTTGCTATTGTCCAGTGGAGCTCACCCTGTAGCATACTGGCTGTAGGCTGTCCTTAGGGTAAGTGTGCCACATTTGTTAGCAGTGCTTCCTATCACTTGTAGAAGCATCGTGGAACATTCCTGGGTCAAACCCCATAGGCTGAGGACCTACATGATTGATTTTGGTAGCTGATCTTTTCCCCACGACTGCCTCATGGGATGTGGCCATTCTTGCTGTGTTCTAGCCAAGCAGGGAAATGTACAGTTCTGCCTCCTCATAAGTTGTGTCAGCTCTTCCCTCAGGTGGCAGTGGTTGGGATCAGGAGTGGCAGGAAGCTGAAGAGAGGAACTCCAGCTTCTCTACCACACCTGACGAGGTTTTCTTAAGTATGCTGAATGAGGAAAAGCACTCCCAAGTTTGCAAGTTTCCAATTGCAAATATTACAAAGAGCAACTCTGATGTTTCTGGTATGAAGTAGTATATTGTCTATTTACAGTAAATAAAGCAGATAAAGAAATGCTTATATACATTCCTTACTTACTATTAAATCTAAAGTGTAGGGCTTAAATAAGGCCTCCTCAGGTTATTAAAAATCCTCCCACATGTTCCATCCTGTCCTGAAATAATCTGCCTGTTGGAGCTTTGCTTCTGGGTCACATCTGCAGATGAATCAAGAGAATTGCCCTAAATGTTATTCAGTTTTTATCGCAGCTGCTTTTAAAGGAAAAAAAAACCACCAAAGTGCAAACCTCAACTGGACAGGCACAAAATCCAAGCTTTTTCCTCTTGACTTTATATATTAAATCTTAATTCAGCTCAAGAAATATTAATCATGTATCCTAAATAATGCCTATTACTGTCTGGATTTTCAATTAAAGCTTCATAAGCTTTTAACAAAAAAGTGCTAGAATTACCCACTGCCAGTGTGTCAGCTCTGCCCCAGCTTTTCCAGCCACGGGCAATCTGACTCTCCAAGCCTGGGGAGTTGTGTCCCTGAGGCACTGACACAGAAGGTAAATTGTCTGTAAAGACAGAAAGGAATCAGCCAGGCTGCAAAAGACTCTGATTTATCGGGAGCTAGCAGCTGATATAACTCTTTTGAGGTCAGTGCAGTTTTCGTGAGAAAAGGAACAATAGAACTCTTGAGCTCCTTTGGCCCTCCTCCCTCCTGCTGAAGGCAGGCTGCGTGTGTAGCGTTGGTACATGTATTAATGAGGTATTTGAAATTATGAGAATGGCCTGTGTTCCTTGTATAACCATCCCTTAATTTCCTTACCCTCTCTAGAGCAGTTTATCCTGCATGTTACCCTCCAGATGTGCCCAGGTCTTGCCTGTATTTTGTGAGAAGCAAATCTCCAGTGAAAGGATGTATTTAGAAGTAGCAGGATGGTTTTAATTTCAGGGCAGTCTCTGTACCCGCTGTCCCTACTGACTACAGGTGGCTCCATCCTCCCCTCTGTGGGCTGCTGAGTCATGGCTCAAAGCCTTTTGGCTTTCACCAGTGCACAGTGTGTGACTTCAGGGGAATTTAGGCCATCTCAATGTAGCCCTTGTTGGTGTGGTTTTTTACTACAATCACCAGAGCTCACAAATCCTCAGCAGCATAGTGTGTTTTTGGAATATTTTTGTATATGCCTCATGCTGAGTGAGTCACAGCATCATGTGTGCACTTCCGTTGGAATGTTAAGAGCAGAGCTGTTATCAGTGGTGTGTGTCTTTGTTCTTTCATCTAACATCACACCACAGACCACTGTGGTCTAGTGTGTTGTGATGTGGTGTGGACAGGAAATAAATTCATCTTGATCTGTGGATGTGGAAAACTGAACAGAGAGGATAGTACAGAGTTTTGTGAGACTACAGGTTTTACCCCTAATTATTTTGTTTAATTGCTCTTCTTCTGAGTCTGTGTCACCTGTGGAAATAAAAGATTGACTTTGACTGTAGGTGTCCATTAGTGTCTTTTATTCCAGTGAGTGTATTTCCTACTTTGACAACATCCAGAGCAAAACCTGCTAGCGGGTGGGCAGTGGGCTGCCTGTCTGTCCTCAGCAGAGGGTGGTGGAAGCCAAGGACAATGACTGACTCCCTGCAGTGCTGCTCTCCAGTGTCTGCTGGGACAGGTTTGGAATCCTGTCCTCGCACGCTGCACAGCAGCCCTGGCCCTCACAGTTCAGTGCTTGATCTCTTTGGATCCAGTAACCTCTGCCTTTCCTTCAGTTTCTTGGCTCTTCTTTTCCATTGCCCTTAATTTGTACTGCTGGTTGCTTCCTCCTATGTGTAGAGCTCTGTTTTGTTTTAATGGCCTGAGTTGCCTTTAAAAAACCCCAAAATTAGTTCTTCTACTGGAACATGACTTTCAGGAGGGTACTGGAGTCTTAAACTGTCAGTGACTGTTTGCAGAGCAGAGCTTGCTTTGGGTTTGGTACATGGTTGGTGTCTGAACATTTTCACAAATGTAATCTTTACTCATTTTTATTGCATCTTGAATTAAGACACTGTGGTGATCCTCTCAAATAGTTAGTGAACAGCTTAAAGGGTTGCTTTTAACCCTTTCCCTGAGGAACTCTTTGCATCATTTCACTTTAGTTCCTGAACATCTTACCAAGCTGGATGATGTTTCTGAGCAATTTAAAGGCATTTATGAAGAAAAATTCTTTTTCATGTGTTCTGTAATATTCCTTTGCCCATGTCCAAATACCTTCCAAAATTCCATGGGCTGAGGGTTAAAAACATCTCTGCAAAATAAAAAGTGTGCATTTTTTTAACTGGGATGAGTTCCTGACACAGGTCACTGCGTGGATTCATAAAAAGTTGTGAAACAACCAAGGAGGGAGGTATCTTGGAAGGGGAACCCATAGGTAGGAATCAAGCCCCAAATTCACAAGTGTTGGGGAAGGGTTTAAAAAAGGGACAACTGCTCAGAGTGCTTTAGGAGAACTATTGTGTGTGGAAGGGAGCCGGGAGAAGGAGAATGGATGGAATTTTTTGTGATGATGGACTGTAGTTTGGAAATCTGCACAGAAGAGGCTCCCAGCACTGCAGTACTTGATTGAAAGTTCAAATCATTGTTACAAACAAGAAAGTTACTGAATCTTTGTTAATTATTTAGACTTCTATTATATGGCATAGGAAACTTTGGAGTTCCTCTCTGCCCCCATCTCTTTGTCCCCGTTTCAGCTGGAATCAAGTTAGTTTTCTTCCTAGCTGGTACAGAGCTGTGTTTTGGATTTAGAATGAGAGTAACATTGATAACACGCTGATGTTTTAGCTGTTGCTGAGTAGTGCTACCCCTAAATCAAGGACTTTTCAATGTCTCATGCTCTGCCAGTGAGGAGAGACACGAGGCTGGGAGGGTGCATGGCCAGGGCAGCTGACTCAAACTGGCCAAAGCAATATTCCAGACCATGGGACATCAAGCCTAGTACATCAAGTGGGGCTGATCGCAGGGAATCAGTAGAATCAGTATTTTACACTTGCAGTTTCTCCAGTTGAAACCCACTGTCAAATTTTAGGATGCCTGCAGATTTTTCCTAGTTAAATAAAAGCAAGCAAACCCTGTCACCATCTTTGGGTGTCTGTGCTTGGTTGGTTGTTTCAACTTCAGTTGTGTAGCCAAAGTTATGACGGCAGTCTTAGAAAGTGAACTTGTTTAAGAACAGCAAAAATTATAGTAAGATACTAGAATTACTGTAGATGCCAGCTTATTGGTACAGAGTAGAGATATAGGCTTCACAGCACTGGAAATGGGATAGAATTAATGTAAGAGGAACACTGTTAGATGAAGATGGACAAGCAATAGAGAGCACTTGTACAGAAAGGAGTGGGAAGTGGTATTCAGCTGAGATCACATACTTGTGTTTGCTTTCTTTTTCTTTGTTCTTTTGCAGTTTGGTTTATGACTTTAGTATCTTGTCAGATTAATAATGACCATGTGGTGTTTTTTGGTGATATCATGGCAATAAAGTAAGGTCAGGGAAAGGAGGAGCTCCCAGCAAAGCCCATATAAAGGGCTCCATTCTCTGGACATGCCAGCTGGACCAGCTGGGTTCTGTAATATCTGCTGAAATGTAGATCAGGCAGCTGCTGCTCCTGCAAAGGCCCTGTCATCTTTCGTTCATCTCACCAAATTTCTAGGTGTCCTGTTCTCTTCTGTCCCACACAGGGGAGGGACCACTGAAGGCATCGCTCATGTATTGTGTCCTCCTTTTTGTTTGTAGGGAACAGTCTTCACTTTGGAATCCGAAGAGGAGGAATATCCCGGGCTCATTGCAGAGGACAGCAATGACATCTACATACTGACCAGTGACAACTCAGGGCAGGTGAGCCCCCCAGAGTCCCCCACAGTGACCACGTCGTGGCAGTCGGAGAGCCTGCCCGTCTCCCTGTCAGCAAGTCAGAGCTGGCACACAGAGAGCCTGCCAGTCTCCCTGGGACCTGAGTCCTGGCAGCAAGTGGCTATGGATCCTGAAGAAGTCAAAAGCCTGGACAGCAACGGAGGAGGTGAAGAGAGGAGTGAGAACAATTCTTCCAACTCTGACATTGTTCATGTGGAGAAAGAAGAGATACCAGAGGGGATTGAGGAAGCAGTACTGCCATCCAGCGCTGCAGAGACCGTGCAGGCAGCATTTCCAGAAACCTGTGCTTCTTTACAGGAAATAAAACCTCCTGAAATTGCTGCTGCTGAAAAAGAACATCCCTCTGCACTTCTGCATACAAAACAGGAGGAAAAGGGAAAAGCAGCTGAAGAGCTTGTTGAACCTGAAATTCCCGTGTTAAGTAAACCTGTCCCAAAGTTAGCCCCATCAGAAGAACGGGCTGCACCAGAACCTGAGAAAATATTACTTCCAGGGGAAAAAAAAGCAGGGAAAGGGGGCCATTTGGAAGAAATGGAAGAGAAATCCTCAGCTGCAGAGGAGAAGCCTATCCTTTTGCCAGAAGGGAAATCTATACTGCTGTATGGCGGGGCTGCCGCAGTCGCTATATTGGCTGTGGCAGTCGGAGTAGCACTGGTACTTAGGAAAAAGTAAGGGAGCTCTCTCGAGGAGGAAGGGGGAGAGAAGAGAGCACATCCAATTTTTGTAGTTGTGTTACCTAAAGGTTGAGCTGCCTGCTGTTTAATTGGACATTTGAGTAACTCAGCAGTGATGAGGTGAGGTTGTTCAATATGCCTCCAGCTACGGACAATCATGTTTTTAGTAGAATCGGGGCGGGGACTGGTTTTTCGTGATTAAAGTACAGGGGTATTTTTAAAAAAAAAAAAAAAAAAAAATTCTGCAAATGTAAGAACTTAAAGTGCAGGTGCTGAAGAAAGGGGTGCTCATACTGTAGGAACTGGAACAGAAAATTCCCAGGGGAAGGGGAGAACCAGCTGCTGCCAACCCCTGAAGATTTTGGCTTCTCAAGATTGACCGCTATTGCAGCTGTGCTGTCTTGTAACTTCCCGTTGCACCCCTGAGCCCCTCCTAACAAACATTAGCCAACCTGAGTCCTGTAGCGAGAGGCTGGTGTCCTTTATGTCTCAGCTTCCTCTCAGGTACAGCACTGTTCCTCATAACCTTCCAGGTTCCTCCTAAGCCCCAGTGGGACAGTGCTTATTCTTACCTCTTGGCTCACACTGGTTTTGGCCCCTAACGTTTACTGGATCCCCATCCTATGAAGATGCTGCCTCTCTATAGCTGTATTATCTCTGAGCATTCTGATATTCCTGGGGCAGAGGAGCTGCCCAGGAGGGTGGGAGGGACACTGCTATTTGCTGGTTTGAGAATCCATTTGCTCTGCTCTTGCCCAACCCACTTTAGTGCAAACCCTTTAGTTACCAGAGGTACGAAAATTCATGCTGGACACGGTGCCATTTGGATCAGTACTCTGATATCTGGGGCATATACAGCAAAACCATGTGGAAGCAAGGCCAGTGCCTCAAGTGCAATTCAGACGTTAAACGCTCTGCTGTCCTGTGTCACACTGCAGTCTGCATTGTCTTTCCAAATTTAAGCACAGGGTGTATTTAGTCCTAACTTGGCCTGTGACAGAATCCCAGATAAATAAAGCAATGGATTCTAGTAACTGAGCAAAAGAGCATTAAACATGTCTATCTGCTTGTTCCTGACCTGTCCCAGAGTGCTATTCAGTGCGATTTCTTTTGCGACTGCGAATCTGTAATTAGCTAAACTTACAGATTCACAAATGATGAACTTTGGCAAAAAAAGGAAATCCCCCTCCTGCAGTGTCAACACTTCAGGTGTGTGTGGAGAGAAGCCTTTCAAGTATTGCTCTACTCCTTAGTGGGATCCAGCTGCAAGTGTTCCTCTTTCAGCACATTTTTGTGTGTCTGTCCTTGTCCATTCTGCAGCTCCGTGGACAACATCTTGGGCTTCCCAGGCATCCAGCTGTGGATGCATCTTTGAGGGATGGTGCTGGTACTGTGGCTTAGACCAGATGGAGGAAGGTGAAAAATGAAACATAAACAAGCTTATGGGAATCTTTGCAAAGCACAATGACAAGGTACTTTTATTTCTAAATAACCATATGAAGAGTACATCTCCTGATGAGCCTGTTTCTTAAGGGATCTCAGAATGAAGAGCTCTTAACATATTCTGTGTTTTAGGATATTCTTGCTGCATTTTCCTATCCCACGATGCTGGAAAGCTAGTCAGAATGTGTCAGATTCTGAGGAATTATTTTTGTGTAGGCTTTTGTGAAATGGATTTTCTAGAAAACTTACTGGATTTTGAACTCTGTGTGTGTGAAGTTGAATATTAAGAGGAAGGGTTGTGTATATACTGCCGCTGTGGACTGAACTTGGGAGCTCTGGAGTTCTGGACTATACTGCTGTTTATTGGTTGCTCTTCTTCCATATACAAAACATAACAGGTTGGCCTTATCAGAAAAAATAACCCCAAAACTTTTATCACATTGCAAAATGGAATTGACTTTTTTTTTTTTCCCCCCCATTTTCTGGTGCCCTGCTGGTACTCATTGCTGTGCTGTGTTCCCAGAAGGGGTTGCTGGGACCTCCTCATGCCACAGACACTCTGGTGTTTGCCTCCCACCTTGGCAGTTCCTTCTCCTGACCCCTTGCAGGAGCTTCCCCCACGTGCAGGAGAGGTCTCTTTGTGCTCCATCTGTTACAGACATGCAGGAACAGGGTTTTTTTCGTTTCACATTTGTTTATTAGGGAATGATACAGTCTCTGAGGTGGAAAGGGCAGCTTTGTTGCTTGGTCAGTCAGGGCAGGGTTGCTCCTCTCTGCTGCTTTGCTGATGGCTTTGGGTTCTTCTGTGGGCATGTTCTCTGTGGGAGAGAACTGTTAACCTACATGCCCTCCATACTGAAGATGATGAATCTACTTTTTTGGTACATCCCACCTCTAGCCACAGAGCAGGTCACTCTGAAACAGAGATGGATTCTAGGGACACTCTGGATAACTTGTGTCCCAGTGGGGGGAGGGTGGAGGCAGGGCTGGTGTTATTTCCTCTTTTCTGTGGATAGGGTAGTAGTGTAGAGATGGGTAGAGGACAGACAAGAATAAATCCAGGCTAGCAAGGGAAGAAGTTCCAAATTTACTGCCACAAGGAGCCCATTAGAGCATGAAATAAAAAGCATCCACACACAGCAGTGAGAAGGTGGCAGCAGTAGTAGGGAAAATAAATGACTCTGTTAGGCATTTTTGTGTTCAGGCAGAAGCCTTGAGTATCTGGTGTGTTGCTACATTTCATGGAGCATCAGTTGCACCGTATGTTTTTGTGACTTTGTCCTTTCTTTGGAATGTTCTCCTTCTGGGGTCTTTTAGATTGGGCAAGTCAGTGAGAATTTGAACTGATCACGTTCAGAAAATTACTGTGGGAGTCTCTTTTCTCTGGAACCACTCCACTAGTTAAAAAGGTCAGCTGTGGGGTTGAGTTCTGCAGAGTTTGGAGTAATGTGATCAGAGATGGGATCACCAAAGGGTGGATAAGCTCAGATGGCAGTGTTCTTACAGACCTAAGTGAGAGGCTGCTCTGTTAAGAGGTGAGGATTAGAAAACGGAAGTTTTCTTCCCCCCTATCTTGAAGCGTATTACAGTAATCTTAAACTGCACGGTCCAATTCCCTTGAAAGGTGTGATGCAACCTCTCTTTAGTGGATCTTTCATAGCTGGCAGAGGGAAGACAGGAGCTATATATTTGCAAAAGGGCATATAGAATTACTTTCACTTGTGTTGCTCATCCCCTTCCCAGAAGTGCCTCAATATCTGTCCTCAAGTGGCCTGTACTTTAACAGAATATCTACCTTAGACCCATTCTATCTTCACTTTATCCTTAGCACATCCTGAAGCTGAGATGCTAAAACAGCAGAGGACTGGATATGTGAAAAAAGTGGGAAATACTCTTAAGGAACTGCAGCGGGCAGCATGCTCAATAAGGAGCTATCAAGGGAAGGGTTTTCAATATAAGGTGCAACTTAAATTCAACTGCGCTTAATTCTAAGTTGTTGGGCATTGTGGCTGGGAGTTGGGCAAGGACATTCTTCAGCTGGCACCGCAGGAACAAGAGGCTGAGAGCAAAGACAGAATTCCTCTGTTGCCTAAAAGCCCGAAGTGCAGATGTAGAGCCATGTCCCAGCCACGTTGCAGCTTTTGTGTGCTGAGTGGAGCCTGGTGGACTCCTGCCTCCTGAGTCCCTTTGAGCCTCAGAAGATCCAGGCTGTGGGGCAAGTCAGTACTACAGGAATCTATCCTTGCTGTTTCTGAGGGCTTAATTTTTCACTCTGTCCGTGCTCAGTCAGCTGCAGCTCAAGGGCCAGGTGGAAGTTGCAGTGCTGAGTGGGTAAGTGTTGCTTCCAGAATCCCATTTCCTTCCTTCCCCCATAGTGTTGATCATAACTAGGCTAAAACTTTGGACTGGATTTTTAAACTAAATCAATGCTTTCTAATGGTCACAAATGAAAAGTTTAATTAGTACTAAACAAGCAAGCTGCTGAAGTTGGTCTTCTTTCATTTTAATGATTGTAGTAGATAAAACAATCTGAGGTTATAAACTTTCCCTGTATTTAATATCAGTTACAGAGGTATGGCAGTACTGGCAAAGTCCTAGCAGATCTTGCTATTCTGGCAAAAAACTAGAAATGCTTCTGGCACCACAGTCGCTCATTCACTAAGCCAGAGCAAGTTCCTGTTACAGAGTGTAATTACTAGAAGCTTTTGCTGTGAAATGAGGGAGTGGGGTGGAGAGGGGCACATGGCTGGCCCAGGTGTGTGATGCCTGGGCATTAGAAAGCCCAGGGCTTCAGTAGAATGCCATATTTTAGGCTCTATTTGTGTCTGCTCATGAGCACAATGGGAGAAAGTGTTTCCCAGTGAAAAATTCTTGTTTAGTATCTTTACTGATGATCTGGATGAGGGGATCGAGTTTAACATTAGCAAATTTGCAGATAACACCAGGTTGGGTGCAAATGTTGGTCTGCTGCAGGGTAGGAGGGCTCTGGGAGGCACCTGGGCAGGCTGGATTGGTAAGCTGAATCCAGTTCAAGACCAAGTACCTGGTCCTACACTTCAGGCACAACAATCACCTGAAGCAATACATGCTGAGTGGCTGGACAGTGGTCAGGCAGGAGGAGACCTGGGGGTACGACTGACAGCAGCTGAACATGAGCCAGCAGTGTGCCCAGGTGGCCAAGAAGGCCAATGGCACCTGGCCTGGATCAGGAATGGTGTGGCCAGCAGGATCAGGGCAGTGATTCTTGCCCTGATGGTGAGGCCGCACCTCAAGTCCTGTGTCCAGTCCTGCCCCTCAGCTTAGGAAGGATTGAGATTTTGGAGCAAATCCAGAGAAGGACAACAAGGCTGGTGAGGTGTCTAGAACACAAATCCAACACAGAGCAGCTGAGGGAGCCAGGAGTGTTCAGCCTGGAGAGGAGGAGGCTCAGGGGAGACTTTGTCACTCTACAAGTACCTGAAAGAAGTAATCAGGTGGAGACCGGGCTCTGCTCCCAGGCAACAGCTACAGGACTGGATGACACAGCCTTAAGCTGTGCCAGGAGAGGTTTAGTTTGGACATTGGGAAGAAGTTCTTCACAGGAAGGATGATTGAACATTGGAGTGGGCTGTTCAGGGAGCTGGGAGTCACCATCCCTGGAGGTGATTGAACAGGCTAGATGTGGCACTGAGTGCCATAGTCTGGTTGGCAAGGTGGTGTTCAGTCATAGATTGGACTTGATCTCACAGGTCTTTTCCAAACCTAGGTGATTCTGTGAAACATGGAGGGGTGAGGTACAATATCTGCTCTACCCATTGAGGGCAGAAGCTATGCATGACTTTAATTTGGCTTGGACTGCTTAGTTTCAGCATGAGAAAGGTTGCAAGAACAGTATTATTTTATGTATGTACCTGTGCTTAAGAATGCAAGCTCTGTATTGCCATAAGGAAAAAAGGGGAGGGGTGTTTATAAAATTTAAGCCAGCACTACTTGATTCATCAAGCAAGTTCTCAGGCCCAGAGGGAGCAGGGACAGCAGGGCCAGGTCTAGGCAACAGAACTCTGTTTGTGGCTGATAGAGTGAAGGTACCTGAACCAGGACTTGGCTGGGGAACAGCACAGAAGGGTCAGTAATGTTAAGTCCAGGGGAACCACAACACAGCACTCAGCTCCACCTCCTTAAGTTAAATGACTTTATCACTTCTTTTTCTACTTAGAGCTGACCTCTGGCTCTTGGGTAGGCTGACTTGCTTCCTCCAAGCTCGAGGTCTAGGGTCATGCTATAGAAGTGGGGGAAGCTCCCGTTGGCTTCCAGTGGAAGCTGCTTTTGATCTCCCTGCAGTATCTGCAGGTCAGGCAAGGGACAGTTGATGTGAACACAACAAATTGCAGAGGATGCATCTTGTTGCTACACCTTTAGGGGTTTTGTCCTCAGTTCTAACTTGCAGGATAAGCTTTTATTCAAGTGTAAACCTAAAAACCCACTCAGACCAAAAGAATGTCACTTGATTTGTTAAGTAGCAAAGACTAATGGGACTGACTCTGAAGCTGTAGGTTAGGGGATCTCTTCTGCTAGGCTTCTACTGGGTGTAAGCAAATACTGACAGACTTGCAGGGATTTTGGATTCTGTTGGCAGGAAGGCTGCCTAGGGGAAGAGACCCTCGCTGGTCCTCAGGTCACCCATTATCCCAGGAACTCATCATACTGTTCCTTCCAATATGCAAGTGCAGCCCTCTTGGGGAAAATTGTCTAAAGCTTCTTGTGCTATTTGGTTAATAAAAGTGTTCCCACCTTGACAAGAACGTTCTTTCCAGCTTCATTATTCAATATTCAGTTCAAGTGAAGGGGTATGTACATTTTTTCCCTTGGCTAATGGGACACTGCTGTAAGACCATGCCCCCAGGTTGCACTTTAATAAATGGTACAGTTTTCAAAAACAAGGTGTAAGCTACTTCTGTGCTTTCCCTCTCCCCCCTGGTTTAGTGCAGGCATCAGAAGAAAAGGTGATTCGACTGACAGGTACAAGGACAGGACCAGTGTCTACTGCTGCCAGCTGCATCATAAGCTGCGTTGAATTAGAACACAATGAGTACTTGCACAGAAAATTTTCAGGAGGAAACTGAAAGTCTGCAGCGTTGTAGCCATCAGAGATGAAATTTTTATTTAAGTTAAAAAAACCCACAAAATATTTACATTCTTGGAAAAGTCCTGAGGCAGCTGGATCACAGGTGACACATATGCCACCGTGTATGACTATGTATCAAACAACCTGAGGCCAAGTTTGTTCAACCTGAGATGTGACTACAAGATATGCTACTTTTTCTTAGGCATACCCAGGCTGCATTCCTAAAAAGAATTGCCCTGTGCCTATCCTGCCCTTTTCTTTAGTTTTTCCATCAGTTTTATTTTTTATGCAAACACATATGTATGGTGATTGATACAGAAGTAGTGTCAGCCTTCTGGCCCCACCCCCCTCTATGACTCAGGACTCTGCTCCCTCTTGCTGCCACCTTCTCATCAAGATAGACCTGATTCCCCCTCCCCCCCTCCCCCGATGATTCTGCTGATGAACCACCCATTCCATAGCCTGAGGCCTTCCTGGAAACAGCATTCAGCATGGCTCAGCTGCAGGAGCAGGGCTGGGAAGTGAATAACTAAAGCAAAATGCTACAGCTGCTTAGAAAAAACACTGAGAGGACAGGCTGTGTGCCCACTGGGCCTGTGGAGGTACAAGGCAGGCTCTGCACAAAGGCTGCTGCTGCTAGAATAAAAAAATATTGTAGAAGGAGAGAGGCAAGCACTACTCCCTACAGTGGCAGAGCTGGCAGGCAGCTCACACTACTATTACTGCTGTGCTAGTCTACAAAAGCCTATCTATGAAGCTCCGCCATCCCTTTTACACCTGTATCTGAGAAGTTAAGAGTAAATCAAGTGATCTTCATCCATCAAGGACAGTCTTCAGGACTCCAGGTGTTCTACACAGGGCTGGAGAGCTCACTCACCCAGCTAGAGGGAGAGAAACAAGAGGGGTATATTAACAGCAGCAGGGTTCTCCTGCAGGAAGCCCCTGCCCTGTGCCCGCCCAGGAGCCTGACAGCTCCAGCGTGTGACCCGGGCATCAACACTGCCACCTGCCGTGCTCCTTCCTGTGCCAGCTGTGGGGACAGCCCCGGTGCCCAGCTCCAACCATCTCCTTGCCCTTGGTGCTACAAGCCAGCTGGGGCAGCAGCACGGGCCAGTCTCATATGGGTGACTCATTTCTGGCATAACTCAGTGCCCTGGAGCCAAACTGAGCAAAGGGAAGGGCAGTGCCGAATGACACGGCACAGTGACACCGTGCCCAGGGTGCCAGGTGAGGCAGTGACAGCATGAGCAGGGCTCATCTGCAGGTTGCTGCTAGCACTGTCCCCAGCAAGGCTGCAGTGGAAGAGTCCCACAGGCCTGCAGCACAACTGTGTCACCTCTGCTTCAAAGGATGGGAGGATCACAGCCCTACCTGCTCAAATCTCATTCTCAAGGACCACTGAGTCTTTAACATTAGTGTGTGCAGCCTCTCCCCTCCCCAGACTCATTAGTTACTGAAGCTGGAGCTCCTAGCCTGGCTTGCCTGCAAGCTGCATAGCCTCCCCACCTCAGAGAACAAGAATGGATTTGACCATTTCTCATTGTTCCTCTGCTACTGTTAATTCTCAGGAGCAATTCCTTTCCCCTTCCAGTTCTCCCAGGCTCTGGGGAGGTGAGGAGGACAGGAGCAGAGACCTGAGAGTCAAGACATTGGGGAAATGCAGCCAATAGAGCTCAGGTCAAGCCTTCCTTCCCTGAGGGAAAAAGAGAATCATTAGCCAGCATCCTACTGGCACAGCTCCCCGAGGAGACTGCAGAGAGGAGAGGAGCAGTCACAGCTCTCTGCCTGACAGAACAAATGCACTCTGTTCGCTGGCTGCTGTGAGAGTGGGGCAAGCAGAAACTGTGACATGACCCCTCCCAAACACACTCATCTCCAGAGCTCTGCAGGGACTGACATCCCCTTCTGGTCCAACCTCTAGAGCACTACAGGGAAACCAGCTGGCCACAGGCAATTCAGAACTAGGCCATCACTCAAGGAATAACCCGGGACAGCTAAAAGCCTGGCTGCGGCTCCCAGTGTTGCAGCACTCACCATTTCAGCAATGTAGTTGTGGAGCTGCTGGTTCATGTAGTTCAAAGTGGTGTTAAAGACACGGTGTAGAAGGGAGGGCACTGTATTCACAATTTTCTTAGTCAAGAGCATTGCTAGCACCAACATGGCCTTTTCTTGTTCCATGTCTGAGGGGATGGATCGTGTAAGCTCTCTCACTACCCTGGACAGGTGCAGGGTTATCTCCTGTATGGAAGGAAGAGAGGGATATCAGTACAACAACGGGCAGAAAGGGGTCTCAGCACAGCCTCCCAGGACTGTGCTAATAACTGATGTGCTTGTAACACTCCACAAGATGCTGTTCCCCTTCCTCCCAGCCTTTGCAGTCAGCTTGTTAGATAAAAAAAAAAAACCCTAAAAACACTATGGCCCTTGATCCAGATGTAGATCTAATCCTTAGACAGCCTTCTTTTTCCTTTTTAACACAAGAGACCTCAAACTCTACTTCTCTTGCACAGCAGCAGGCATGTTAGAACCTGGGCCAACTGTATCTAAGAAGAGGCCACCCCATTAGGTCACTCAGCCAGGGCTAAACCCACTGCTACTCCCAAAATTGTGCCTACAAGCACACTTAAGAGCACCAGAAAAGGGTCTCATGACTTGCTGTCTCTTCAGTGCTCAGTAACAAGCACAAATTAAGTTCCTGTCACTAACCTGCTCAATTTTTACCCACACGATGATCAGCAGATATACAGGCACCAAAGCCCAAAGATCTTAAGTACTAAAACTAAGCCTCAGCCATACCATTCCTTTCCCAAGATAAGCCATTGGCCATCAAAAGAAGGACAAAATGCCTCAAAGTCAGTCCTTTTCCACAACCACCATTTCACCATCTGCAGAAAGGAGATGAGCCCAAGGAACCAAATTTACATACACATTGACTTCTGACACAGAATCTCCTCTAACAAATCTTCAAAGGTAAGTGTTTGGGATGAATTTTAAGATGCCTTCAAAGTCACAGCTGGAAGGGTGCAGAATATTTGGAAAGAGAACTGCTTATCAGGCTACTTTTCACTCACCTCTCTAGACAGATTCTCATTCAGGAAGTGCTGCACTAGGTCATTTACTACTCTTCCTTGGATTTCTTTATCAAACTGATCTCCAATCTCAGCAAGCTGAGCAGCAATGATCCGGATAACATCTTCATTTGTTGAAGCCAACCCTTCCAACACAAAGAGCACTATTTAGTTCGCAGGCTCTAATCGACCAGGTTCAGTACATGTCACAGCATTTTGCTCATCTCCATTAGCAACCTCCTTCCCACACCGAGTATATTCATGACAGGTCTAAGCACAATTTCTTTAAGCACTCAGGCTGCTTACCAGTAATAGTGGCAAACAGGGGTTTTTATCTGTAGTTTAGGTAAAGCTTGGCCTCACCCTGCCCAAAAAAACCCACTGCAGGACATCTTAGAACATCTCCAACCAAAATTCGAACAGGACAGTTACAGCAAACATCATGCCCAGAAAGGGGAATTGAGAAGCTGTGCATGACCTTGAAGGTCTCTTTCAACCTAACAGTTCTAGAACTCAAGTGACTTGTCAGGACTTGTCTCTTAAGAACCATCTAAAATACAGCACCTCATAGAATAGTTGGAGTTGGAAGGGACCTTAAAAGGCCATCTCATTCAAACCCCCTGCAATAAGCAGGGACATCTTCAAGTAGATTAGATTGCTCAAATCCCCAGGCAAACTGACCTTGAATGTTTCCAGGGGTGGGGCCTCCATCACCTCTTTGGGCAACCTTCAACAGTGTTTTACCACCCTCATTGTAAAAATCTTCCTTACCTCTAGTCTGAATCTGTCCTTTTTCAGCTGAGAATCTTACATCTTGTCCTACCTGCTTTTGGCATGAGACCTATGCAAATTTGCATGAGAGAGGGCTATTTACTTTAGCAGTTCCTCCTCACCCTTCTTCAGTTGAGGTCAATGTGCCAGCTGACACACCCTGGGCAAGGGGCAGTAGCAGCCCTGCAGATGGCTAGCAAAGCAGGAACTGGACCAAAAGCTACTTGAGGAACAGTTTCCACCAGACTGGTAGAGCAGGAAGGGATTCATCCAGTACCAGAATTCAAGTTGTTCCAAGATCCTAGCCCAAGTATTGATACTGCCTGAGGAGCAGCATGAGGCCTAACTTGACTGCTTAGTATCACACTTCTTGAGGGCAGCTATCACCAATACCAGCTTTGTGCCCTTGTCTGATGTGCTGCAGACAAAACCCAGCAATACTTGCTCTAGATATCCATGGAGAGAGAAAGTACTAAGCACCAGCTAACCTAAGGGTTAAATTCCCAACCAATACCACCATCAGCCACACAGTGAAGTTTCTAAATAGAGAAAACATTACTCCTCTGAAAAAGAAACAAAGACAGGGTATGGGGAAAGAATACCACCATGTTCAGAGAGAGATGTGGGATGGAGAAAAGCCTGCTCACCTAGCTTACCATTCTGGAAGTGGCCACTCCGATTGCCATCAGTCTGAAGCTCATCATCATCATTTCCCTGGAGCAACATAATCTGCTGGCTTTGCAGGGAATGCAGCTGGTCTCTGAACTTACAGTCAGAGGATGCCTCCAGGAAGGTGAACAGCAGTGCATGTTCCATTTGAAGAGATCCATTGATCTGAAACATAAGGAAATCACTGTTAAGCCCATGCCTAGAAAATGTCCTACTCAAAATATCTAGGCATGCACCATTTTCCGAACCTGAACACATCTCTGTGCCTCCGCTGGGCACCCTGAACAGCATCAACCAGGGAGTCTACAAGGCCTCAGCAGATGAAGACTGACTCCTGGATGTGGACCCACACAGGACTGTCCCATGGTGAATGACAGAAGGCTCTGCTCTTACAAACTTGTGTTGAAAACCTAGTTCACCTTCTCACATTTCCAGCTGTGGCAATGGCAGCAACCCCTATCTGAGCTCCTCTTTTGAAACATGTGTGTATTCAGCGAAAAACATCCATCTCCCTTACTCAGACATCTGTTTAGAAGCAGTTTACCCCTGTATTTGGGAATTGGGCATTTTCCTTGCTGTGCATAAAGAAGGCAGCAGCTCCCCACTTCCATATAATCAGAGCAGAGCAGTAACAAGGTGGGAAATGGAGATAAGAGCATAAGCCTGCAAAACCCCCCAAGGTTCACATTTCTTCTCCCTCTTCAAAGGAACCTCAACCAGCTCCATAATAAACCTGATGTTAGCTCCTTGTAGAGAGCCAAGCAGATGCTCACAAGAGAAGTGACATGAGATGGCAGATGACTGCAACTTCCAGTAGCATATTCACCCCTAGCATGTGCTGTCTCCAGGGCCACACAACCTCCAGCCTTCAAGCAAGGAAGCACAGAGTTCCAAATTAATTAGGTTGAGGAGGTGCATGAGGCAGACAGACTGATGGAAGCAAGAGGCCCCACTGGAACACCAGGCCTCATAACCAACTAAGGCCTCCAGAAAACCAGGAGATTTTCCAAACAAGTGTGGTTAAACAGGTAAGAGAGCAGGATGAGGAATAAGCACAGAAATAAATAAATAAAATCCTTACTCTGGTATGCAGATGGTCTGCCTATAAGAAAATACTTAGGCTTAATTTTATCTAGGGAGAAGTAAAATTGTTAAAGAAGAATGGTTTGTTATGCCAACAACATGCAACCAGGATGAACCTGGTAACTGAAAGGGAGTTCTGGGGAGTGGAACCTTGCAAAGCCTCAACATAATCGTACCTGACTGGGCAGACAAAAGGAGGAACAAAGTCAACAAAAGGCAGGGTTCAGAAATGGAAACAAATGGAAAATAAAGTATATAATTAGTCAGAAATGAACAGAAAGCACATCTCCCATGATCTGAGCATGCATGCTTACAGATGGTAGTGCAGGTCACTTGGTGACCTGAGCTAAATGGGGCACCAGTGGCAATCCCCTTTAATAACCTGCTGGACTGGTCATTTAGTTTATCACTTATACATTTTTTAATCATATTATGTTCAAGAGGCTTGTGGGAGGGCAGAGTAGGGGGTTAGAATTGTATCCTAACATGAGCTGGGCTGGGGGAGGATGACAGATATTTCAGTTACAGTTCAATGTGTAAGATTTAAGTGTGCTAACTAACAGAATAATTGCGTTTAACATTGCACAAACCAATGCAATACATTGATCACAGGGCTGTGACCATTCTTTTATTAGTTTTAGCAGTTTGTAGCTTTATCAATAAACACTGTAGTCTCTTACATAGCTACATCTCCAGCCTGAAGTCTCAAGGGGAAGTGGCACACTGAGAGCTACAAGGAAGCAGCTTGCAACCTAACTGGTTCCATCCACTTCCCTGTATTCAGAGCAGCGCCAGAAACATTGCATTGAACAGAAATTCTGTGAAGTCCAAGAAGGACACAAGCCAACACTGAGACTTATCCCCACCAGAGAACCACTGTACACTGTGAACAGTGACTTCAGACATGTTTGACTCTAACCTGTTCCATGATGGATTCAGGGACAGAGCAGCTCGAGTCACCCCCTGCTTCAGACCAGAAATCCTCGTCCTGTGAAAGGATAAGAAAGAAAAGTGTGAAAGGCAAAAAAAAAATCCCATAAATCCACATCTTACAGCTGTACTTATGTGTCTGGCCATGTCTCAAATTTCCCTTTTAGTGATGCATATCCCTGTTTCTGGAGAGAACTGCCCATCACCAACCATAAGTCATGAAAAAGGGCTGAGGAAACCACAACTGCCTCAGTGAAAAGGGCCCTGTGAATGAGAGGCACCAATCTCCTTCCTGCCATAGACATGTGCCAGACAATGGAGTGACACAACCTACAAACAGGGCTTTAAAGCCAAGAGCTGCTGTTGGGGAAGGGAGGGACAACCTTCAGTGGAGCCAGAGGCTGGAATGAAGACCAGGATGATCAGAGAGGAATTCCTGAGCACCTCCTGAGAGCAGGTGGTCTGATGAGTCTACATTGCACAACAGAAGATTCTGAAATGAAAAACCCAGCTGACATTGCTACACATCTGAAGGGCTTTGAGTGTGCCGCTCCCCACCCTCCATGCAAGAGACCTACATGGATACTCAGGCTCATTTCAATGTTTCCCAACAAATATCTATGATGGGGAAGGCTGGATCAAGGTCCAGCAGAGGCTTCCAGTCACATGAGTAACTCTGCTAAGCCTGCAGGAAGGCTAGCAAGGAAGAAGGGAGAAAGCAGGACAGAGAGCAGGAGGAGACAGTGAGGGAGAACACAGGGCACAGGGGAGCCTCCCTTCCTCCCTTCCAAAGGGGAGATGTAGGAGTACAGTGCTCCCTCCTCATCCTGCCAGGAACAATTGATGGGTGGATCAGAACCTTGCATTTGCTGCCTTAGACACAACAGTCCCACACATGCACACAGAACTCTCTGTGTTTGACTCTTGATGAGCAGGGCCTGGCTGAAAGTGGGCACTCCCTCTCTACCAAGCCTTATTTCACCCAGGGCAATAACCTGGTTGTTATGCAGGCACGTTCTAACCAAAAATGGGCTAGGAGCACTAAGGAACCCAAACAAAAGGACTGCTAACTATCAAAGACCTGGGCTAGTGATAAATTACCCTATTTTCACAGTAACAACCCCTTATATCTGTGCTTCAAATAACTAAGTGTGCTGATAGAAAAGAGGTAAGTGAAAGCAGAAAGAAATTCAAACTCTGAAGCAAACCACAGTCATATTTCAAGAAACCATGAATCTCCCAACTTTCCAAAGGCTCTTAGAAATCCAGGACCAAAACTCAATCTCAAGTATGTCTGAAACACACAACAACTCACAGGAATCCTCTTAACCATAAGCTCTTCTTTTCATGGAATTATATCAGACTAACAGATACAACACAGGCTTATCCCTTGCTGCTTTGCATTTTCCTCTGTTCCATTCAAATCCCTGTTGCTGCTACTCACCTCTACCCTAAGGAGTGTTCTGGGTTCAGAGAGTCCTTTGTCCTGTTCTTTGGGACCTGAAGGGTCTGAAACAGGTCAGGGTGACCTTTCTTCTGGGCTTGACTTCACTGGAAGAGAAACAGATGTTAATTCAGGTTAGAGAACTCAGAACGCTGTGATTAAAAGGAAAGTGGGGATTTAGAATTAAGTCTGTGGCAGGACATTGGCTTTGTGGAAACTTCTCAGGAGTTGTCCACACAAACAGAAGAGGAACAGATTGCTACAGCTCAGCCAGGTGCCTGCTGCACCTACAAATGTCAGTGGCTGTGCAGGGAGAAGACCTACAACACATGAGGGTGCTTCCCTTTTCTCAGGGATCAAATCAGCACTATGTAGATATAGACACTCCTCAGGCCAAGTCCACAAAAATAGACACTAAAAAAAAATCATCCATCATAGTTGCAAATAGCAATTTTGTCTACTCCTGAACATGAGCAGAGATAAAACAAGCACACAAACAGAACAATGAAAAGTTCTACCACGCTCCAAAGTACTAATATGGCAAAAAATGAAGACAAGTGAGCCTCAACATGATAACTTCATGAACTGAATTTCCTAAACCAAAGACTGACCACCCATGCAGTAAATGCCCCTGAAGGCAATACCTGCCTGCCCTCAGCTAAGAAAGTTCTGCTTGGATGGTCAAAAACACACCAGAGAAGAGGAAAAAGGATTTCTCTCACACCCCAAAATGGCTTTCTACTTCTACAATACAGGGGAAATTATTTTTTATTTTAGATAACTAGTAATTACAGGAACACCAAGTTTTACATAACTACTTTGAATCAATGCAAAGGGCTTCAATAGTCAGAAAGTTTCTCCTGAGAAGTCAAATTCCTTAATGGAGTCTCAAAATAAAACCCCTCAAAAAACCAAACAACAACCCATCCCCCCAAAAAAAACCCCCAAACCACCACAAACCAAAAACAACAAAACAAGAAAGTCCCCTAAAGAACAGACTCCAAACAGTCAAACATAATCATGCTGATACCACCCTTTTTTTTAATTATTAAGACTTTGGAATACTGGTAGTTTTAGATTCAGACTAGGACTGTTTCTGGTAGAGGAAAAAAGGTGGGTTAAATGGGTTAAAAAGAATCTTTAGTTGGAGAAGGAGAAAAAGATGCAAAACGGGTACAAACACCATCTGCACTCAGATTCAAACTAGCAGCTAAGGCTGCTTTAGTGTTGCTGAAATCTTGGAATGAATTTTCACAGAATATGATATTTTAATTGAAGCACCAACTAATTTTAATATCTTATTCTTTTCCTACTTCAGTTCACTCATTAGACAAATGAGCTTTGTGAGAAGCTCATATTTCTTTGTGAGAAATGAGCTGCTTCTGAGAATGCCTTGAAGTGCTCAACATGTAAGACTACAACCAGTTTTTTAGACATGTTCTTTCTCTCTTAGAAAAAACCGAAGGGTGGACTTTAAGCACAAGTTTAAGACCCTTAAATCAGTTCTACAGAATCAGTGTAGGGCATATTTATTCCAAATCAACATTGTATGGGATGCAGGACTGCGGAGAGGCATATGGTAAGAAAATTAGAATTAGAGAAGCACATCCACCAGCAGCCTGGCAGTGCAGTAGGAAAGACCTCATTCCTTCCACACACAGCAGTTTTCAAAGTGAATTCTGTGACTTTTCACAAGTGACCTCTGTGGATGCTTCCTCCAAGGCAATCATGGCTCTTTAGATGGGGCTGAGTACACCCTGAGGGATGGTACTTACTGCTCTCCAACAACACAGCTCCTTCTGATCTTCTGTTTCTCCTTCTCATCTCCAAGTTGCACTATCCTTTAATCTCACAAGGAACTCACCAGAGGAGCTTTTCCCATCTGCAGTCCACCTATGAGGGATGGCATCATTGGAGACAAGAGCAAGCAGGGCCAGAACGCCCTGACTCCAGGTCTTCAGGAGAGATGGCACTGCAAGTTTGCAGAGTCGAAAATAGGGAGAAGCAGGACTGCAAGGCAATTGGCACTCCTTGCAGTGAGGGGCACTCCAAAGGAAAAGCCTCAAACAATGTAATACACTGTGGTCACCTGCTGGGGGAACTCCCTGCCACTCTCAGGGCTGCCACAGCAGCAGCAGGTCCCAGAACCCCTGCAGCAGTGCTAAGCCACTCTACAAATCAGTTTTCATCTCCACACTTTGTGCTACATCAAGACAGCTCAGAAAAGAAGCCAGCCCACAAACAGCGTCTCTGCTTACCATCACTTCCCCTCAGATTTTCATCTCTCCTCACAACTCAGCCTGGGAGTCACCACTCTCAGCTCCAGCAGACAGTCTGGTTAGGGAAACACACAGTTCAGCAGGGAAGCCACAGGCTTGTAGGACTGACTCCTTTAATACAGTGTCTGATTCCAGACACCTCCCATACAAACACCAGACAGTGAGACTATCGGTCAATGGACCTGTTGTGTGAGCTGTCAAGATGTTTATGTCTCACGTTTGAGTTAGGAGCAATTAAAATCTCCAAATCAGAAACCACAATAAAGCATCAGTCACTGCAAAGCCAAAAACTTACAACCTAAGCATTGCTTCCCTGTATGGCAGGGGAAAGGTAAGAACTTTGAGGGTTGCAGACAGGATGACATCATCATGGGAAGAAAGAAAACAATTTGTTTTATTTGTCCCTTCCTGGACCTGGTGGCCCTTACCTGTCCTGTAGGCAGTGTTTCATTGCTGAGCTACAGAGCTTTTTACAGAGCAAGGGCATCATTTTACAGGCAGGGAAACCAAGTATTTGATATGTCCTGACATTTTAAATCCACATATCAAACCATAACCACTCAGTTTTACTGTCTTCATGAGAACTTGCCACAGGCACAACTATTTTACATAACCAGTCACACTGGAAAATAAAGAGAAACAGCATTACAGACTTAAGAAGTCCCTTACCTGAGGATATTCTGAGCTGTGCCACTGGTGTCTGCAGCACTTCAGGTCAGGAGAGTGTAAGCAAATACCACATCACAGAGCCCAAAGTCACCTAAAGGCCCACCACTCTGCAATGTAGCCCATAAACCAACAGGAACTAAACAGCCCAGGGAATGTGTCTCATTGGTGTGCAAAAACAGCAGTACTGAGATGAATAATTAGGATGTTGTCATTACCACAGGAAACCTGTCCCCATCTCTCCTTACTCTGCAAAGGATTTGCCAGCCTGTAACACTGTTTAGAATGCTCCAAGATTTTGCCTCATTTGAGGCTCACTCCTAAAGCAGAATTTGCTCCTAGGCTTTGGAAAGAAAGGCAGCATGATGGGAGAACAGAGCCATTGCAATGTATAAGCCAGGTGAAGGTCAGGCTCAAAAAGACCCTCTGGGCATGTATGGATGCACACACACACAACTGTGAAACTGATAGTTTGGTACATCTGGTTAACGACAAAGCTATAGGCCTGGAGAGTGTTAGGACTTTCCCTGCCACAGGAAACACTGCTTCCAAATTAAGGGTATTTTCCACCCATTTGCCTCTGAGGGAGGATGCAACATCAAGAGCTCAAACTGACAAGTCATGAGGAACATACTTGGAAATACCAGCAGCTCAGTAGCCCAGAGCAGGACACACCTCCTCCCCCAATCACTTGCAGCTTATTTGCTTGGCTCTTGGGAGGAATGCCCTGTTAGTCAGGAATCATGAGACTACTTAAAATCCAACCAGGACAACCTCTCCCTGATAATCCTAAACAGGACAGCTGATTGCTTGAGGTTTAGAGCTTTTGTTTCTCTTCCTTTAAGCTTCGAATTGCCTCCATCTTTAGGATGTAAATAATGCCATTACCAATCTTTCCAGCAAGGGAAAACAAAACCCAGTGCCAACACAAAGCCTTATACTTCTCATACCTTTGATGCAAAATATAAATGATGCTGAATACTTACTACTGCCTTAGCTGGGGCATTTTTACCTTTGCTTCTTTATGCTGCTTTAGTACAGAATTATTATCCCAGCCTGGACATCAAGCACTTTCAGCTGTGTATTTTGGCTTAGAAATACATTGTATTCTTTGTTTAAAGGGAGTTTATCTTCCTCTTTGGAAGAAAAACTTTATTAGAGACAATTCCAAAAAATGGGTGTCAGCTGACCTTTTTGATAGAAATTTATTTAAGTTCCTGAAGGTCTTTTGCCTGTTCATGATGACATGAATTGCAGCAATCTTCTGGTTATCAGGGCATTATTTTGACTTCTTAGGAAGAAAAACATCCAAAACCCTCATCAACCACCCTTCTCATTTGTCTCAAAAAAGCTCTGTCGACCAGCCCCCATGCAGCACATGAATGAGCAATAAAGAGCACTGCCACATTACTAATGCTCTTAAAAAAGAGATCGGCAGGAACTTTTCATCACTGTGGTTTTTGTATCACATCAGTGACAGAGGCAGCACAACTTGATTCCTTAGCAGCCAACCTACAGACAGAGCTGAGCTTAAACTGAGCAGGAAGCCTGCAGTTGGAATTTGATTTCAGCCAACTGCAGCTGGACCCAAACAGAATTTCCAAATCTCCATGTTTTGTGCATAGCCATGGCTAAGAGACAAGGGCAGGACTTGGATCTTGGCTAGCAGAATGCAGGCAGTTTCTTGGATCTGGCACTGGGTCAAGTTTTTCCCCTCTGGTGTTAAGCAAAGGAACTCCAACCCGGTAAGTTCATCCTGCCTGCATTTCAGCTCCTCGGTAAGGTTAGGAAAATACTTCTATCTTTCCTTGGGACATGGTTGGAGGAAGCAGAGCAAACTGATGAAAAAGCACTATCACCACTACCACACAAGACTTCTGCTCTTTACATGGCTGGCTTCCTGTTCAAAATCTAATTATTTCAGCCCAGCAGCTGCAACAGCCCCCTGCTACACGTGCAAGCAGTTATGTTTGCCCCTTACAAATGATGGAAAAGGAAGAACTGAGGAATCACAGTTCCAGTGTTTTGACATTACCAAGGAAGGACAAACAGATTGAGACAGTGCCAGTGCCCAACCAGAGAAATGCAAGACTTGCTTCTGGATTCAGAGCACGCCCCAACTGGGCCATGGGCATTGGACCCTTGCACTCTGGAAAAGCTGCCTTTACACTGGAGCAGCGACAAAGTGCTCGGTTCCTGCAGCAGACACAGTCTCAGCACTTGGCAACAGTGCTCTGAGAGTTGCAGCTGCCACTCGGACAGGCTCTGCGTGCCAAGATCTCAGAAAGTGGGACTGGATACAAGAACTGCCATGCCATCTACAGGACAAGAGAATCGTCCTGATTTTAGTTTTAACACTACTGTTCTATGCCAGCATGAGCACGGACCAGCCATCAGTCAGAAAACCAGGAATGCCACATCATTTTATCACAGCTGATACCAACAGTAAAGAGGAATGTAAATCTGTCTTTCATTTGCCTGATTGGCAAGTTAGATAAGCAAAGCAAGAAACTAGTCAGAAGAAATTAAAAAAAGAATTCCAAAAGGACAGCTTTATTGACACAGGTGGCCCCTAACAGTAGCATTCTCTGTGTCTTTCAGAGTAGGCAAGAACTCTCTTTCTAGACTGGCAAGCACTAAGAATATCTGCTGCACTGCTTTCTGGAACAAACAGAAGCGGTAATGATGCTTCAGTATGAAGTTTAAATACTGGATCAGAGTGCCCCATTAGAAATTACATGTTCAAAGAACAACACTTCAGCACTTTGGGAGCTCCCTGCTTAGGTAAAACCAGGGTGCTGATGCAACAGCCAGGATGGCACTCAAGGAGCTGCTACGCAATAATCCAGTGCACCGGATAATTTACTGTCAAGGGAATTCTCACAGCTGGTATTCCCCAGAATGACTTCAGTGGAGCCTGCTCACCCTCCCAGACTCTGAACATTCATCATAAAAAGACCCAAAGCACTTCTAGAGGAAGGGGTACAAAGACAAACCTTCACAGCTGAATGCTCATGTGCTCTGAGAACACCCACAACCCTGTGCCAATATTTGACAGCTTTTGCAAAATATGAAAGTGAATTTTCAACGGGCTCCCTTCCTTCTAAACATCCAGTGTATCAGAGATGTAAACATCTTACACTACTCACTTCTGTGAAACAACTGTGCACCAGCACAGACAGCCAGAGATGATCCCCAGAAGGAAAGTCTAACACAGATCCTTTGATTCCTTTCTCCCACTGTGCTGCACTGCAACCTCCATTTCTACCATGACAGTTAAACAGATGAAGCCAGTACAAAAATATTAAAAAAAGAAAATAAAAAAGAAATTAGGATAATCCTGAGTCTCTTATGACAGGAGCCCAGAAATCCTCAAGAACCTTAAAAAGAAAGTTGTCCCATCAAACCAGCTAAAAACGATAGTAACTCAAAGCAGCATTCATCACCCTGATCAAAGCCATTTGACAGCAGCATCTCATATACTGTGAGCATAAAAGAAAGCATCATCTCTTTTAAACACCTTTCACAATGATACAGAGCTAAGAAAATACTCCCTCTCAAAGAAATGCTGCAGGAGCCATTTGGGAACTGTGACAGAAAAATTGCAAATAGATGCCTGCAGGAGTACACATTTCCTAGTGCCAGGCAAACAGGAGATGCCTCAGCACATTGCTTCTTCCACCCAACACCTAGAGGCTCTCTTAGCTGTAGGTCTAGAAGCACAGTGAAAAAGTGCCTGTATTTCTAGGAGAAAACACATGATGGTGCTTGAAACAAAGCAAAATCATTTCACTTTCAGTTCTACCTTAGCAGGAACGGGTTAATGCTGAAACACAGGAAGAGCTTACAAACCCAAAATACAGCAACTGCTGATCTAAGTGGATTTGTTTCATGTGGCTGTCAATCTTACCAAGGAATGTAAGTGTCCTTTAAAGATGAAGGAAACAACCCAAAATATTTGAGAAACGTGGGTAATGCCCATTCTATAAAAAGCAGCAAGACCCCTACAAACTAGTCAAAGGTCACAGTCACAATATTTTACCAGGAAACAGAGCAGGCTTGCAGACATTTAAACAAAAATCCAACATTCACATGTGCCATGACTACACACACAGTCCCAATTCCCCTGCTCATACTTCAGTGAAGCTGAAGAAAAGCTCCAAGAGTTTAAAGGAAAGTGGGGAGCAAGCTAGTGAGGTAGGAGGAGCTTAAAGCCACAGTGACAATGTCTTCTTGTGGGAGAAAAAGCAGAATTCCCATAATGAATGAAGGGGTGTAGCCCTGTCCTCATGTTTGCCAGCAAGGCCAGTCCAGCCAAAGCCTACCAGGGCCAACCAGCACCTCCAAGCAGTGCCAAGGTGGTGCAAAGAGGCAGGGAAAGCGGCAGACTGGATCTAGAGCAGAAGTCACCAAATGCTCAAGGCAGCGCTAACAACACTCAGGGGAGGGGGCTGAACGATTCCTGGAGCAGCTCTTGCCAAGAGTGTGCAAGAGACATCAACACAGCCCTATGCTCTGAGCAACTGCTACAGAAAGCACCCAAGAGGTAATCTGTGCCATCTCATCCAGGTGCAAGGAAGTGCCTTATCCACACCACTGGCAGCTCCAGAGAATCCTGTTCTCTTCCCAGTGCAGATGGGGGTAAGAGCAGGATGTCAGGACACGGTTCACTACAGACATCTGGTACAAATCAAGGCAATCACAAAAGCTTAACAGATTGCTACCAAACTTAAAGAATTACATTGGACACTGTGTGACCCAATGTTTCCTTCTACATTTTACTCCTCATTTTTCCTATATCCTTCCTATCTTGTCTGGGTCAAAAAATCAGACTTGCAAAATCTCTGAGGAAGGGATCACCTAAGCACATAGTGTAATCATTACTGATGAGCTTTAATTAAAGCTAAACTCAGCCCCCTGCAATTTCCTCCAACCCCAAGCAAAGCCAGCCAAAACTAAAAGGAGCTCAGACTTCCAAGAGTTTTGCTAATTAGAAATACTTTCATGTGCTTGGCTTTGCACAGCACACAGATATGCAGGTAATTCCAGCCCCTAAAACCATGTAATCTGAAAGAGACAAAAAGCCATAGCATGCCAAGAAAAAAAAAAGGAGAAGAAGGCTCTTTGAGAAAAAAAAACAACCCAAAACTGATAGTAAATTCTGCTCTTTCACTTATCTAGGAACTGCTAAGCAGTGAAAACGAAACCTGCCCATCTGCACACAATTCCCCTCATCAGAGAAACCGCAGACCAGGCTGGCTCTCTCCTGCTGGGAAGTTCATACTCAGAGGCCAAAAAAGCAGCCTTATCAAGGAAACAACACCTCGAGGCTGCTCCTCCACAGTCACACTAGAAGTCCTTTGCACCAGGCACAGAAACTGTTCAGAGTTATTAGAGAAAGTCTCTTCTCCCCCACAGAATGATTTCCAAGTACCAGGCTGCTCCAGGAAGGTCTTCAAAGGTGACAGTCACTAGATTTAGTCACTAGTCTGCCTGCTTCTACTGTAAACATTTTCATTCTATTACAGAAAAAAACTCCAAACCCTATTTGATCTGTCAGCTCCTCAGACTCCTGCTGAGTATGGATGACTCCTGTCATCCTGCTACAAAACACAATACAGGCACACATGGCATAAATGACTTCAGGTGAGAGTGTTCAGCGAATACACCCCCCACCCCCCAATATAATTCCCTATCACAGTTCTTACTGGTTTAGGATCTAACAGAAATAAAAAGCCACACTGGGGACTTTTACAAGGCCCTCACATTATCCAGAGGTGTAGCATCCTGGTTCTGTATGCAGTCATGCCCAAATCCCAGGAGCACTGACTCCAGGTTTGCACAGGCATCCCTGGTGGAATGCTGCACACTGTTCTGTGCCTGTGCACAGTGAGAAACTGAGCTGAACTCACAGTCTCAGTTGGCCTAATCTGCTTTAAAGAGGAGGGCAGGAACCCAACAAAACCACCTAACCAAAAATCAGTCACATTTTTTCGTCCTAAATTCAGCAAACATCACCAGGTGCAAACAAGAAGGCGCTGACAAATCAAAAGCAGAGATTTTTCACACCAGCCTTCCTTGGTACAGGGCATCCTATCCACAAGGTTTACCATCACCTGTTACACTCTGTACATGCACAATAGAAGTGTTTTGCCTCAGCAGGTCCCTAAGCTCTGCCAGTTACCTCTAATGAAAGACAAGAGACTTAGAAAGGAAGGCAAGAAAATGGGAAAAGACAGGTTGAAGAAATTCAAGTGAAGAACAGGGTGCTAGAATGCTACTTTTTATACAACACATTCTCACAGTGTTTTTGCGTACGCCCGTAGCACAGAAGAGATCTCCAGGAATATAGCTGGCAAAATTATCCTAAAGAAGACGGTGAACAGCACTAATCTCATGTAAAGAATGCAAAGGAGAGGAAAAAATCCCCACACAGAAATCCTCTTTTTTTATTACACGTTTTAAGATGTTATGCTTCCACAGGCAAGTGAAAACAGTTTCAGTCTGATTAGCGACAAAAAATTGTAACAGAACAAAACCCACTCTTCCCCACAGGTGGATTTTTGCAAAATGTCCTTTACCAAAAAGCAAACCAAAACAAAAACTTCAAAAATAATTTCCTGTCGGGGAACCACTTTGCTCCTTCCTCCACCAAACACTTTAATCGTTTTGAACAGATAACAAGTATCCCATGACAAGATTAAGGTCCAGATACTCCAAGAGACATAAAGAAAAGTTCACCATTTCTGAAATAAACATTGACTTTTTGAATGAAGACTTTCGTGATTTAAATAACTCTGAGGCATGATAACTTTTTTTTTTTAATTAAAGCTACAAAATATTATCGTTTAAAAGAAGACAAGAACATCCCCCCACCCCTCCTGCCAAACCCACCAGTTTCAGAGCTGCTCTCAGTCCAAGGTACAGAGACCATCAGCAGCACATGGAACCTCCACAAACACTCTTCTAAGGAAGGAGACCTGCTCACTCCGTTCCCTTCCACTTCACACACCACCCAGTCTCCAGCTCCAGCTTTCACTCACACTGAATCCAACACATCCGTGTGTCACAGGGAATGTGAGCGCTGTTCACGGGAAACAAAGGGACAGCCAAAGGCGCTCACCACAACAGGCAGCCACAGACACCTACAGCTTTTGGGAAGGCAAGGAGCGGGGAGAAAAGCTCACACTGAATTGACTCATCTGTATCAATCACCTGCTTTTCCTAAAAACCTTAGGGCTATTATTAGAAATACTTCCATGCCTTGCTTTCTTTCTGGAGGTGCCACTCCCACATCCCTCTGTTGCGGGAGGGCTCAGGCAAGCGCGCGTCCCTCTGGAGTCACCACTCCAGGATTAACTCCTTCCTCTACCCTGCCCCGCCAAACCCTCGCGCCTGACAACTCTCACCAGAAACTGAGGGCGAGATGCTGCACTTCATCACGCAGTCCAATGGCAAAGAGAACTTTCTGTGGTTTTATGGAACACCACCTGCGCGGGAGCGAGGCCAATTCGCGACAGAAGCAGGGACGATGGAGAGGCGCAGAACGGCTCGATCTCGCCGGGGGAAACAGCAGCGGGGCCGGGGTCGATGGCAGAGCGGGAAGTCACTCCCAGCACGGGCGAGGAGGGACGAGCGGGACAGCGGCAGCGACTGAGCAGGAAACAGAGCAAAGGAGAAACAACCGCGCCGCTGAAACGTAAGGCCGGATTCAGCGGGCAGAAAGGAACCGGGAGACGGCCGGGAGGCAGAGAAGTTTCCAGCAGCCAAAAGAGAAAGCAGAACGAGCACACGGGCCCCCGCGGGGTCACTGCACCCTCTCAGGCTTGCGGGGCTGCGAGGCGCAGCCGGCACCTCCGGCCCCGGCGCTGATGCTCCGCGGCCCAGGAGCCAGCGGGCCCGACACACGCCCGGACACGGCTACGGCCACCGGCGCTTGGCGGGCGGGCCCACGCACACCCCGTGAGCTTCCCGCCCAACGCCGTGTCTCCACCGAGCCGCGGCCGGCGAGCCTCAGGCGATACTCACCGGGAGCGGAGCTGCGGAGCGGCGGGGCGGCACAGCGCCGCTCGGTATTTAAAGGCCGAGCCGGCCCCGCCCCGCGGGCGGGAACGCGCGGCACGCGCCCGCCGCAGGCCCGGCCCAACGGCCGCGCGGGCTGAGGGAGCGGGGCTCGGGAATTATCCCGGAATCCACCCGTGCCTCGGGATCCGCCCGATCCGGGCCCCGCCACAGCCGTCCCCATGGCGATCCTCGTTCTGGAACTCTGATGGGTCCCGACCTTGGTGCTGCTTGGCCAAAGGCTACTCATACCCTATCTACAGCCACATTTCGCTCTAACAAATAAAAGCAGATTTTCGTTTAACATCCTTTTATGAGCTTAAAATCACAGAACCACAGAACCAATTAGGTTGGAAAAGGCCTCTCAGATCATCGGCTCCAACTTGTGACCGTGCACCACCACGTCACCCAGACCAAAGCACTCGGTGCCACACCCAGTCTTTCCTTAAACATCTCCAGGGACGGTGACTCTACCACCTCCCTGGGCAGCCCATTCCAGTGTCTAATCACCTTTCTGTGAAGAAATTACTCCCAGTGTCCAACCCGAACTTCCCCTGGTGCAGTTTAAGACTTTGTGCTCTCATTCTGTCACTTGTTGCCTGGGAGAAGAGGCTAGTCCCCATCTTGCTACAACCTCCTTGCAAGTCTAGTAATACAGTCCTACTCCAACTAATTCCTATTTAATACAGCCTTACACTTCAACACATCTCTGTTTAGAGCAATGCCTAGTTGGTACTCAATACCGCTGTCCTTCCTGTCACACTTTTCTAACTAACACGCCCAGTCATGGTGCCAGTGTCATGCTCAGACTTTGGATTGCCCCAGAGGGTGTGCCACGGGTACCTGACCTTAGTGTGCTTTTCGAAGTTCCTGGGATTCTCCAAAACAGACTGAACCATTTCTGATTTAGGTTTGAGTCATGTTGGTCAACTCAACAGGTGGCTTCCCCCTGGGAATGGTGTTAGGGGGGAAGAAAATGACAGCAAATATGTAAATTTCAAGGAACTGAAGAGAAGTTTCCGTTTTCTCAAACTGTTTCGCTTTGTTCTACAAAGTCAGCATTGCCCCAAGCAGCACTGTCCTACTCTCTGCCTTCTGCCCAGCGTATTTGTTTTGAGAAATCACTGTGGGGTTGTTTATATATTTTTGTTTCTGATAACTGAGTAATATGAATTATATATTTATATAGAACATGTGAGTAATAAAAAAGAGATACCATCTTTTGCTTACAGAAAGCCATGTGATTCATGCACCGGTGACAAGCAGAAAAGCACCACACACTCAGAGGTTAGGAAATACTAGTTTATCTACCTTCCTGGAATCCACAGGCATGCACACTGTTCCCAAGGTGCCAAGGCAACATAGCAGTTTTCCGGAGCTGGTTTCTGGTGCGGGGTTTTTTTCATTGTTCCATATTTTGACTGCTGTGTAAAAAAATGATACAGGCTAAGGAAGGAGGCAACTCTTTATCATATCCCTCAAGTAATATCTATAAAATGAAGCATAAAGTCCCTTCTTTCCTATGCAGCCACATGCCAGCACTGTTGCTTTCACCCATTGCCACCTATAGGGTTGTTTTTCTGGTAACTGCTCCATTGCTGCTGATGCTTAGGATTTAAAGCAGGAAGATACACCTAGGACCTGCTGGAATTCTTAAGAGATGAGAGGCCAGGTAGAAGCCTTACAGGATTAGGTTTGCATTTTCCAATATATGGGACTTAAAAATGCAATTGCTACTGTAGACAACAGTTGCTGTTACAGAACTGATGGTGAGGACTCTTCAAAAAAACACTATAAAACCTGAGGGAAGCCAGAATGGCAGGGGGTTATAGGCATAACTCATAACTTTCCCCCATTTTTTTTCCTGACAAGTTACATTCATTGTCTTTAGCCAGGCCGAGTTCAGCCAGGAGGGCTGTATAAGATAAAATATATCTGCTGCTGCCAGAGAGAGGCTCTGCATGCTTCTTAATGAATCCACTGACAATCCTCCTCCTGTGCTCCCAAGAGCCGAGGGAACATTCACCCTCCCACCTTGGTAACTTCTGTACTGTTCCTCACCTCCACACGGAAGGCAAAGAGCTGGGCAGGGGTTGTGGTTCTGCGCCAAGGGGAACGACACAGGGTAAGCGAGGCAGCTTCATGGGCATGGAATGCAACCTGTGGAAGGGGTCAGAGGCTTCTGAAGGCTACTTTCATTATCAAGGAAATTACCAATTTCATTATCAAGGAAGGCAGCAGCTGCCACCAGGCTGGGCTTCTGGGGTGGGGTTTACTTGTTAGAGGGTCTTTTTCTGGTGCAATTTCTTAGACACATGTAGCTAATCTGTGCAGGAGCACTCATCTTGGAGGGCCAGCATAGGTTTTGCCCAAGCTAGCAACAGATAAAAGTTCCTCCTGGACCCGTTGTTCCATCCACAGTTTACAAAACAGCAGAATATCTTTTTTCCTAATTGGGACTGAGGACTAATAACTTTACAGTGTAGCTTAAAAAAGACATGATGAAGTGTTGCAAGACTGGTCTCCTAAGCTATGGACACAAGCCAACCTCCTGTGTCCCGGAGTCCAGCAGTCACTTTCCAGACATTCATTTTTCTTTTGGCATCAAGTGAGAAATCCTCATTGACTAGCCTTTTGACAGCAGAGAGATCCCCCAATCCTGGCTAACCACAGCTTTCTCCCATTACTATTCTTATTCCCACTACTGTTTTGGAGAGACCAATAGAACAGGAAGAATTGTAAGGTTTGAAATGTACTCAAGGAGCTGCTGCCCTACTGAGCTGCACATATGAGGCAGTAAGTGCTGTCATTCCTGCCCGCTGCAGCACAATCTCCAGGCAAGGGGAAATCCGAGGTCTGACATCCCTCCTGCTGCAGTAATGGGTTTCCTTTCATCTCACCACCATAGGAACACCAGGGTTTATCCTTTGTTTTTGAAAACGGTTGAGTGGGCAAGAAAATACAACACATTGTTTGGGATTTCCCCAGATGGGATTTCCCCTACCATCCTGTGTGACACTTCTGTTTCTTAAAAATTTGAAAAAAAAAAAAAAACAAAAAAACAAGTCAGCATAGAGGCATTAACATAATTCTCCCATTATTTTACTGCATGTGCAACACCAGCATCAGATGTTAAAGGTAGTACTGCAGGCTGAGGAAGTGAGCTTCAGCTGCAAAAATAAAATCTTAGTTTCTACAACCCAACTTTATATTACCTTCATCCCTTCTTGGCTATTTACTGTAACTTCTCTTCATTGAGAATCTGAAGAAACAATGTAGAATATGTACATGTACTGGGGGTGTATCATCGATTTCTTCGCATCAGACAATTCAGAGTGGCTGAGAATGAGCTAGCAAAAAAGAAATTTAAACCAGGCCCTGTAACATCCGTATTTATCTCCAGATCACCTCCTCTCAGGTCCTCATCAATTATCAACTAAGGAACAGAGGAAAGAAATGACAGCAACACCAACAAAAAAGAAAAAATAATTAATGACTTTATTTTTTTTTAGTTCAGTTGGCCATCTGAGGTGCTAAAATCTCAACACCAATGAAGCAAGTGTGCATAAAAACAAACAATAAAACACAATCAAATAGAAGAAAACAGGCTGGAACAGAGTTGGTTTTGTACAGGTAGGGTACTTGCTTTTCTGTTAACGCGCCATACATGCCAACCGTAAAAGCCTTGAACAATCTGAATATCAGAGTTCAGGTTCATACAAAAAGGCAGATGCCAAAGCAACTCCCTTTGCCTGGATTAGACTTCACACACACGCGCATGCACCCACAGATACAGAGTATTTAAATTACTGCAATGCCATCAGAACATGGCACCATCCCCTTCACACCTGCTTTCAGTGACATCCTCATCTGCCTGCTACCCTGCCTAGTACCTGCCAAGCCGTCCTTGAAGAATCCAAAAGCAGGAACTTTTGGAAAGCTTCTCATCTCTGTTACTTTGCAAAGGTCAACAGCCAGCAATTTCTTTTTTTTGTGAACTATATAGGCTGGTTTTTAGTATGCTTTAGAACTCTCATCCTTGTAGACAGTGACAACTGAAATTCCCATTGCAGCTTTTTGTAGACAGGAGATTTTACAATGCAACACCTCTCTCAATCCACTGGTGTGTGGTGTAAACACTTAATGGAAAACTCATTTTAGAAAAATATTAATCAAACAAGGTGTAGCTGCTCACAAAAGGGAACTGCCGGCTGCTCTAGATCATGCAGTCTAGACCACTTAGAATACTTCATAACGTTCAGAATTAGGATGTATAAAAATATTAAAACCCACCAGAGTGCACACAAATGTGGTGACTAGCTCTACACAAGCACCGTGTTCTAACAGAGGCCTAGGCATTGCACAAAACTCAGATACTTGACCATGGGGGTAGCCCAAGGATCCACTGGTGCCTTTACATACAAACAAATATTTACAGAAAATGCAGAGATGGAGAGAGAAGAACAGACTTTGAAAACTTGCGGTTTGCTCTAAAATATGTTCAGCAATGCAGTTTATAACATGCCCTAGTGAGACCAGGGGGTATTGGTTAACTGAAAAAAGGAACATATCTGGAAGTTGGAGCTGAAATGTCTTGTCACCTCCCCACACATTAGTTCTCTGAAGCTCAGAATTTTACAGCCAGTTTTGACTTTTAATGAAAATATGGTTAAAAGGAGAAGAACAGTTGAAAAAAAAAATGGTATTGTGAAAACAGCAGATTTGTTGTTCTGGCAGTCCTCACTCCCCCATCTCCATTTGCTTCCTGGGCGTTTCTTTCCAGGAATTTGGTGTTCCCCTCCCTTCCCTTCCCCATAGGGGGCTGAAGTGCTTGCCCCATCCTCAATGTGCCCATTTCAAAACAACCACAGCTCAGGTTCCAAGCTCAGTCTCTTCCCACCTACTTCCAGATGAAGCAGCCAGCCCCAAATCAGGACCATGTCACCTGGGGACAGCCACTCTTGTGTGCCCACATCTTGGGAGCTGAGGGTCTCTTGGCTCTCCTCACGTGTGAAATGGACATACATCATTGAATGCATATGGCTGAGTCATTGCTGCTGCGACATGGGCAGCACAAAGAGCTAGAACATCCTGCTCGGATTTGGATACAAATAAGGAATCTTGTGCTTACAAGAGCCTTCTTCAGCTTTAAAAATACAAAATTTGAATTAAAAATATTCAGAGAGTAAAAAAACCCACTATCTGATATGCAAGTCATATTCTTAAAGTGCAACTGAACAGCAAATAAGCTGTGCCTTTTACAACCATTTTGATATAAAAAGGCCTTTTAACATTCCCTTTTGTGTATTTTTAATCAATTTGTGTGTGCGATATTAGCTCTTTGTTTTCATTCTTGCTGCTGGAGGCCTTCAGCACAGCCCAAATAGTTTAGGGTTAGAGTATGTGGGTTTTCTGTGCAATAAAGTATTACATCCTCAAGTCATCTCACTCTTCAGCATTGCAAAGATCTGGCCAATGTCCCCCAGCATGAAAGGGAAAAGAAACCATCTGGTGTTTCTTCTTCAGGACTTTTTTCTTTTCTACAGCTCACATTCAATGACCTTTTGGTATAAGTTAGTTGTGGTCCATATACCCAGTGCGCTATAAAATGGACTGAGGTCAATTCTCTGCACTAAGACAATTTACAGTGAACTTTCTATCTTTCTTCCCTCTTCTTGCACTCCAGCTATCACTGGCCCCTCAAATGCAGACTGTGTAAATACCATTGCCAGTTTGACTCAGGCAGCAGGCCCTGCACCAGCGAACAGGAGGGAATTCTGTTTGTTGGACATCCTGTTGGATGCACTGCAGCTGCCTGTCTGTCTGTTTGGTTTCACCAATATCTGGGTTTAATTTGCAATGCCTCAGCATAAAACACTAGGTGGAATAAAGGGAGAACACTTCAGGTGGAAAACACATGATTCTACAGTTGCAACCAGCACTGCTCAGAGTCCCCATGGACACTCTTGCCCCTTCTCCCTCAGCCTGGAGCATTCTCCCAAGCCAAAGGTGAATTCAAATCATAGACCTTGGCTTACAGGAGACCCCTCTGAAGGAGGTAGAGAGACAACAGCAACTGGCAAACTTCTGTGCCAGGGCAAAAGACTACAGGACGTTCAGGCCTGCTGGGGTGCCTCACACCGGCAGTGTCAATTCAAGCTGGAAGAGTCAGTACACTGTACAAATGTGCTTAGGAATGGGACACATTCTCAAAGTTGTCAGAAAGCAGGCTTGGTACTACTTTAACAGGAAAAGAACACAGTCAGCATCCCAAGGAGGGAAACTCTCCAGACACATCATGTGAAGGATGGGATGCATTCCCAGTGCACGGTGCTGTTTCAGCTCAGCAGAATAGGTTGAGGACACGGTTTGCCCAGGGAGTCTATCACATAGGGAATGGTGCTGAGCTGTTCAGTGCATATCCTGCTCATCAGGTATCATGTGGTTATGGTCAGGACATTCCTGGCTGAAAAGCAGCAGATTCACTAACTGGGCCAAAAGGACCTTCTTCCAGTAGATGCTGTAGGAAATGTGCTATTTTTGTTTTCATGTAAATCCCTCAAACTGTATCAGGACTGTGAGGATCCCCTCTTTCTCTTATGAGAAAAAGACATATGGAATATTTCTACCTCACAGTTTTGGCTTTCTTGTTACAAAAATGTAAAATTTAAATAAACATATGTTTGTTAGTCCAGAAGAGAGAACCTGGGATGTGGAAGAAAAGGATGATAAGAACACAAATAGATTCTTAAACTCCATGAATGCACAGGATTTTTTCATAGAGGAAAACTCCTAGGGCAGGATGCATCCATTGGTACATAAAGGCTGCCCTTGCTGTGAAGCAGGGACCAATCCGCAGTAGTGTCTTTCTCTAACAGAGTTAAAACACTCCCTCCACAATCAAATATGTGTAACAATCAAATTGTTAATAAGAACACTAATAAATAGCCACAGGTAACAACGTCCAGTAATTTTGAAGTGGAAGTTGTAGGATGCAGCAGGCACACACACCCATCACTTGTCCATTTTTTTTCCTAGAAGATACAAAAATGAGTCTTCTTTCAAGTATTAAAAAAATAAGTTAATTGACATAAAAGGGTCAAAGTGACTGAGGGCCCAGGCGGGTCTTAAGCTTTGTTTCCAATGTGCAAAAACAAAATACAGAGGAAAAAAAAATAAAAACACTGAAAAGTCTTAATGGTGGTTCGGTCACTTAAGGGCTTCTCCCTTTTAGGGGCCTAATAACCAGGGAATGCTGCCTGGGAACGCCCCTGCCCCAGCACACACTTACCACCGTCCCACAGCAGTATTTTCCAGTGTCAAAACAGTCACAATAAAAACAGAACAAGGAAGCCCACCAGCCTCTGAGCTATGGCCATGAAGACTAAGGCCAACAGTAGCTGTCTCTCCAGTGTGTAGCAAAGCAGATGGGCATCTTCCCTCTCTCTTCTGCTCCCCTTGTTCCCCACAAGAAGATTTAGGACGCTAAGGTAGGGAAAGAGTCCACTGATGCCCACTTCTCTCCAAAAATCAAGAGGCAGAGAGTTCCATCACATGTAGCAGTGTCTTCTCTGTCTTGCATTTCTTCATATCCATGCATAAGAATCAACTGCAGGTTTCTTTGGTGGGGAGGAAGACTAAAGCAAAGAAGGTGTGCCCTGGGCTTCTGGAGCTCTCTTGGACAGCTGACTCCACTGCTACAGGCTGCTATGGTTTTTTCAGTTTTTCAGGTTGTCGCTTCCCTCCCTTTTATTAGAACTGGTAGCAAAAATGGGAAAGGAATGGACTGCCTTAAATCCAATGTAGTTAAGGGTACTTCTTCCCTCAACCTCCTTCCACACACATGGATTATTCCCCCCTCCCTCCTACCATATGCACAAAATATGGTCCATCGTACAGGACCTCAAGGAGACTCCACAGTCTTAACTCATTTCTTCAACTTGGCTTGCAGACTTGTAAAACTTAAGCTTCTGGAACCAACACACTTATCAAAAGGCTTCTGAGTGCTTCAAACAAAATCCCTGCATGCTGTTGGACCCTTTGGAGGATTCCCCTTCAACATCTTCCTATCCATGTAATTCTGGCAAACTCAGGGTAGGCCAACTGGACAACACAGACCAGCAGAGGTAAATGTATAAAGCTCAAGACCAGTTCAAGCTAAAACCTTTGGAAAGCATGACTGCCTCCAGGTCCTTATCTTCTTCTTTTTCTCGAAGCCGCTGCTCCTCAAGGAGAGCCACAAGGGAATCTCTCTGCTCCACTACTTCAAGCATTTCGTTCAGGATCCTCTTCTCCTCTGAGAGCTCCTCATCTGTCTTCAGGTGATCTACAGAGATATCAAAAGCTATCAGCATACACAAGGCTAGAAATACACACATACAATCCATGAAATATTCCCTTCTGCTCTCACCTTCTACTGCCATCCTCTCACGGAGTTCCTGCTGCAGTCGACTCTGCCTGTCTTCCAGTTCTAGCTCCCGAGCACTGAAAGGAAAAGAGCAGAAATCCAAGTTCCAGGTACATTAAAATACTGCATACATTGCTTCATATTCATTCTCAGTTTCTGCTCCCTCTCTAGATATTTTCTGCGCATTTTACTCTCGTTTGGAACAACTCTTAAATAACTTAAGATATATAACTGCATTTTTAAAAGATTTAATTGTGCTTTTAGCATTTCAGGTTCTTTGCCTTCAGCTAGGAAGTGCAATGCCAAAAGTGGAGCAAACTAAATACAGAACAGAGTCAAAGAGCAAATAAATCTGCAAAGCCTGTATGTATCCCCAGCTACTTCCCACTCCAAAACCAAAGTTACTTATTAACAAATCACTTATTACTTCAGGACATGTCAGGCCATTGCAAACACCACCTTGGGACTTTTCTGCTTCTGAGGCCATCAGCTTCCACATTGCTGAGGTGAGCTGACACACTCTGAAATTAATTTCAGTGAATTTGCACAATGGGAACAGAAAAAAACCCAACAATTTAATTAACAGGAAAACACCTTTACCATCTGAGCCCACATGAGAGGCACTGGGGTCCCACTACAGGCAGAAAAGAGGGCCACATGGCAAAGGTGACTGAATTAAATGCTTTTGGCTATGCTAAGAAGATAACTTTCCCAAAACCAGGAGTCCCATGTTATTTTTGCATAGCTCAAAAACACTTGTATAAACAGGATGTGCTTTATACAAGAACAGGATAAGAAGGGCTCACATGCCTGTACTTCTGCAAGTGCACAAATAATTGGAACTTTCATCCCTTACCACTATTATTCCTTCTTCTATCACTCCTCTAAAATGTCCTTGGATTCCTATCTCAGCCTAAGAGGCTGACCCCCTGACCTTACCAAGAAGACAATACTGACAGATCTTCCACTACCGCTTATGACAAAATCCCCATTTTTTCCACATTCACTCACAATATCATCAGTTCAGACTCATAGCGAACCAAGGCATTCTTCTCCTGCACCAGCTTGAACCACTCCTGCATCAGCTTGGGATCATCCTTCTTACCCATGCCTGCCAAGAAAGAAACCTGGTAAATTTTCAGGTAATGCCCTGCAATCTTTACAAACCCAAACTGCAGAAACAACAATAGGGCAAAATGTGCAAAGAAAGCCAAGCAAGATGCTGCCAGAGCACTCCCAAGCCGGGTCAGTTCAGTCTGCCTACAGACTCAGTTGAGTGGAAGTCACCTCCAGAAGGATTCTCTTCTCTTTGGAGCCTACTTTTTTTTGTTTGTTTGTTTCTAATACTCTTGATTACTTATTTTTTCCTCACTCTTACTGCAGAAAGCCCCAATTTCTATGAGTATTTAACTTTTCCTTTCATTAGAAAATTTTACAGATGCTCATGCCAGCTACTTAAAACATATGCTCATAAGAAAAGAATTCAATTGCCACTCCATGTGTTTTACCTTTATTTTCTTCAATTGCATGACCTCAAGTTTTCTTTTACTAGCCAAAAGTAACATCTTGTCTCTTCTTTTTTCAACACTAAAGTAAATCTTTTCTGACTGCTCCTCCTAGCCGCACATATCTATTCATCTTGAAGATCCCCCCTTCACAGTGAACACAGAAACTAATTCTGCTGTACTGCATACCAGTGCTAGAAAGAAAAGGAACCCCCAGACACATATGCTAATATGAAAGAAGAATAAAGAAACCTTGGGCTTTGATCACCTAGTACAAAACTCTTAGCTGGTTCTTTTATTTTAGAACAAACTCCTAAATTTATTCAATAGTCCACTGATGAGTCCTATGTCTGTCAGGAGTCATGTGGAATAAATGCAGAATGCTGTTCCCAAAGCCTTCTGTTGATTTTTAGCAAACACAAGAACTTATCAAGGAGGCTCCTCCTGGCAAGCTCTTGGTCTGGGCCACTTATTCCACACTGAACCACCTGCATTTGAATGCTGTGATTTACATCAGACCCCATCAAGGTCAGTGGCAATGTTCCTGTCTATGTGGAAGTAGAAGCAGGAGCAAGGCCTCAAATCAAGCTCAACAGCACTTTTGGATTGCTGCATCCTATCAACTTGCACTGCACATGACCCAGACACCCCAAGGTAACTAACATCCCTGTCTCTGCTTGTTATTATGGATATGCACTCTCTACATCAAGAACAAAAGCTCTCAAACAGTCCATCTAATGCTAGAATAATCAAGCAGCAAGCTTACTATTCAAACTCTATGACACAGACACATCACAAATACCACATTAATGGCTACTTAATTCAGACCCATGCCCTGCCTCATCCTCAGTATGTCAGAGAAGTGCTGCCCTGCAGTTACACAAGGGAGAGTCTACAACTCCTAGTAAACTTCAGCGTGGGCTGCATTTCACCTGCCTTTGGAAACATGTCATGCCAGCCTCTCAGGGATTACCAGACTCAGTTTTACCACCCTAAGAGCCCCCGGCTCCACGGACTTTATACCAGTGTGTTGCTCAGTTCCAAGCATTCCTTTCTGAGCATCTCTGCACAATATGCCCACGTGGCAACAGGAGAGGGAGACTGTACATGCAGATGTCCAGTGCTGTGGTGCCATGGAAACACTGGGAAGTCTCCCCTTCCTTTCCGATGCCAGGATGTATAGAAAACAAATGCCTCTAAGAAAAAGCCAAAAACACAACGCTACCGACCTATGAAATAAGTAAGTATTTTTAAACAGCCAATGACTAGAGGAATAATGGGAGGATTGGAAAGGGAGCACTGACAACTGATGTGAGGGAGCACCATGGAAAGCAGATAAGTGGTTAGCAAATTACACCATGAACACACACAAAACAACCCCTTCCCCATGCCTTGGCAATGGACACTCTACAGCAAACTCCACTTGGGATAGTTAAAGAATGCACTTAGCAAGACAGATGAGGGAAAACTAGTCTCACTTAAGGTCTGTTGGTTTTTAAAGTTCAAGGATGTTTTTCAAATCAGTCCTTATAAAGACACAGTATTCCTTTAATCCCTATATGCTAACTAAAAGGCTGTATTTAAGGAAACAGGTTGTCATCCGTTACCCCACCTTCCAAACATCTCTCAGGAGGAATAGAGAAATTGAGGCCACCAAATGAAAATAGAAACTTTTGAGTGTGACACTTCTGCTGCCCATTGTCCATCCCAGTCACTGCACCTTCTCTTGCACAGCTGGGACTAGCAAAAGGGATACTGTACCTTTAACAGCTTGCCACAGGCTCAGAGAAGCTGGTTACCAGGTAGCTACAGACAGTGTTGGTTTGGGGACACAGCAAGAAAAGGGCTGGGAGCCTTGTGGTCACTAGCTGACTAGTGCTGCTCTGACAACCCAGCTGTGGGCAGGGAGGACACAGGGTGAGTGAGGTTACGTTACCTTCATGGGCACAGCAAGGGCAGAAGGAGAGAGGTCTACGACGTGGTGTCCCGGCATTGGGCTCAACTTCAATAGGACCAAACGAGGAAGAGGAAGAGGCAGGAGAGGAAGAGGAAGTTGGAAGTGGAACGGAAGAGGAGGAAAGGGGTGAAATAAAAGACAAGCAAAGTACAAAAAGCGTAAGAGTGAGAAAGAAAAGAAACACAAGAAGAAAAGAAAAGAAAAAATACAAGAAATGGAGAAGCAGAAACAAGGGATACAGTCTACAGATGAATAATGCCCCTAATAAGCACAGATAACAGGTAAGAGGTAGACTGAGGTACTGGTGAACTCTTACAGAGCTGTACAAATACCAGGCAGGAGGTTACTGTTACTACACTTTTCTTAATGTACAGTTTTCAGGTGCAAGGTCTTTAACCAAAAGGTTTGTGACTCAGATGTCAGGACAAGTAGAGATATACGTTTAACTTCTGCTGGGTTACAATAGGTCTCACCTGCATGCATAAGACACCACCTGTAAGTAGCCACCCTAACGTTAATGTTAAGCTGTACTTAACATTACAGAGATAAAACAGTAGGCAGTAAACAATATCACTAATAGTTACAGGAGAACATGAACCAGGGAGATGATGAACTCTGAAATGTCAGAGCTACCAGAATGAAACACTTCCTGGGCTCAGGGCACAACTTCATTAATAAAGAGGAGGCACTTCTGTGTTGAGAAAAGGCATAAACTCCACAACAGTATGGTAGGAGTAACACTCATTTTGGAGAAGTCAGCAAAGTTTGATGTTTGTCGTTCAGAGAAAGCTCTACAAAATTAGAGTACCAGTGTGACGCTTGTCACTTGAGTACCAGTGAAGTGGGAAGGCTTTAGAAGGGACCATCACAGAACTAGACCAGCACATAGAGGAACACACTGGAGCAAGAGGGAGGGCACATCAGTTTCAAAGCCTGCAACTGAGCAGCACGGCTTTCTCAGAAGAAGAAACCTCACTACTAGAAGCAGGAAGGGGCAATATTAAGAGAGGTGTCACAGCTGGCCATAGGAGAGTTACAAAGAAAGCATCATACCAACAATAGTTGAGATCAAGTACCAGAACATTAATTACAGCTGTTCTGTTCTGAATTTTCCAACTTCTTCATTTAAAATAGAAAAATACTAAGGCTTTTTTCCTACAACTGCCATTTCACAGATCAGGTTATAAAAGCCAAACCAAACAAATAAAACCCAAACCACAAAAGTATAGTGAAGAATATGCTTCCACACAAAGCAGAGCATTTAGTACATGATACTTGTTAATGGGAGTATCATCCCATCCCATCTTATTAAAAATTAATTCTTTCAGCTAAAAGCTTTAATACTCTATCTTGGTCTAACCACTATTTCAAGGGTGGTAAGGGAAATGGAGATTTAACTGTTCGGAAAAGTCCACTTCTTTCAGGTCTTGAGATTTCATTCAGAACTGGGGGATTTGATACATTTCAAGCCATGGACATAGAGACCTGGTGAGGAACTTCCAGTTTTCCATATTTGAGCAGAAAATAAATACCCAGTATGTGAAAATGTCATTCATCTCATTGTAAAATGGCCACAAACTACTAGCTTTTGTCATCAGTAAGCAAGTGGTCTGATACTAGAAGAGGATCCCATCTTTGGTCCCCAGTAAAAAGCCTCAGGGACCATACACCACTGACTAATAAAGAGCTCACTCCCCACAGCTGTATTTTCCTTTCTTGCTCTTAGTTATCTTCCCACTCTTGTCTAAAGAAAATTTGTCCTTGAATCAAGTTACAAAGTCCATGGTATCTACACTAGTCCTGCTACTAGAAAAGTCAACATGTTTTTTCAGTAAGATAATAAACATAACCTTTGCATTTAAGATCCTTTCCAGCTACTCTATATGTAAATTATGGTTAATTACATCCATGAATACAGGTAATGATCATTACAATTACTTTGGAAACAATTTCTGTCCAAAGTAGAATGATTAGCAAGGCTTTAGAAAGTCTTCCTTATGTATTGGAGGTCCTTAACAGTAAGAACAAAGTGCAACCTAAAAACTTACTTCCCATGGTTCTCTAAAGCTTATTTCATGGCTTATTGCTCCAAAAGCCATTACTAATCTTATAGTAAATATTATTATTATAATTTTTATTATTATTATTACTGTGTTGTTTAGAGAAGAGAAACCACCTCCTAGTCTCATTAAATTATAAACAGGATCACCACTGCAAGACAATTTTTCTGGATGTGGAGCCAGGGCCAGATAGGGAAAAACCCATTTGTTGTGCAAATTAAAAAAACCTCAACAAACCTAACTCCCCTTTCTGTTTAAGTCTCATTCACCACCAAAAATATACTGCCACCAGTCTTTACCCATAACATGGAAAGAGTGCTGCTGGCAGCAGCAACACCTGCTGAAGTAATTTGTTTGGAAGGAGCTGAAGAGCAAGAGAAAAAACATTTCTGCGACCATTCCCTTCTTAGTTTCCTCCTGTGCTGCCAGCAGGAGTCTAAGGTGTGGCTATAGCCTCTGGACAGAGAATTACCAATTTTTTTCACCAAAGGGATAAAGCTATCAACAGACTGTTAGTCAGGAGTTGCTCCCTTTCAGTGCCACAAGCCAACTCTTCTTTTGTGTAAAGTCTTCACAGCAGAGCTCAGCAGTCCAAGCTGCTGGCAAGCCAGAGCATGGTTTGGAGGCAGGAGCTGCAGCTTATTAAGGAGAGGAGTGTACCCGAGTTCCTGAGCACACTGAAAATTCTCAAGAGGCAGAAGCTCTGCCTTGCACACCAAACATATCCCATCAAAGTGACTGGAATTACCTTGCTTCTGTGTAAAAAAAGTCGTAAGAATGACCCTGTTTTTCACAGTACCCTTGAGGGATTGCAGACTTTCCTACAGTGGTGGAAACCAAGAGCCAGGTCAAGAATAAATACCATAGCTTCAAAGTCTCTTCAAAACAAGGACCAGAAATTGTATAGCCAGTATGAAAATATACGTTCATTTTCACTGTACATTGCTCTTTGTTACAGAAGCTACACGGACTGTTGCATTCTTTTCTAATCTTTATTTACTGGTTGATAAAAGAGCAATTCTTCAGACTGGTTTATCCTTTCCTCTCTAGCTCTATAACACTTCTTCACAATCAGAAGCACAGTTGTCAAAATGATCAATCAGTATGAAGAAAGCACAGCACAAAGTTTGGTGTGGCAGACACCATTGTACTCAAACTGCAGCTCACACCAATTCCCTTCACTATTTGCCCATTTTTTGATATGAGAGCTGTGATGATTTCTGAGAAGTGGCGCGTCACTGAAAGTTAAATTTACTTGAATAGATATACCACAGGCCAAGTGGGATCACATCCTTTGCAGGCATTCCATCCAAAGACTTTGATTTCTATATTGTTGACTAATCATGGTAGTTTGGAAAACAGCAACACTGGACAGGAAACCCAGCTCTGAGGCCAATCTCAGTTCTGTGGCACTTGCCCTCACAAGCTAAAAGCACAACACTTTGGAAATTTATTCTGATAACAAACTTCATCCCTTATTTATCAGGAATACTAAAAGCTCTGATTTTAAATCAGTGCTTAAAATATGGATCAATCCAAAAGAGATCAGTAAGTCAAACAACACTGATTACAGTAGATGTCCTCTTTTCCACCCCTGAAAAAAAAAAAAATCTGGTCATGGTCAGAAACCCAAATACTGAAAAATAAAGCATTCTAACTTTATTATCTGCTGAAGTTATTCAACAGCAGCATTGTTAAAAAACAATATAGAAAGACAACTTTGGAGAACAGCATCCACAGAACTGCAGGTTGAGAGCAAGGATTTTGACTAATGTCCCGTAAGCACATCACAGTTCATTAAATCTGGATCAAACTCAGTATTATCTACACTGTCACTAGAAGAAACCTGGGGAAAACTTACAGAGCACTGGATTGTCATGCAAATTGAACCACTTTTATTTATCCAGCATAAGGTGGGGAAAGGCAGAGAAGGGAAGGAAAAAAAAATAATGGGGAAAGCAATGGTTGCAGCGGAACACACAGACACAAATGACTCCACAGAAGTCTTCTGCTTCTACTAGACCTTGAGTCACTTCAGAATGTGCTCAGAATGAATACAGTCCTGCACTGACCCTGTCTCCCAAGACTGTTGTTTTTGTGTGCAGAAAGAAGCAGGTAAATGGCAATTGCCTAACAAGTACTAGTACTTAAGTTCTGCTTATCAAGTGCTCTTTCCTGCTCAAAACTTACAGCAAAGAAAACAAGTTACCAATTCACTTCAGTGTCAAAAACAGCTGTGCAAAAACAATGTTTATCTTACAACTCCACTCTCCCTTCCGAAAAGCTGTGTTTGCCAATCACAAGAAATAGGACTGGTCCCACTTGAATATATCAGACTCCAGCCTTGCAGAGTTATATCTGCAAGACTTTAAAGGACATAGTAAGCTCAAATGTTTAAAATAAGTTTAAAAAAGGTGAAGTTGTTGTAGAGTATTTTTTAAAAAAAGATTTTTAAAAGCTCCAAACAATTGCACTTCCCTTCTCTGTTTACCTGATGTTCATAAGGCTCCTGTCAAGAAGGGAGAACATGTGTCTGAAATCAACACTATCAAACATACCAGCTCTCTTCCCTACATCCTTCTTGCCTCTCTAGACATACTCCAGCCAAGCAAAAAGCAAGATGGGAGTGTGTGGCTGTTTATTTAATGATTCCCTGCTGGGTGCAAGGAAAAGGAAGCTGCTTACTTGAACACAGAGGAAACCTGGAGGTACTTTCCAGAGGCAGACAAGGAGCCTGTGGGTTAGAAGGAATTGAGGCTGGGACTAAGGAGGCAAGGTGACTAATGGAGAACAGACAAAGGAGAGGGGAAAAAAGGGTAAGGGATTAAAGGAGAAGGCAGATTTGAGAAGAAGGCAGGGCCTAAAATTTACAGACAAATACTGCTGGGCAAAGAAGGTGCAGAGCCCAGAAATTTTGGGAGAAGTCCAAAGGCTGGGATTTAGACTGTGGAGTCTGTGTCAATGGGTAGACGAGACCAGGAGGAGCTACTGGAGAGAAACAGGACATCTGAAGGGTAGAATGCTAGGATTTTTTTGTCAAGAAGGCAGGATTAAAATTAAATGCATGAGAATGAAAATGGAAGTGGGGTAAGGAGCTTTGGATGAAATAAGACAGGATCAGGACAAGGACTGTCTCAAAAGAGGGCACAAAAGGACAAAGAGTATATATCCAGACCAACGCATCCTTCCACTGTCTGGCTCAGAATCCATGTTTTCAAGTCTCATTATTCCACTGCGGCCAACAAATATCTATAAAATCCACTGATTGTGTCCCATTTCCTCTCCATAAGGATCTATTCAGAAGATGACAACCTAGTGTTGCTACCAATTATTCCATAAGGACATGAGACAGCTCTCTGTGGTGGATCTGAAGGCTATAAATCTGTTGATATATCAATATAATATAACATCTTAATTTAGGTTGACTTTGCAACCTTTTTAATGTTCTTTTAACCACACCACGCATACAATATACACACAAGAATAATTACTCAGAATTGAAATGTGACCATCTGTAATGTGAAATGAAACATCTGCATTACAGCAACAGTACAAAACATTTCAGAACAGGAAGAGAGGATTATGACATCTGAGCAGAGCAACAGAGCTAGAGCTAAGATAGCAATCTGTAATCCTACACACTGGAAGTTTACCAAGGTGTCAGAAGTTACTACTCCCCTTGCAGAAGTTGTTGTGCAATCTGTAACAACTAAGTATTACCAGTTTACAGATAACTTTCCAAATTGCTTTACAATTTTTGTTAATATTCTATGACAGCATGTCTAGAGTCATGCCCATGCCTCAGAGACACAGGTTGCCAATAGAATAATTAACTGTGCAGCATCCAAGCTGCCTGCAGGACTCAGCAGGACTTCCAGGGATTTTAATGGCACTCCACTCAGATGCAGCATCCTGCACAGACATGTTAATCTTGAAACTGAGCTCTGTATCTGCCACTTGAGCTGACAAGTATCACTAGAGCAATGTATCCCTCCTGGAAAAAGTGTTCTGGCAGCCCCAAAAGCAAATATAAAGCAAATTACAGAGGCAACAAAATAATACTATAAAGCCACATACTCCAGGCTATACTGGCTCACTGCATTTAAAGGGATACTGCCCAATATAGTTTCTTAAAATTTTTTTTTAAAACGGTGTTTTTGAGATGAGCGGAAATTTGATAGAGTTTTAAGATATATCAACCATTTTTATAATAACCATGAATATTGCCTCTGACTGTTGGAAGCCTAAGTAACTAAGTCACCATATAAATAAAAGCAGACTGTTCAAAAATGACCACTCTGAGATGACTGACCTCAGAGAAATGGAAAAGCAAACACACAAAGAGATAAACAGTAAATTCCATTTCCAATTATCTGCAGCACAGCGAATTTAAGTGACAGTGTCCCTTTAAGTGAAGATGATTTTGCTTTTCTTCAAGCCACTATTAGTGATCTTGATGGGATCTCTGTCTCTAAAGAGGCATTAAGAGCAGAGGCAGGAGGAGGGAGAGGTGTAGTGGAGATAGCATTAAATAGGGATAAGGGTCTGTTAAGTGTAATTCAGCATCAACCCTTTTACAGCTCCTACCCTATGCACATATGAGTATGGGCCAGCCCTGGCAGATAAAACAAGGAAGAGGGTTTCAAAGTCTCTCTGCAGGAGACAGCCCAGGAAAGAATGCCAGAGGGACTGAACAGTGAATGAAGCACAGGGCTAGCAGAGGACTATCACATCCAAATTAGCACAGGGGAACTGGGCAACAAATTAGAGCTACTAAGGAGTAAAGTCTTCTATTCTGAAACTTGCACTTGAGTGGATATTCTGAACTCAGGTGGATGTTCTTCAATGAAAGTCTATTGTGCTGTGACTAATTCATAATAGGTAAGTACAGGTAGATACTATGTGGGACAGACTCTCTGGAGCAGGAGAAAAAATGGCTGTTAAAAACCCAGGCAAGATTGTATTTGAATGATCAAATACAGAACACAATGAAATCACGGAAGACTTCCAGGGATGTGTCTTGGATCAGGCCTAGAGCGTGTGGATATTTCCCTCTGCAGAGTGTGTCTGCAATGCAGTCCCTAAAAAAAACGCAGCTTAGATCAAGCAACTTTCTACTCTGAAAGATAAACTAAATGAGACCCTCAGATAACAAAGGAACTGAGTAGAGTTTGCTTTCTCTTGGATCTGCTGACAGACAGACATGTTCACTTCATAAGATAGATTCCAGGTGGTTAACTAGTGAAGGAAATTTTAATTTTCAAGATAGGCAAACGCTAATCAAATGTCATTTGCAACCCAAAGGTTAATCACCTACTAAGGGGCTCAGGCAGTAACATTAATTAAAGCAAAGGCAGAACCATGGTATAGAGTGATGACCATATTCTTAAGTGAAAATGAAAACTAAACACCGCAATGTGGGTTTAGCACTAAATGGGGCATTAAAGCAATAGTACAGCAAGAAGCCTTAATAGCTGTGTGATGATGCGAAATGGATTCCAGCAAAAATGACTGGAACTCTTAACAGCAGATTCTTTTCTAACTTTACAGCAAGGAAGAAGACATATCTGTCATCTGCAAGTATTTTCAAAGTCCCTTGAGGGACCATTTTTGTTTTGTTAGATCAACAACACACTCTGGCTTTTTTGAAAGAAAAAAACAAGCCTCAGAAGGTCAAGACAGAGGCAATAGCATGACTAATCCTTGACAGTGCTGTTTGCTCTTGCTGTCCCCCTTAAAATACTTTCCTAAAGAAAACTTCAGTGATAGAGCTGGACTTTTCAAAGGAGAAGCAAAAAACCAGAATGATCTTCCACTGCTAGGAGGGAAGGTGGCTGGAGTGAAAACCCTAATCAAATTTACAAAAAATCAGTACTGTGAAAAATAGAACAGCCTTACACATGGTTTGTGGAACATGCCAGGGTCTCCTGTTCCTGAGCTGGAAAAGGGGTGCTGCTATCATCAGTTATGTGCAAGGGCTGTTTCTTCTTGTTTGTGAGCCAAGGATGGGAGAAGTAGGTGAAGGGAGGGTGGGGAGGAGTGTCAGCAGAGTTAGTGTCAGCAGGAGGTTCAGCCATACATACCACCCAGATGCAAGTCGATGAGGTCACTGTAATAAGACTCTCCCCAATAGTCTACAACAAGGTGAAGACAGAGTTATTGAGTCAGATACCCACCCTGGCCCCATACAATCAAAGCAACATATGAGAAGGACATAGAAATAAAAAAGGGGCAAACAAGAGACAGGCAGCTATACATGTGGGCACACACACATATATATACAAACACTATATGTCTCTCTCTCTCTCTGTATATATACATATATATACATACATACGAAAATATATCACGAACATATATATCGGGAAGATGAAGAGAAAATTTCCAGCAGGCAGGCAAGGACTTCCAAGGGGAAAAGTCAAGAAGTTTACACAGACACACTTCACCTATTTGTGTTTGCAGCAGTACCTGTCACTGATGTCTCTCCTGTTCTTGCTGAGAAAAGCAGAATTAATCCTGTTGCTTTGGAGTTGAGCAATATGTCAGAAGGAAACAGTGTAATTTCTAAGGACAGCTGCAGGAAAGGTGTAAGGGTTGATTTCTTGGAGGTGAGTGAGTGGAGGATGGTGTATGGCACACCGGTGGGAGGCACTGACTGAGCGCCAACATGAATGGCAAACACTCAGATGCAGGAAGATTGTGTGTTCCTGCTGATGCAGTCTCTGTGCCAGGGGAGAACTGCACAGCAGTTTTTAGGACAGAGATGTGCATTTCCACAGCTGCTAGAGACAGGTGCACCATGAGTCTAGCACTGTGGAACACTTCATTGGGAGGAGACAGATGGAAGTACTGAGAACAATTTCCCACTGCATATGATTCATCTGATGTAAAGAGGTGGCTCTTAAACTTTTCAGTATTGATCTGACAGTAGATGTTTTCCAAGGTCTTAATAATGACTCTCAAGGTTTATGCTAGAGGTAATAAAAGAAAGATTCTGGAAATTTCTGATTTGACATATTTTTAAGTTAATGATTGAAAAAAAGAAAAATTCTCAGAGGAAATCCAAGTCATTAGCATGTCCAAACAGGCGAATGCACTATTATACGAAATACTATTGCATTAGTAATACTGTATTATGTTAATTAACTCATCCAAGGTATCTCTTGGTATACCACAGAAAACTGAGAAAATTCTTCACTGAGATCCTACTTTACCATTGTAGTGAAATACCCTGATGCAACAGGAAGGGGGCAAGGAGGGAAGAAAAACAAGGGATGTCAGTAGCTTAGACCACCTATGTATGACAAACTTGCCCTGAAATAGAGCTTACACTGCCACTTGAAATAGAGCTTACCCTCCTAATCATTCATTCTTGCTATGAATGCAACTATCAAAGAAATTTTCAAATATAATCACAGAGAACACATTAAGGCAATTAAGTAATCACAGGTTGTGAGATTTTCTGAATCTGAAACTAAAGGTTAGATTGAGCATTCAGCTTTTGAAAAAATAAAATACCAACTGTGCAATGCCTGAGGCTGAGCTAATTTAAAAAAAAAAAAAAAAAAAGACAAGGAGGTAGCCAAGAAGGTACAATTATTTTGTCAGAATTAACGTTGATGGTGATCTCCAAAATGTTTCTGAGTTTGATTAGTTGAAGAGCAAGTATCACCCTATAAGTATTTCACTTTGACAAATAGCAGACAACGTGTGAAATTTCTGGAAAGAATATTGAGCTGCCTGTATCTATTGCTAGGACCTAGAGCTGTAACCTCTCAGGAAAACAGCAGGTCATCACTGTGAAGACTTTATTGACAATCTTCTCAGAATAAGTTACTTGCCAATAACATATTAAGGATGATGCAAAATGGATAGAAAGTAGAAACAAAGCTATTCTAAGTAAATAAATTTTTGTCTATAGAACTGGCTTTTGTTCTTACCAGTCAAACTGAAAAATACCTTTTTCTAAAAATTGAAAGTGGTCCAGATGTGAGAGATGTGAGGAATTAAAGTTAGTGGAAGACCTCTACCGAAGAAAAATTTGCAATTCTTTACAGACAGGAAAGATGACTAAGAAACAATATACTAAAAGATAATAAACTACATAGGGATGGTCTTGTCTATAATAGAAAAGAATCATTGCAATTTACAGAATTCTGTTTCCTCTGTCAGGATTTTTAAGTAGTAAGAAACTACTATTAACATTACCCACAACTTCATATTTAAATGCTGATCAATAAGTGATTTTTTTCTTTTGCTACAGGGAAGGAACCTGAAAATCCCGCTCATTACAGAGTCTAATACATTGTCCCAGAACAGTTAATACTGGCTGCTACCTATGAAAGAGCCATTATGCTGATGCTGTACTGCAATCCTTCTTTATTTATGTGAACAAAGGAAGCACACAGCAGACATACCTCCCAAGCTCCACCATTTTTTCTCCTTGTACAACCTTATAAAGAGATTTTTCTTTTTTAGATGGCAATATCACTTTACACACTGCCTTTCCCTTTTTGATCTCTTGTTTTCATGGTTTCATTAGGGAAGGGACTGATCAGAGACAAGAGCATGACTCCACACCTTTACACAGCAGTCCTTGCTGAATGTCATGGTCACTGTTAGGTCACAATGCAGGTAACAGAAAAATGATACTTCCCTCTTGAATAATTTGTGGATATTGCAGACAGCAATTAACTTTATGGAATGTGATACCACAGACCTCAAAAAGAAGGAATTCAGTTATTTTTATTGCAAACATATGTAAAATGTCTGGAAAAGAAGAAGCTGAGGGGAAACCTTATTGCTCTCTACAACTTCCTAAAAGGAGGTTGTAGCCACATTGGGGCTGGGCTCTTCTCCCAAGGAACAAGCAACACAACAAGAGGAAATGGCCTCAGGTTGTGCCAGGGGAAGTTTAGATTGGGTATTAGAAAACATTTCTTCATGGAAAGGTTTGTCAAGCCCTGGAACAGGCTGCCCAAGGAAGTGGTGGAATCCCCACCCTGCAGGTATTTAAAAGATGTGTATGGCGTTTTAGGGACATGGTTTAATGGTGGACTTGGCAGTGTTGGGTTAATTGTTGGACTCATGATCTTAGAGGTCTTTTCCAACCTAAATGATTCCATGGCCATGCAAGAGGACCTAGAGGTGAAGCATGGAATTGATTTATAATCTTGTGTTTCAGTCAACACAGATTAGAATATGATTTTTTCTTCCCACCCCAACAGAATGTGTTTCTGGCTAATCTCCTGAAATAAGGGGAAGAATTTAGGATGGTGAATTCTTTAGGTCATAGTAAAGCTTCTGATAACCTGTTGACAGAAATATTTTGCAAGAGCAAAGTATACCCTAGAGACGTCCTGAAAAAAAGAGATTACTTTTTCAAAACAGGACCCAGAATTTCATAATTCTTCTAGGAAATTCACAAATACACAAGCTCATCTATGACTGCTTCCATTCGGGAGAGCTGGGAGTGAGAATCTCCAAATTCTGCAGTCTCCAATACAAAACTGTAATTCTTACTCTTCGTCATATTCTGTCCTCTCTGAACATGTTTTAGGCATTCTATGATTCTTCAGTGAGAAAACTCTATCATGAATAATATTCTCTCAGTTGCTAAGATTTCCCACTTGTGCTGGCATATCTTACTTGAAAGTCATTCAGCAGCCCAATAATCAAAATTATTTGAACTTCCAAATGAAAAGAAGCAAAATGAAAAGAATCATTAGAAACAATGGAGGTGAGTTTAGTAAGTGCAGCAACTTGGCAAGCCAGAGAACAGAATGGGGCTACCGGAACACACAGCATGAAGAAGGAGGCAGCTCAGCAAAGACAGGCATTAGCACACGCCTGTTTTTTTTAATCCCACAAATGAAAAAAGACAGCCTGATCAAAAACATATTGAAGTCCTCAAGACTATTCTTCACACTTGTAGTACCTATTTGCTTTGGTGAGCACTCAGTCCTGCTTCTTTGGCATACCCTTATGGAGCACCAGACATACCTAATTCTGTCTGAGTAGTACTAACTGGCAGGAAGTCACAACAGACTTACTCTGGTGCACCCTCACTGCTTAATCAAGCTCCATCTTCAGAGGCAGATATGGCTCTTCAAGCAACAAGCAAACATTTTCCAGACATCTGTTCCACTGTTGCCATTTCTGAACTCTGACCTTTGTGATCAGGTACATAATCCTGTCCTTGTCAGGTACACATATGCACACTGCATTTGCCTGTTGGATATTTGACTCCTTGCAAATTGAGGATTTTTTCCCAAATCATTATACTACTAACAGCATTATCTGAATCAGGTAGTCCTCCACTCATGTGCTTGCCAGATCAGATGACCCTCATTTAGTTTAAGTTCAAGTACACACAACATTTTTCTTAACAGCTTGACATGGATACCTTTCAGTACACGTGTGCATTTCTGCTCTGCACAAGTTTGTTGGAAGTAGCCAGTGTGCTGGGCTGTGCAGTGAGGAAGATGTTCTGTGATGGTCCCTTGTAAGGACACTACCTTGATAATCCAACACAACAGAGAAAGCACACACAGTTTCACAATTATTTCCTTAACATACAAACAGGGTTGTCTTACTGTGACAATTTTGTGTGAATGGCATCTGGGAAACTCCTGCAATTTTCTAGCTGTAGGATCCAGTGATATGCAGAAACAATTAGTCATTAGTAGTAGCTGAAGAATTACCTCCTACACGTCAGGCAAAGGTAAATAAACTAAGTCTCCGCCAATAGGGAAGTCCCAGAATTAGAAGAAACATAGGAAAAATAGGGCCTCAAAAAGATGATCGAAAAGGGAGAGCAGAATCACATTGGGCTTAGTCTCTAGGCTATAATGGTACAATTGCCTCTAAAATCCAAACAGCTAAAGATTATTGCACAAAAGCTTGGTAAGGAAACATGGAAAACCAAACCAAGTTGTGATGGATACCTGCTTCTCCTCGGAGGGCCTTCTCCACAGCAACTCCTCTCTCCTCAAGTTGCCTCTGCTTCTCTTCCACTTGTTCCAACTGCCGCTGGATAATCTGTTCAGAGAAGAATGGAGCAGAACCTCACCAGAGCAATTCTCTTGCTCTGTTTGCAGCATACATCCAGCACTAAGAGACTTCAGACTGATTTGTCTTTTCAAAAACAAGTATTTGTATTCAACAACACTGCTTCAACAGCAAGCATCACAGATTCCGGTGACAACATCCTCCCCTCCCTGTTGTATCTTAAGTCTTAAATTTGCAAACACCTTGATATTTTTTTTCTACAGCTCCTATCACCTTCCTGAACACTGAACTGAAAGGTGATGCTACTCAGTCAGCGGAGCCCCTGTCTTGAGTTTTGGACAAATCCCATCACCAGTAGATGATGTTAACAGTTTTCCAGCAGACTCTCTGATAATTAAAGGTTAATTTGATAACACATCACCCACCAGCATAACCTAGTAAAGCAATGATAGATGCAGCTCTGTCAGGTATTATCATAGTTATCACTGTCACATTCAGTACATGACGGTTCATCCATGTCCAGCTAGAAAGGTTTTATGGGCATGATCTTTCTCACTGTAAAACTCTCATCATAGGTTTCAGCCATCCTTCATTTCCTTGTAGTGTGACATGAAATTTGAAAGAGGGAGCAGAAGCATTTATGCAGAAAGAGAGGATTCTGTTCTGATACACCCACAGGAACGTCAGGATCTGGGTGCTTTCACACAGTTATCTGTGTATCATGACTAAAGACGCTACCTGAGCTCTGTGCAACCTCTTTAGCTCCTCTTGCTTGGCTTGTCTGCGGGCAGCTTTCTGTACTCGCCGCGTCAGCTTGGCGTTCAGCTCCTCTTCTGTGTAGGCCCTCTGAGGGAAGGAAAACCAGCAGCATATCTTATTTACATGCTCTGAGATACGGGGGCAGGGATGACCATTTTCTCTTCCAAAAAAAACTCAGAAGGTGTTCTGTCTTTGCCATGGCTGTGTCAAAAGTCAAGCTTCTGTAGGCAAAGGTGTTCACAGTGCAGTGAGACACAATTTCAGGACCAAATCAGGAGTGAAGAAGCATTTAAGCCAGATGCAAAGCTGTGATTTTATATGACATCCCATCCCTGCCTTCCACTGCAATATGAAACCTGTTCCTAAAGATCAAACCAGTTTTTATTCTCAGTAATTTTCATTTCTCAATAAATTTAGCCAAATGAATAAATAAATGAGTGCCATATAGAGGGTTCATCTTGATAGGGATCCCCTTGATTTCATTTTAAAAGAGGGTAAAGGTTTGTCTACATGAACAGTTTAAGCTAAAAAATTACTATAGGCTAATGTAGAATATTGCACCACCAGAAGCCGTCCAAAAGGGGAAAAGCTATGTTTATAAAAATAGAAGGGTACTTCCTCTTCTGTCAGTGAAAATAGTTTAAGAATGTGTCTTTCTAACACAACTGAAATACTAGATACTTAGATATAAGTACTAGATACTTAGATATATCATAGCCTAGAAAGGCTTTCACTCAAAGACTTTTAAGAGTGTTGAAAAAAACTTGACAACTGCACTAAGTAAACTACAGTGAAGAAAAGCCTCTTTTCTCATGTACATGTATGAAAGCTTTAAAGGACTGCTGTAAACATGTGTCTCCCACTTCTGGAAAGAGATCTCCTCCATGGACAGTCAACTTCAACTAAATAAATACATTCTTAAGAACAGAATGTTATGTCAGACCACCCTGAAATTTGCTTGATCTTGTAATTGTACTGCCAAATTGTTCAGTCTGCCGCTGTTGATGGTTCTCAGTGAACAGAGTTTAAGGTAGGATCACAGCTTAATTAAAAATCCCTCAGGTAGGTCATTGGCAAGCACTACTGTTAAAGCTTCAAAAAGCTCACACTTTACTCTTTTTTTTTTTTTAAACACAAGTACATAATAGTACTCAAATTAGTAGGAAAAGTGACAGAGCACATGACCTTTCTATCCTGTTGTGACTGCAAAGACAAGACAATAAGAATTTCAGAAAGCAGTAACTTCTGCCTTGGTTTTAGCTTGATACAGAATTTTATTAAGATTTGAGCCAATTCAGCAATTTTGAAAGCTGATGATTAAAGTGTGATGATTCATTTAAACTCACATTCAAAGTACAAAAAAAAAAAAAAGAATATGCAAACATATTAAACATATTTAAGTGTCTTGAAAAACAATTTGTTTTGAAGCTCAGTGGTGAGCTGATAAACTCATGCATTCCAACCAGACATTTCAGAGCTTAATGCATTTTTGGGAGACATCCTCTACAGAGAATTTGCTGCCCATGTCTGCTAATATCTCAGGCATGCACAGTCAGTGCTGATGTTAGTGCACATGTGGTGCAGAGCTTAGAATTCAATGGGTTAACACATAGGGGAACATGCAATGCGACAATGGCCAACTAGTAGGAATAGAGACACTACCTTTGACGAGTATGATCTCTTGAATGCCAAGGCGTGTGGTACATAGACCGACTTTAAAGGGGGAATGGTAAAGGGAGAAAAATAAAAAAAACGTACAAAATGAAGCAAAATCAGTTCAACATTGAAAACAGACACACAGTAATAAAACAAAGTGGTTTTTACATGAAATAAAATTGTGCAAATGCTGAATGTGACCCAGACTGGTGAAGCACAGTGGAACTTCTGGCCACAAAATCAAGTTTCTGGCACTTTCCTAACAGCAATTAGTTTTGGCAGCCTCCTTGAAGATACAGACAGCTTGGAAATACCTTTTTCTAGAGGAATTATTTGGTATTTGTATACCTGTATGAGTATGAAATTCTGGGTTAAGATTTGAAATAATGGCTTATTTCTGGAACATATTTGGTTTAAACTGGCTTGGCCAACCATGTATTACTCTGTCACACAACTCTCCATTTACATTCTGATTTAGTCTCTCCTCAGAGTTGTGTTTATTCCATAGTTTTAAATTATCTCTATATCATAGAAATAATAATTGACATTTAACCAAGATCATAAATCCTATTCACTGCTTCATGAACTAAACACCAGATGGGCTCAGAGTGGGTTATATGTCCTGCAGTTCCATATAATGGAACCTCCTTGCCTAAAAGGAGAGCCTCCAAAGATCTTGAGGAGCTAAAATTGGTGGGGGAAAGGAGCAGGAAAAGGAGGGGGAAATCATGACTTACTCTAGCCAAGGGGATTCTACACTACCCTGTACCCAAATATAAGGCAAGTAAAGCACTTAGCTTTATTTGCTTAGAAGAGAGGTAAATTTCCCTTCATGTCATGAAGTCCAGTAGGCATTGTGCCACTCTGGGCAAACAGACAGCATTTCACACTCTCACATTCAATTAACTAAAAGTTAATAAGTCACAAATGAGAAGCCAGAGAACACCAGCATGTTTGCAGGCTCCAGGAAAAAGCAAGCTACCTGTGGTGAACACCTGAGCACACCACCACAACTGTACAGGAACAATGACAAATACACACATGGTGACAATACACCTACAAACACAACACCCACAGGGAATTCACGTTAGGAATTCTTTACAAGATGCTTCTCTTGAAAGGCACCACATAAAACAACACTGAATTAATTCACTGCCGATGACAAAGAGCAGGCTAAACAGAGCAGGCTGTCTGGGAAGCGAGCTCACTACATTACCAAAAAAGCAGCATGAACAGGATTTCAGCTGGGAGAAGGGGTTCACATAAAAGTTAAGTAGCACACCTTAAGTCAGCTCTTACCCATATAAAGTAGCAGGCAAGTTATAACTTAAAAAATACAACTCCTGCCACAAACCAGTACAAACCCAGCCTGGTCAGACTTGACGTTTGGCTACATTTCTTTTGACAGCAAAGCATTCTAGTGTTTGCATGTTTATTCTATATCTTTAGATAGGATGCAACAAAATGAGGTAAGTAAAGTTTTCAGATCCATATCCTCTAAATAAATACATTCTTAAAACTATTCTTAAGAAAACAAACAGATGCTGAGTGAATAAATTCTTAATGTGACTTCAGCAACAGCAAATGAGCGAAAATGAGACACTACCACCACACTCTTGGCAGAGCTTGTGAGATATTTTCAGTATGAGGATTCTAGGCATCTGCCACTGTCACCTATCATTCTCCTCCTGTGCTTGGAGATGTGATCTTTCTTTCTGCAAAAGCCATTTTAAATCTAAGTGGCCCAGCATAGAAAAAAAAAAAAAAGACCATCAAAGCAGATCAAAATCTCTGTAACTCTCATCTGAACCCCAGGTATTGGTATGTGTCCTCTGCTGGCCCCAGGTACCTCATTCTTCTGCATCTCTCGGAAAATGCAGAATTTCTCATGAAACGCCTTGAGGGCATGCAAGGGGGAATGGAAGGGGGAGAGAAAAAAAGGGAATAAAATAAAAACAAAATAATCTTCCTCTCAGATGAGGTCTAGACCAACTAGGGAAAGAGATTAAAAGAGAGATAAGTAAATACAGAAAATTCCTATTTAGTTCATCAATTTTTTCCACCAGCTTTAAATTCATTCATTAGCTATTCTAGTTCATTCTACTATATAAACTTAGAAAGCATTGCATATAACACTTCAATTTGCAGTACTTCCACACCTTTATCATCTCAGCCAAGGATCAGCTTGGCATCTGACACGGTTTTGTGCACATGGGATGACAGGTTTGTGACAGGAGGCACAAGCCACTGTGACTGTGAAATTTCCCTCCCAGAGGCTCTTTTCTTCTTGAGCTTTTATAACATGTGTACCGGGCACCACCAGGAAAGAACAGTGGGAATAGTTTTCATTTTGGTGTATGAGAAGAGTCTTACTGTTCTGCAGGGTTAATAAAATCTCTACGTATTCCTCCAAAGTTTGCCAATTCTGTCTAGCAGAGCTTAGAGGCTCTCAGGAATGAAAGCAGGATTCTTCATTACTATGATCAAATAGTTCCTTAAATTATTCCCTTGTTTTTGTATTAATAATAACATTCGAAAATTGAACCAAATAGTTTAAAAACAACTAGCTTTGAAACTCTGCTTTTACCGTACATTTTCCATATATAAATGTGTGCAAACTAAATCCTTATACTGGATCTGTAGGCCAGTAGGGAGAGTTCACAGCAAGCTCCCTACCCTGCACTTCAGGAGAGCAGACTTTCACTTCTTCATGGATCTGCTTAGTAGAGTGTCATGGGATACAGCCCTGGAGAGAGGAGGGGCCCAGGAACATTCGAGGATTGCCTACTCCAACCTCAGAAGCAATCCATCCTGACATAGATGAAGTTATGCAAAAATGCTGGGGGGACCGTGTGGATGAACAAGGGGCTGCTGGACAAACCCTAACAGAAAAAGGAAGTCTACAAAGGGTAGACACAAGGGCAGGTAGCCTGGGAGGAATACAGAGAAATTCTCCAAGCAGCCAGGTATCAGGTTAGGAGAGCTAAGGCCCTGACAGAATTAAATCTGCCCAGGGACATAAGTGGCAAAAAGGAAAGCTTCTATAGGTAAGTCAGTGATAAAGGAAGACTAGGGAAAACATGGGCCCTCTCCAGAAGGAACCTGGAAACCTGGTTATCCAGGATATGGAAAAGGCTGAGGTACTCTAACTTTGCTTTAACCAGCAGGTGGCTCCAGCCACACCACCCCGGAAGGGGTTGGGAGAATGAAGAGCTTCCTGTATAGGAAAAAGTCACATTTAAGAACATCTAAGGCACCTACAGGTGCACAAGTTCTGAGGGAATCAGCAGAGAAAGGACCTAAGCCATTACCCATCATATTTGAGAAGCTGTGGCAGTCTGATGGAGCTCCCACTGACTAAAAAAGGGGAAACAAAATCCTATTTTTACAAAGGGGGAAAAAGAATGCCCAGGAGACTACAGGACAGTCCATCTCCTTTTAGCGCCCAGTAAAGTAGTGGGACAGTGAGACAATGGATCCTTCTTATAATAACAGTGGAGAGCAGCTTGTAATCATGAAAACAAGTGAAACCATCTTATTTTAAGTAGGACAGTCAGCTGACTTATAGGAAAACCTGCTCCATGGGAGAAAGAGTAAAAAAAAAAAACATTAATCATCGAAGTTTCTGATGTGATTCTCTGAGTCTGTGAGCTGAATGGTGCTAGATCCATCTAAAATGCATTTCCCACCTACATACCTCTCGTTTGGATTTCTGGGAGGAGCGTTCCAGAATATCATCACTGGAGAGATCGGAGTCCTCTGAGAAACTCAGGTGTTGACGGAGCTGTAAATCTGTGAAGTTGGGAATAAAAAGGGGAAGTTAGTGAAGTGGTAAAAATCCCTTCTGTAAACTCTTCAGACCTCAGTTGTAGGTTTTTTGATTAAGCACCAAAAATACTCAGTCCTTTTATGTCAGTGTCAGTTGTTTTTCCTGGGAGGTAACAAAGAAGCCCTGCTGCATAAAATGATCGGCATGAGTTTTAGCTGTTCTTAGAGAGCATCACTTTCTTCAAATGCTGTTAGAAATAACGGTCATAGTTCTCTTTTTGTGCTGAGTTAATGCTCTTAGGACAGATACAGCTCTTGGAACGACAACAGCTGGCTCTGTTTTGGCTGTTTGCACAATATCACAAAAACGTAACGTTGCTTTCAATCATACTTATGGGTAACTTCTTGACTGCATCCCAAGTTGCCATTAAACATCTCTGCCTGCAATTGGTGGGCATGTGAAAGATTTACAGAAGGCTGCCAAGTCCCTCCTTCAGAGATCAGCAGACAGCCACCAGATTACTGAGAACAGGAATAATAGCATCTCTGCAGTCCAGCTTCCATGAAGCAAGGTGGAAAGAAAGAAAAGAGATTGGCCAAAGAAAACTTGAAGATCAGATTTAAAGTAGATTTAAAGTCACAAATTCCAACAAAAATGCTTATTTCTCAAATCTAAGACATAAAACAGATGTGCCTCGTATATATTGAGAGCTAAGCTTTTTGTTAGGGTTCCATTTTTTTTTCAGTGGACTCTGTGAATATGCAGACACACAAATCTAGTCCCTAGTACTTACCCCAATCTGCCCATCTAACACTGTGCAGCATTCAGCACAGGAGCTGAATGACAAAATAAACCAAAACTATTTTCAAGGATACCTTGGAAAAGTAGGAAAAGTGCACAGTGCAGAGGCACTTATCTGTTATACCTGCAGCTGTAATCAGTGGAGAGGGTTTGTGTTTGCCAGAATCCACAGTGGCATTACTTGAGGGAGTACTTGGGCAGGATTTCTCATCCGCCTTTTTCTTCTTGTCTTTCTTATAGCCAGAGAAAACAGACTTCCATAATGATCTAGGCTTTGTTGCTTCCTCTGTCCCACCACTTGATTTGTCAGAAAGCCTGCTATCATTTTTGGATTTCTTCTCCTTTTTGTTCTTACGAGGGGAGAAGAGGGAACTTCTTTTCTTACTCTTCCCACTGGAGCTTTCTGAAGAGCTGACAGACCCTTCAGGTCCAGCCATATCAGCAGGAGGAGTGGAGTATTTCTCAGTAGCAGAATTACGTTTTCGTGCGGATCCCTCTGATAATTTCAAGGCCAAATGCTTTGGAGAGTCATAAAACAACTCTTTGGTCTTCAAGGGCATAGAAGATGCCTTTCGTGCCCTTGTGGCCCCAGTAGCAGCAGCAGCAGCCATCTCCATATCTTTCATCTTACACAATTGTTTGGCCATGGCATCACGTAGTGCTGGGCTCTTGACAGACTTCTCTCTGGCTCTCATTCTTTCTTCAGCAAGCTCCTTGGCCTCCACAGAAATGTCAGGGAACACTCTCTTCTTTTGGTGAACCCCCCCTTCCATTGAGGGTGGACCACCATTTTCTCTGACCAAGGGCAAAAGATGTGGTTTCTCTGGCCTTGGCCTGCTGGTAGGCGGTGTAAAGAACTTCTCGTGAAGGTCTGAGTTCTCTGTCCTGTCATCATACGTGTCTTCTACATCATCAGCAAATGGAATTTCATCCACGCTCTCTGCGAATGACTTCCGCACATCGTCTCTCTTGGCGCAGGGGGACTCCTTAGCAGGAGGGGCTGGCTCCTGGTGTCGGGGAGCCGGAGGTGTTGATGCTGGTGTTGGAGGTGACCTGGCTTCAACCTCATTCTGCCAGAGTGCCTGGTACCTCTTCCTACGCAGTGTGGCTGGTTCCTCATTCTGAGGAGGTGGTGGGGGTGGGCTCGATGGAGGAGTCAGCATGGTGGAGTCAGAAGTGTTGAAGCTCTGGCTAGCCATAGTTCTCATGTTAGATGAGCTCTCCTGAAGACCAAGTCCAGAGCTGCTGGATATATCTCCCCGTACTTCACTGGAAACCTTTAGCTCTTTTTCTGATGGAGACTTCGGAGTGAGCAGAGAAATCTGCTCGTTTTCCAACTTGGATAGTCCCTGTCTTCTTGGGGCAGGCTGGGGTTTCACAGGATGGATCCTTTCATCCCCTGAAATATTCCTGCTATTGAAAGTCTTCTGAGGAGTTGTCTCCAGAGCAGACACAGTGAAGTTGCTCTCTGAGTGTCTGTTTCTGTCTACAGGGGTGAGCCCTAAGCTCCTCCGGATTTCCGCACTCTTCATCCAGAACTCTTCCACAAGGCTGCTCCGTTTCAGGGCTTCTTCTGCAGTAGTAGGGCTCCCCAGTTTTTCCACCTCACCATCCTGGCCCCTAAGGGCCAATTTGGCTAAAGGAGTAGATGTTAAGGCTGGGACAGGTTGGAAACACACCGGAGGCTCTACTGGGGATGGAATGGATGTTTCAGCAGAAGGCAAAGGCTGGGAACAGATGGGCATTTGAGCAGATGTTGGGGATGAGGCCAGTGCTGGTGCTCCTGGCTGAGACTCTGCAAGTGATGGGGGTGCAATGGCTTCTGGTGATGCAAACGGCTGAGACAACACTGGAGATGGTGGCACCAAAGGTCTCGTAACTTTCCTGTCTTTGGGAATTTCATCCTTTGGTCCTTCCTCAAGAATGAAAGGCTCAGGAAAAAAGCGTGGCTCTGGGGATTTTACTGCATGGCATACTTCAGCCATGGGATCTTCCACATCCTACAGAAAAACGAAAAAGGGGAATATTAAGTCACTAGGCACACAAGAATATGATTCCTTTTTTTTTTTTTCCTTTTAACAAAGCTAGAAATAAGGAAACTATCCAAGTATCAATATACTAACTTAATGTCCTAAAATCTACCTGCAAAACAATAACTGTGTCTGCTAGAGTCATTAGATGGCCATCAAAAAACCCAAACTTTATTTTAATAGGAAGTGAATGTTTCAGCAATTGCTGTCAGCAAACCAGACTCAGCCCACTGTAAAACTAAACTGGTCTATGACAAAACTCTCCAAGACAATATTTTAGCAATTCTTTAAACAAAACAAAACAAAACAAAACATTTGGAAGGGAAAATTTGAATTGAACATTTTAAGGGTCATGGACTTCCAGCTCTTACATGCTGCAGTACACTCACAACTGACAACATGACAGTACAACACTGACGTGCCTCACTTCCTTAAGCTGAACTATGTTCAACTCTGGAACAAAGAGGCACTGCTTTGGTTACTACTGTAATTTTCAATTGCAACTGTACAGAATTAGCTTTTGGCACATAAAAGACAGCCAGACCAGGCTAAACAGGAAACACGTTACTTATGGCTCCCCACATTTATCACATATACCTGTTGTTAACTGCTCACTGAAATTAAAATAACCAGTATAATTCTGCCTGCGGCTTTGTGTGGCTGTGATATTGCCACTCACTCTGAAGACAGGAGAAAAAGATAATAGACATTATATTTTAAACCTAAATAAAGTCAGATTTCAAGATGAATATAAATATTAGAGACAGGAAAGAAGGAGAGCCCACTGCTGTCAATCTTTATTAGTTTACCCAACAAACTGTTTTACTGAACTACAGGTGCTAAGTAGAAAATATCAAAGACTCCCTTTCTTACCTCTGCTTGTTTTGCTTTGGGACTAGCAGCTGGAGACAGAGGAAGAACACTGTCACTAGAGGGCTGGATAGGGATGGATGGCTTGCATGGCCCTAGGGAAAGAAGAAATGTTCCAAAAATATGTAAAATTAATATTCTATTTTTTTTTTAATATTACACACACCAAGTAGTGACAAATTGCTCAACTATGTACAAATTTTAGATTGGACATCTGGAACAAACCACAAATTTTTAAATGTCCAAAATGGTACAAGGTTTTTAATATAACAACTTTTAAAAGAAAAAACAGTTAGAAGGGTTCTCACATTTTACAAAGCTGTAATTAATGGATTCAGAACATTCTTCTCAAAATGTTAATGCAAGCACAGACCTTGTCACTAAGAGTAGTGAAATGGTTCAAATCCAAGAGACACTCTTCTAAATCCCGTAACTGTATAGACTATCTCAAATGCGATTAACATCATTCAAGCACTGAAGAGAGAGTGATTACCTTCTATCAAATTATGAGAAGCACCTCCTGCTTCTTCTTCATCTTCTTCATGCTCAGAGACTTTTATTTCTGGCTCTTCTATACCACCCTGATGTAAGCGAAACTCCGCTTCTGCATCAGATGCAATGTCATCTGATCATGGATGGAAAAAACCAAGACAACTTGGATACAAGTCCATCAGGACATAATACTTTCTATTCACATCGCGCTAACCACTTTCATAACCTGAACACTTATATGTTCTCTCCTTTTTTTGTGTGATAATTAGTCATTTAAGCAGTAAATGTAAGCAGTAAATGATTGGACTGTTAGTACAAAGAGTTAAATCAGTAACTGAAGTCCTGCCTTATCAGTTCTCTGGAAATTTTTGTTTTCTGCCATATGCAGTTAATTTTATAATAGCACAGGAAGGATTCTGCCAGCACTATGGACCTTCCATAAATTTAATTCAATTTCTGTTATTCATCAGGATCAGTATTGAATACAGATACAAGATGTGGTGAGAAGACATGAGAAATTCATTACATAATCCAGGACATTGAGGTTCTTCTCTTTCTTTTTGTCTTTCACTCCTGACTCCCTCTCGAATATTTGAAACAAACTCCCACATCTCTAAAAAAAGACCAGGTTTAAGTACCCTCATGCAAAATGTTCATTGCCAATACATTCTGTTCACACAAAAGGTTTACAGGCTGCACAGTGGTACCCTACCATCATCCAGCTCTGCACCCGTGTCTCCCTCTTCACCTGCCTGCCCTTCTGTGTCTGCAGGCTCTGTGCCCAGCTCATCCTCCACATCATCCTCCTCACACGGAGCTAGAATATATTCAAATATTGAGGAAAAAAAAAGAAAACAAACACTACACAGTAAAAAAGTTTTATATTGAACTGTACCAACGGTTTATAATGGAGATGTTTATCAACTACTGTCAAAACAAGAAATCCTGAAATGTGTCACCTGGAGGGACATCTATGGTGAAGTGACACTTCCAGACTCCAGCAAATCAAGAAATGCCTGCCCTTGGGGAGTCTCCAAGGCACTTTCAGTGAAAGCTGCTAGGGCTTTTCTGAGCAACAGGTGTTGTGAAAAACTAAATGAGAAGGGGACTGGGAGGACATCAAACCAGAATAAAGGTTATTTGTCCAAGTCTGGAATTATGAGGAATATCTCTTTGCATGTTTGAGAGAATTTAGAATCTCTGACAAACAGTGTTTTTAACCTTTGTTCATAGAAAAAGGGCTTTTAGGCTCTGGAATGAAGCAGAGTTTTCAAGGGTGTGTATTAGATAGTAGAATAGTGTGTAGTTTTATCACAGGGTGAGAATTTTAGATATATGGGGTTTTTAGGATGGCAGACAGGTGAAGACAAGATGGAGGAAGCACACGGCTTTTGGGTTTCTTCCTTCTTTTTTCTTGCCTCCATGCTCTGCAGTGAGGTGGCACATTATAGTTGGCTTAGAATAGTCTAACCTTCTAACATAGATAATAGTTATTGGAGTAGAATTATAAATACTGATTACGTGGATTGTAGTATAAATATCCACGCCGCCCTGAGGGTGGGAGCATTTTGCATTTTGTATTGGGTAATGGAGCTTTGGAGTTTTGTGCTTTGAACTGACCTGTAAGGAAGAACTCTGCAGGTCAGGAACAGAATGTAATGATAAGAAAAAATAAATAATGAAGAAAGACAAATAAGAAAAAAAGTCTTGCGGACCTGTCCTTTCAAACTCTCTGGCTGGGAGAAAAAACTCTATTTACATTCTCAGGAAACAGAAGAAAAACAGCCAGCACAGAGACAGAGAGAAAAACAAAAAAAAAAATTTTTTTCTAAATCCGAGAGTTATTGTTCTTCCAGGAAGATTTTGGTTCTTTCTTTACCACAACAGAACAGTTACCACCACTTGATAGCACATGTGTATTAGGTTAAAGCTGAAACCTCACAATTAACCAGGACTGTTCATCTTGAAATGGAAACTGTCTTTGAGGGTGTAAGTAAAAGACAAAGCCTAGGTATGTGATTTACCATTATTACACTTGGAAACTGTTTAATTCTGTGCAGCTACAGCAGTCTTTGGTAAAAAGGTCTAAGAAAATGCATATGCCGAACATGTGACTAGTGCACAAATTTTGAGATATTTTAAAGTAATTAAAATGACATACACAAAATCTTTTTGCTGTTACAGATCATTAATTGGGACACTTTTCAGTAATTCAAATTACATATTCTTTTTTTTTTCCTTCATTTACAGACCACATTTTGACTTGCTGGGTCAAAATAAGGAAGAGATCTTGTATTTGCAACTCTGAAAATTATGACATCTGACACTACTACTTTTGACAGGATTTAATTACAGGAGGAGATACAAGACCAAAATGTGGAGTATAAATCTCATTATTAAATGATACTTTAAAAAAAACCCTGTGCAATTGATGATTTGCTGATTTTTTTTGGCTAAACATTTCCATTAAACATAGTTTAAATATTAAAAAAGTGAGCACTTCCAGTTCCTGATCCTTTTTATTTACTAGTGCCGATATGTCTGTTGGAACTATTTATATCACTGCATTGCTGATTAAGACAATCTTGAAAACAAATTAACCCTCCTTAAAACTGAAGTCTTGCAGCCTCTCCTTTAATACAAGTTTTTGCTTATTTCAAAAGATAGACTTCAGCAGGTGGTTTGTCTTCTTCCTTCAACCTGAAAATTTCCTTTTCTCCATGCTCTGTATTATTATGCAGACAGAAAAATGTATGGATTAGTTTATTTTCTGCCAGCTACTATGAAAAGACAGTTCCACTGATGTGTGATAGTGTCCTGGCCTATTCCATTACACTAGAGGATTATCAAACCCAGACCCTTACTGATATCAAGCACAGGAAAACTGAATCATGTGGCAAAGGATGGACTGCCAGGAACATTTATAAATCTACTGAAGAAAACCAAATCATGTCCCAGTCTAATTGTTCCTTAGGTATGCAATAGCTTATGCTATTTTGGAAATGATAATGTCATGGAATGGCTTTATGGTAACAGCAAATGTGAGTAACTTTAATCAAAACTTGCAAAAAACATGACTGATGTTAAGAATATCTGAATCCACTACATATGTGTGGGTCTTCAGATCCAGAAACCATGAATGGACGTGATACACACAGATTGTGTTCAAGAGAGAAATAAAAATCAGGTTTTAAATAGGTTGGTACAAAAAACTCAAGGGAAGGTTACAGATGTATCAGTAAGTAACAATTTGGTGAAAGGATGGATCCCATTCTGAGGGATACGGGAAGCTTGCAGGTGGCTGATTATATGATACATATAATGTGCATATACTTATATGCAGTTAGGATAAGGAGCAAGAGGCCAAAAGCTGTCACACAAGAACTCTGAAGTTACACACTACAGCAGAAACTGGGATCAGCACTTGGTTCATATTAGCTGGCAGCTGTGAGATGCCTGCATTGTGTGCGGACATCTTGCAAACACTGCTGACTCGCAAAGCAGCAGCAGAAGCAGTTTCAAAAGCAAGCTGGCTATTCTGATGTGCCAAAGCAACTCAGTGCTAGATCAGCTACCTAGCACAGACTGCTCCACTAATTTAGACACTTTCACAACTTCACACAATGTAGTCCTTCACTGTCATGCCAGAATCTTCAGGCTCATCAGTTTGCAATAGAGCTTAGAGGACCACGCCAAAAAAAAAAAAATCTGAGCTCTACCATCCTTCAATATTCCTCAGGCTTTCCTGAATAATGTAAACACCAGGTCAAAAGAGATACAACAACCACCACTATTCCTAAAGAACTTAGTTATGACTTATTCTTCTTTCCTGTTTTCTTCACCACATAACTGCAGGCTGCAGTTGCTACAGAGAAGTGCAATTGCTTTAAGCATTCTCTGCCACTTAACCTTTCAATTGCAAGAAAGCCCCACATTCTTTTATTCTAAGGGATGGGGAAAGAAAAACTGGTCCCATCTTCAGTTTACAAAGCAAATCAAAGCACTCAGCTGGATCCCTCCTCCATTACTACACCCAGAATAAGCTGTCCTTGGCCTGCCTTCAGAGGGTTACTATGAGTGTGGAGTTCATGCAAGAAGGGGCTGCCTGAGCAAGGCAGACATGCACACTCCCCATATCCCCCCCCCCCTCCACGTCCACTCATGCAGTAGCGACAGGGCCGCAAGTTCCAGGGTTAAAATACCAGCTCAGCTGCTGAAGGCATGGAGAAGAGAGTGGGCAAGGTTATTGTGCATTGGAATACATAGAACATCACCAAACTACCTCCAGGGACCGTCTCCAGCCACGCCTGTACTGCCTCATGGCATACGGAGGGAAGGTCGGATGCTGAATTTAAAAAACAATAAATTATAAGAAGTCAAAATTAGACCATCAGTCAGTGTCTAAAACAGAAGAGCGACAGAGGGAAATTTTTTCAGTAGCAAATACAGGAAGAAAACCTATGAACTTTCAAACAACCGATTCCAGGCTTGAGAATTAAATTGAGGAAACACACAAATGTCAGGGGCCTAATCTTCTTTGGGATCTGTAATGTTAGAGGAAGTATGTGTGGCACAGAAGAACACTGCGTCTGACCAGAAGGCTGCTGCTACTCTGCTGAGGGGGGAAACTAAGAGAAGGAATAGCTGAGCAATGAGAGAGGGGTCCCAGGTGTCCCAGAGCCTGTGCTGCCTAGCAGATGAAGAAGAGCTCCCAAAGCAGAATAAGAGGGATTTCTGGGAACTGTGACACTGTCCCAGGCTGTCATATCAAACCTTATCACTGCTGCTGCCAATGGGCTCTCCAAACACCTCGGATCACGGAATACAGCTCCTCAGCCAGGAACCATCTGTCTATTGAACTCAGGTTGAAAACTTACAGCATGTCCACAAACAGCCTTTTAAATACCCCAACTGATAATACCTGCACACACCTCTACCATATGACAGAGCAATAGAAGCAAGTAATTATAAATCAAGATAGTCCTAGGTTGGCCCAGTTTCAGGGGTCAGAATGGAAATACTGACTCCCTTCCAAAGGAATTTGGAAAGACCACCTGTTGCTGGTAACTGTATCAGTACCCCACAGAAAAGGATTATAAAATACAAATTAAAATAAAACTTTGGAAACTAGAGTGACACAGACTCCTAAGCAGAAGCACAAGTAACCTTAATTGTTGTAAACTTAAGAAACTGTGTGAACAGTTTTTTATTTAATGCTTTTAAAACATTAATTAACCAATCTAGCAATACTGAAAGTTACAGACAGTTGAACACAGCATATTTCTGTGGCTGCAGTGGGAACAAAATACCCATCTCTTATTTGTGGGGAGCTGATTTCACAACAGAAAATCCCAGTGCATTCTACAAACTGCAAATATAAGTAGAGCCAAACCGATCTGGAATTGTGTATCAAGCTAGACCAGGACTAAAAAAGCCCCTATATCAAGCATCTAAAACTGTAAGTAAAAGATAATTATCTGGAATAGAAGAGAAGCAAGTATCATGAAAGCTCTGGACTTTTTAACCTAATTTCACATTTGCTATATAAGTCACCCCTTCTACAGGATGTAAACTCTCTTTACAGTTCTTTCACTGTGGTTGCAGACTGAGAAGAACACTGCTCATCAACTGCATGGTGAACTTTTATTTAAGCCCATAGATAAGGCACTTATGACATACTTACCTTAAGATATGCTGTAACATAGCCTAGAACAAGGTCAGCAGGGACTGCTGGAAAGTGCTCACATGAGATCTAGACTATTGGCATTTTCCTCCTCCAAAGTTATCCTTTGAGTAATTGACAACTTGCAAAGGTCACATCTCACATTAGAGGTAGATATACTGTTAAATCTTAAACACAGGGAGTCAAACCTGCCACTGACAAGATTTGCAAGCCCTTTGACTCCAATCATTCCCAGCTAATACCAGTTACATACATGGAAAAGAAGCAGCAGAGAAATAAGCTCAATACAGAAGCTGACCCAGTTCAGTCTTTGCTCTAGTAGCTACACAATGCAGCCCCACAGCTTTCCTTGAAAAGCATAGAGTTCTCACTGCCACAAAAAGCACAAGACTACTACTATTAACATCCCTAATCAGTTATAGAGAGCTGATTGCCAGCACTACCAAATCATGTGTGGTGAGGAAAAATGCTATGGAGTCAAAGCAAGCAGACAAATATGTCAGAAGTCACACTGTCATGGAGCTGAGAAAGCAGCAATTTTAAACGAACACTGACCTGAAAAGCAAAATGTTTAACCAAGTGTGTATTTCAGTGCAAATTGAAAGCAGTTCCTTTCAATCATTTCTGCCCCTGCTGAAGTCACTGCTCTTGAAGGGTGCAGAAGCAACCGTTAAACAGCTGCAGCTGTGATCCAAGAACTGTGATGGTGTGGGGCTTGGGGGAGATTACCTCTGGAGGTGGAGGACTTTGAGGTTGAGACCATTTTTTCCTCCTCCTCTTTCTCACGGATGTGTGTCCAGTGCACATCTGCCAGGATCTCCAGAGGATCAACCGGATTTACAATCTGCTGCAGCCTAAGGTTTCCAGCTAGCAGGAGGAGGGCATGGCATAACAGGTTGTAGGTAGGGTATATGAAGGACAGGGAGGAAAAGATGGGAGAACAGTGGAAAGGAAAGGTAGCACATCACAGGAAAAGAAATAAGAAAAGAGAATATTATTGGCTAAGGTCAGTTTGCAAGACAGACAGAAAAAGCTCAGCACTGTGTGCGCACACATACACCAATAGAGCTCTCCTCATGCCTTCCATCAAAGCTGAGTGATGCCATTCCAAAGGCAGAGGGGTGCTATTAAAAACATCATGAGACATCATGTCTATTGCAAGAAGCTTTGCTGAAATGAAAGACGTTCTCTGGGTGTCTAACAGTACATGGTATGTAAATACCAATTTAGCAGAAATTTCCATCTCCTTCAGCCTATTAGTTATGATTATTGCCAAAGATGTCTAGCTGTTAAAGGTGAGGGACAATCTCCATCTGACTGATGCACAAAGACAAAAGGTTTTTCATTCCCTACAACTGGGTTAGGTACTTCTTTCTAGCCTGGGTACACACTTTGTGAATTAAATAATATGATGGATCTGAGAGTTTCATGTGTTCATGTGCATATGCATTTTAGCATCTAAAACACCGCCTTATTTACTCCTGGCTCTTTTGTACTCACTTGTTCAAAGGGAGAATTCTTTTTCTGAAGGATGACAGCATTTTGGTTTTGACTTAACAGCTCCCCAGAAGGGAATTCTTGTCACACAAATTATTCAGTTCCAGAGAAATTGCATTACTCATCAATTACCTGCCTACACAAAGTTCAGATACTAATGGAATGTCAAAGAAAACAATGGGCACCTAAAGCAATTGATGAGCTTGTTTAACTTCTGCAGAACACTCTGCAGAATACTCTGAGGTATTAAATTTATAGACCCTGTCTATTGCTGTCTGCTCTGGTTCTGTAACTCAGGCTTCATTTATCCATAATAAAATAACTTGCTCTGGCGGGGACAGGTGTACACTGTCTGCAGGAGTGGTCTTCAAAAGCAAATGTCCTAACCTGAAAGGAAAATGCCCACTTACTTTATAAAGTAGGAAGTCAACTTTCACAACAACTGGATTACCCACTGAGTAGGGCAAAACACTATTGCAGCAGATTAGAACCTTAAAAGCAGTTAGACTTTCATATGGTGCTCTAGTGTTTGAAGGAAGCAAGACACATCAGCAGCATTTAGAGCTTGCACTCATTATTTCCTGCTATCTCATTTTAGCAGGTTCCTCTCTCCTAGTCATGTTTTCCTCAGACATGACAAAGTGCTTGGGATTTCCATTTCAGGAATGACTATGCATGAGATTTGGCATTAGAACTGCAGAAGAAACAGGCAGAAGGAACTGCAGGAAGGACAGAATCAGCAAATGGTTATTTCAAAGGGAAAAGGGCTCAGAGGCACAAACTCAAATGCAGAGCAGCATTCACAATGTAGCAAAGTATTCCAAAGCTTTAGGTCTCTGTTGCCTCACCAGAGTTTTTGTATCATCCAGCACAACATGGGCTGCCAGACGCACTGGCCATCCTGCAGGGATAGGAACCTGGGCTGTTCTCACTCCCTACCAAAGCACTCACATGCAGGCCCCAGGATGAGTAGAGTTAGCGTTTATATCACCACACAGTTTTGTGTTAAAAGGTTTGCCAGCATTGGCTGACAAGTACAGAGTCACTCAGCAAGGCTCAGAAAGAGCAGGTCCCACATCATCTGCATGTTTTAAAGTGGATTGCTCTGAGATTTAGACACTGTAATATACACAACTTTAATTTCTCCACAAGCCTCTGCACAGAGGCCTCAGCCTGTCCTGTCCCTCTTACCTTTTTCAATAAATAATGAGCAGCACAGCCAGACACGAAGGGCTGCTGCTTGGCTTAGAGGCAAGCCTAACACTTCTTTAATGTCTAAGTGCTTGAGATTTCCAGACAATAACTGGCACAGCCTCTCCTCAGGACTGCTTGCTAAGCTTTGCAGGAAGTTGAACATTAATTGCACATAGATTTGGAACGGTAGCTTTCCTCTGTTTCTACTGTAGCACCCAACAGCACTTTATAAGCTGTGGACAGGCTCAATGCTCTCACTTTATTGGAGTAAGGAGCTACTTGCAAACCAACTCCTTGAGAGTCAGGTCTGAAGCACCCTAGCAACTGCAACAGGGGGAACTTCTTCAGGTATGCCCTTCAACCACCTTACTAATACTTCTCATTCTTATCACAGAAAAGTTAAATTGTGAAACAATTGTAACACTTCTTCATTTTTTTTTTTTTTTTCTCTTGGGGAAAAAAAAGAAAGTTGGAAGCTAAGCTATTGTTATTACAACCACAAACTGTAAATTGTGCAGTTTGACAACTGCATAAGCCACTTTACATGCAGGAAGGCACTTGGATTGTCCTTTTATATATTCTGGCTCTAATGAACCACATTGAGGAAAGAAGGGATTAACAAGCTATTAGGATAAACTGTTAAAAAAACCCAAACTATCAAAAGTAAACTGCAAGAGAATGCATCATGCAAAATGACACAACCAGTTAGATTTGAATGTCTGATTAATTTTATGACCATTATGTAACTGTTTGAAGAATCTTGAGGGATTGCTGTAGCTTGACTCGTTTCCTTCCAGACTCTCCCCACAGACAGACACACACAGAGGACAACAAAAAAAGCAAATTTGCTGACACAAGCAGACTAAGGCTTCTTCTGATATGTCCCATGTCTCTGAGATAATGCACAGGTGCATGTATAGAACAAATCTGATACTCCTTATTACCTGGAAGTCACTGTTCATGCAAATTACAGTAGCAAATTGTCCAGGTTTTCTAAAAATCCTGAGGAAGTTTTATCACCTTCCTAAAACCACTGGCAATGACAGTCTGATTCACAGCACTTGAACCAGGACATGAGCAATGACTACCGAATCAGTTTTGAGGGAGCTGGTAAGACAATTAAATAAAACACAGAAACTCTTCATGTGGGACCTGCTCTTTAATACCTTCCCCGCTCATGTGGGGAAGTGGAAGTGGAGATGGTGTACGGGTACCTTTATGTGTACCCGAGTCCTCTTCATCTGAGAGACGTTGAAGCCAGAGGCCTTGCTGCAGCTCTTTCTCCCAAGGGTTATACTCCCCCTCTACAGCAGAGGGAAGCACACATCCACATTGAACACCAGACACACACAAGCCATGGAAAGAGGGAAAGAGGGAAAGAAAGAGAGAGGACAGGATCAGAAAGAGAAACTGCCTGGAAATGCTGCAACTCCCCGTACTCCCACTGTGTTCAAAGTGCCTGACAGGAAAACTGGCTGGATGAAACAGCATCCGTCCAAGAACACCACTGCTCAGCAGACTGAACACACAACATACATGTTACCGTACTGATAAAGAAGTCTTGATTTCCACAGACTTCACTCCTGGATATTCAGCTCCTATGTTGAGAGAGTAGCCAAGAAGCCTGCTGAGCTCATCAACAACAATGCCACTAAGACTCAAAAAACTGGACCCCTGCTTGCACTATGCAGCCAAAGACCTTTACAAAAAAGCTCTTTGGAGTCCACAAGTCTCCTTAAAAAGGAAATGTGAGTATAAAGACAAAGACAAGAGCAGTGAGAAATTTGGCATGGTGATGAAACACTGGAAACATGTCTATTCTGAGCACAAACTTTGCATTTTGATGACTGAGACAAACACAAGGGAAAGTCTTTCCCTAAGGTTTTCCACAGAAACCCTTCAAAGCTAAAATGGGAACTACTTGAACTCCCTTATTTCTCAAGGCCATCTTTTAACTTGGGAGAGCTACAAGTACCTTCTTCTGGAATGTCCTGCTGACAGTGACAGGGCACTACCCCTTAACGATGCACTCTAAAACTGAAAAGAATGCAATCACAATGCTTCCAGTTCCTGCTGTCAGAGAACAAAGGGCACATTCAAATCTAATTCCAAATAATAATAAAAACCAATCATAAGCCAATACAGCAGCACAAGGCTGTGAGTTGACATGATGGCATGGCATATAGGAAGCATATTGTATTAGTATTCTAACCTGCACTATGGGAAAAGTCCTTCAGTATCCAGAATGAACCACCTTGAGCTTTCCTTGACAATAACTCCCTCAAAAATCAGAGCAACAAAGAAGTGAAAGAAGACGCAAAGTTTTCCAGGGCAGATCTTTCTTATTCTGCACAGCAAATACTCAATTCATTTTCCCCCACTGGCTAGCAGAAAGAAAGGACAAACCAAGACAACCTTCACTTGACTCCTCATCTTCCTCCTCTTCATATTCTTCCTCCTCATCATCATATTTGTACTCAGTCTCGTGATTTTGCTCAGCCTCAATCTCTTCTTCACTCTTTCCCTTCAGGAGGGCATGGATACGCACAGCCTCTTTCCATGGCACGCCACCCAGGTCTGAAGGGGGTTGCTGAGGCAGCAGTAGTTCATCATCTTCCTCCTCATCTTCCTCCTCCAGAATCTCAGATTCTGAACTACTGTATAAGATTTTGAGAAAAAAAATAATTATATTGCTAATAAAAAATGATATTAAAGATGAAGTCAATGTTTTCTTGATCAGTCTTAGATCACTAACAAGTCATTTCTACATGCATAAGCCTAAAACATAACACTGATTTTTAGCTTTCAGCATTTCATAGGCCTTTTAGTGACAGCATCACCAGTGGGCTGCAGTATGGTCCTTGCCCTGCTTCTTTTAAAGAAGGTGATGCAGCAGAAAAGTGCCTGTGAAGTCAAGTCCAAATATTTGCACAGCATTTATTGCTACAGTTCAAAACAATTGAATACAGCCGAAAGAAACTACTTTCTTCATATCACGTTGCTCTTGATAAATTAGTGCAAGAGTTCTTCACAGTATCAGAATGTAGAAGGCTATGTCTTTTGATACAGCAGCTACTGCTAAGATACCCAAGATAATTTTGGCACTTGCTCCTGTGAATCAGAGAAGTCTTTGAGAGTAGAAAGAATACAAAACACATCAGGCAAAGGATACAGCATGTGAACTAAGGAGAGATGGAGAAAAAAACCCCTAAAATTCTTCACTTTTCTGCATCACAGACAGAAATATGTATCCAATTAAGTACACAGTGTACATGGTGGCAACAAACTGTAGGAAGCAGTACAAAGATAATTACTATGAGATTATTATTCCCACAGCAAAGTCTAAACCATGCAAAGCAATAAATCTTTAGTGCCTTTTAGAAGTCTGTTTAATTCTAACAGTTCCTCAGCATATACAGCAGGGGCAGGAAATGTAACCACTTAGCCCATGACATCTTGCTAACTCTTACATGCCAGACTGCCTAGAGGGACTGAGGAGAAAGACGGTTGCATTTGTCACTGGAAAATGAATGAGAACTACAATACACTCACAGATCCTCTCTGCAGGGTGAAAAGGTGCTCTAAAATTTTGTTTTACCTTAATAGACCATTGTCATAATAGAACTGCATTTATTAGAGCAACTGTTGGACACTTCCCCTATAAATCTTAAAAAGCCCAATTCATCTGACAGAAGGAGAAAACTTTTTGAGAATAATTAAAGTTTGGGTGAGTAATCTGAGAATAGTATTTCTGTTACTTCTTTATGCCCACTATCAGTGTCTAACAGCCTTTGACAGAACCCATTCCATATAGACAGTGAAAGGGAAAACCAACAAGCTGAATGTAATGAAGTTTACACTTCATGTAGGTCTATAAAATACAACTTGTACAGCTGTAGTATCATTTACATAATTTTATTCATCTGCTTGAATAAGAACCTATTTTTTGATAGCAAACCTAATAAGGAAAACGCTATTCATGCTCTGTCACGGACTTCTGTCCACAGGCTCTTTAATTCTCCTTAGTGGTCTGCATACAAATAACATTATTTTGCTCAGAGTATTCAAAAAGTGGCTCGAGCCACTTTTTCACAGCATAAACTCAATAGTTATTTTTAACATGCTGCCTGATTTTCACATGTGAAATACTGAATATAAATACTGTTGCAAGCCACAGGCTTGGTGCATGGAGACCAGTGCATACTCCAAAGGCTTTATGCAGATATTGTGACAGAGATAAAAAGTGATGTTCCCCTTTTCCCTGATTTACTTTCCCACTCTTTGATATGGAAATAAAACTGACAGGTGCTGCATGCTGGGGGCTTGGTGTGCTGTCAATAAGCACACTGCTTATTGCTGCTCAAACTGTTGCCATGGGTGCTGGACAGGATGAGCTGCTGCTCTTCCAGCAGCTGGCTTATCGCATGGAGGACTGATGACACAAATTCTTCACCACACAGCTCACTTTACCTTCTTTGGCTTTTATTTATCACTTGGCTTTTGTCTGACCTTTGAATACTGAGAAATGAGAAGCTGAAAGACAGCAGTGAGAAATGGCCTGGTACAGTGAGCATTCCTTTCAACATGGAAACCCTGTGCCATAGGAATTAATTCAACAGCTGAAATCTTATTTTTTCTATAAAGCAGAAATTAAAGACCAAGGTAGATGGCTCTACAGAATTTGCATAAGCAGCTGAGTATCTCATTAGAAAAAAGGTGTATGTAAACAGATTTAGTGCTGAGGAGAGGAACTGAAACCTAAACTGTGGCAATGAATCTCTTCTCTTCCCTTGCCATACAGACCTATACAGCACGTCACTCCTTTGAAAGGCCACAGGACATGACACCAAAACTGGAGATGATACACTGGGGGTTACGGCAACTTAAAGGCAACAAATAACCCATAAAAAAGGTTTCCCACACCTCAGACTACTGTGCAGTCTGGGTTTATTTGCTTAATTGATCCTTTATCTTATTGAAACTTAAATAGCATTAACTCTTTTGAAAAAAAATACTTTGAATACTGTTCCCTGTAATCTTTCTCTGAAGTGTGTGCATGATGGGAAGCTGTGCACCAAAATGTGAGGTCTCTGCCTAACTTTCATCAGCTACCTCAGTGAACCCCGAAAGCCCAACTCATCCTTTGTAAGACAAAGAGGGAACAAAGAGTTCCCCATCTCTTCTGCCTGCTCCTAACCCTGCAGAGCTACACCAAGACAGTGAAGATGATTAAATCAGGGCCTTGGCTGGCTTGTTGCAGGACTCAAAACTGGGTTTTTGTTGCTGAAAAAGTAGTCAGGCTTCTTCCCTTTTTTTTCCGCCTAAGTCTTTCTGTCTTTGCAGTCTATCAATGGAGTGGATATAGCTGGACAGAGGATACCCAATAGCTACATCCCCTAGAAAATTCTCCCTCTGCTCTCTCTGATATTTGGCCCACACAGTCTTGGCCATTTTCTGAGTAAACTGCTTGCCATATTTGGATTTGGAATATAAATTCTTCCAGGTCAAACTGACAGGGAATTTGATGTATTTTCTCTTTTCTCATTATGACAGAATGTGAGTTGCCCATACTGCTTCTCACATGGAAAATTATACTATGCAATCTATAACAGACAGAAATACTCATACTGATAATAGGTTACAGAGATGAATGTAGGACAAAAAGAACTAAATGTAACAACCTACAATATAAAATCAAATTTGCTTAACCTAATACTGTACCATCCTCAATCTCCAGAATCACACAAAACACTTCTTGGAGATGACTATCAACTTCATGCCAAAATGCAAAACTCCACTTGTTTTTTTAACTAACTCTTGGCCTTTGTAAGTCTTCTGCCATTTATTGAGCAGGCCTATTGTGTCCTGATTTACTGAAATTAAGACCAAGAATAACAGCAGTCAATAGTTTCGCGCTTTTGTTTTAGAGGTAGAAACATAAAGGAGTAAACCCCCATGATATCGTCAAAGCTTATATTGTCATAGTTGTTATAATTCCTAAATCTGAGGAGGTTACTAAAGGAAGGATAAGTTAAGAAAATATAGTTTGCATCTCCCACAAATAGGCCAAGATTATTCAACTTCTCATACAGATCTATATCTGCAGGTAATTCATACATAGAATATGATTGTAGGATCTAAGTTTTAGGAAACAAATAACTGCATTTTCTGAGTTTATTTCAAGACTGCTGGACAGAATCAGAGCTGAAAAGGTAAGGGTTGCTATTGCTACAAAGACAAGTAGATGAGAATTTGTATTAAGAGATCAAGACTCTGCAAAAGTGTGTCATTGACCATAAAGTTCACAAGAATTCTTCCTCAAGGATTTCCTCTCAACGATTCTTGCAGAAATTGTTTCAGTAGCTCTACCTGCATGGATGTGGATTCTGGTGTGCTTGCACAGAACTTTGCAGATAAAGAGAAATTCATGAACGTTTATGTACCTTCATTTTATTATCATGAAGGTACAATGCATTTTTCAACAGCCATAGCTATTGCTTCCCATTAATACTTCTCAGTCATTGCACCAGCATTCAGGATTACGTGTGTGTCAAGTCTAATCTTGAAACCAAACATGGTTTTGAATTGTAACACAAAGCATACAGAAAAGAAGGTAACTTTGGAACCTCCTTCCATTTGAATGCATGTTCTGTTTGCTCTAAAGACTCACTTACCTTTGATACAATTGAAAAATTAAATTAAAAAATCCTTTGCAATTTAGAACTTAATCTTATGATATTAGAGTGCTATAGGTGTCTTCTGATAGTAGTGAGCTGCTTAGAACCAAAACTACATGAGGAAATGTCTGTGTGCTTCAAAAACTTTAGAAAGGGCAACATGGTAAATAGTTAAAAAAAAAGGAAAAGCAGGCAAATTCTGCTGGGATGGGTGTAGAAAAAGCTGATGGGAAATGTGTGCTGACCTGCTGGGCACATCCTCTTCTGTCCCTTTGTCCAGCACGCTGCTCAGATTGTGCTCTGCCAGTGTCTCCTCGGGGACCTCCACCAGCTCCTCCTCACGCTGCAGTGACAGCCGGTAGTTCTCCAGCTCAATGCGCTCCGGAGTGCCCCGCAGACGCTTGGCCAGGCTGGGCTCCTCCAGCCCATTCACACTGGAACCTGAGAACAAGCCAGGTAATAAACAACAAATGCAACAGTCATAAATTCACATTTTTAAGAAAATTGAGCAATTGGGAAAAAAGGCAGAGGGAGGTAAATAAAGCAAGAGAATACCTTACGTCATTATCCTGTTCGCCACTACTGGGAAGCCAGACTGCAAAAGGGAATCTTAGAGGTTTTGGCTAACAGATGCTAAAGATAATGTTAGATGTCCTAGATGAGAGAGGAAATAGGGCTGTTTTAGCTGCAAAAACCAGAGATGAAATGACGTCTGTGTGGTAAGTACTGGGGAAGGCCTGGGCACAGGCTGGATGTACTATCTGAGACACAGTAGGAATGCTGTGGGGCAACATTGCTGCGTGTTAAAACTGGCAGCAGCCAAGAGAAATCTACAAATTTAAGGAGCAAGCCAATACTGTTACTACTTAAAGATGAGGGAAGGAATGATAAAGGTCAAGTTTTAAAACTTCTAATAGACTTGAATCGATTTACTTTTTTATCAGAATTTGTAATTGAATCACAGGGACAAATCTCACAGAGACATTTGCAAGCAAAAATCCCAGAAATCCCAAAAAATTGCAAGGATACATGAACTAGACAGTTGTAGAAAAGTATTGAGAAGCTTCATTCACAGTAGGACTCAATGAATTTTATTGTCTCCTGCCTTCATCCACTTATTTTTTAAATTGTAATATCTTAGTCTGAATACCATGCTACTGTTGACCCCCTACCCACCTCACTATTCACAGAGCCCACTATTTCCATGCTTTTGTTTTGCTTTGCTAAACTAGCCATGCCGCCTTCTCATTGAAGATTAGCTCCTCCCCTAGGTCATCCCCTAGGACTGTACCTGTCCTAGTTTGGATTAATCTTTTAGAACCTGAGTGATTAAAAGTGGACATGGCTTCCCAGATGAGGCCTTATCAGTGTAACACACAACCCTGCCACAAATCTCTCATCTGATACATGCTGAGAACACACCTGCCTATTTATATGCCACATAACACTGGTGGCTTTTATGATGTTTAGATCTTTCTCCTTCTTTGCTTTCAACTGATAAGCACTTAGTTCGTAGCCAAAATTCTCAACATCTTTTTAGTGCATGACCTGGTACGTTCCCCAGATTACATTGCAAAGTTTAATCTTAAAAAAATTTTGCAGTTCTTAGTGAATGACGTGCCGGTCCTCCTCTGCATTGATGGGGGTTTGAAATGTTGCCTCAGCACTGAATTTCATTAGCAGATTTTTTCCTTGGCTTTTTTTGGCTGGTAATCTTAGTGACAGTATTAAAAAGATCAGGCCCCAGATCACTTACTGGGACACTGCACAGTCTGTAGATGACATCCAACCCCATTATTTCCTCCTTTAATAGAACCTCTCATCTCTAATTTAGGCCAATTTCTTAGCTACTCACACTTCATGTACTACTCTCCCATTTTATTCAGTTCCAATAATTATTTCCATGGGTCAGCATTCCTGTGCTTTACTCAAATCCAGACTGTTCAAATGCACTACAATTTCCCTCATAGAGGTATCAGCTGTCAATAAAAGCTGTTAAGCCAGTCCAGCACAGTCTCTGGTGAAGCCATGCCACATTTTATAGCACTTACCTGAATGACATCAAAGGACTCCCCTTGCAGAACTAGCAGGTTTTAGTTATTCCTTAAAAGAAGGTGTTACACCTACTGTTTAACTGATACGAACTTGTTCCGATCACTTCTTAACGTTTTTATTTGTTTTGTTTTGTGTTTAGTTTTTGTATTTAAAAAAGTGTTACCCAGTGGTCACATAGTATTTCTTGAATGAGACAGTCAAAGTAAATCAGGACAGCTTGATTTAACCATAAATTGTTACCGCAACACTCACAATTTCCTTTTACACTTCTCCCACTCTTCTGAGACAAAGACTATTTGCTTCATTGTATTAGCCTTCATTTCATAATCTTCCTGCACACTGACTCCTTTGCTCCCATGTCTATCTGATTGAATATACATAAAACTGCATTTTATGTCAGCTCCATCTTCATTATGAACACACTTATACTTTCCCTTACCTCGCTTTTACTTACATGCTTAAGAACTAGAGCTCTTTGCTTTGCTCTTTTGCAAAGTCTGACCCATCATAAGCTTTGGCAAAATTTATTTTGTCCTTACACATTATAACCTCCAAGACAGATTTTGTTTCCTTTCTTCATCCTTTGTAGTTTCTCACTTTATTCCTAACAGGTTTTTTTTCAGGACAGCTCCTCACTCAATACCACCTTCATATTTCACACAAAATTACACAGGTCTTTACATAATTACTGGCATCTATTTCCAATCCTTATCCTCAAAGATAAAAATCTCAAAAGACAACTGCCAGAAGTGTTTTTCTCTCTTCCTTATTATGATTTAACCCTTCCATGATGTGGGCAAGTGACTGCCATGCCTTTAGCTGGAACTACAGAGCTTCTTCATGGTATAAACAAATAAGCTTGGTCAGGTGGCTACACTGCCTTGCATTTCCACGAATACCATGCTCTCCACTATTTCCTGCTGCTAAGTCTTCTGTTGTGCTTTGATTTGCAAAGTTTAGTGGAACTGAACTGCCTTTTTCACTGGGATTCACATTTCATTTCATTCTCTTGATGGTGATACCAATTCTACCAAATCTATTTTTTCAATCCATGTCACATTATCCAGCCCTGAGTTCACAGTAGCAGGGGAACTAACCTCGAATTTTGCTGTTCCAATATGGCTGATAGTAAAAAACCCCATAAGACTCAGGGTAACACAGTAACACCAAGGTCAGGGAAAACAAACAAGGAATATACTAAAATAATGATTAAAAACACCCACATCGATTTGTAGTACTCAGAACATCTACTTTAACAGGAATGTCTTTCCACAAGCTGTTCTTAACTTATTCTCTCCTCTGATGCAAACCCTGACATAGCTGCAAAGTTCACAAGCAGAAGAATTCCAAAAACCAAAGAACAAGAACTTTTATCCATCCAATATTTTTTCACTCCTTTTGTTTTCTAACCATCTTAGGGACTTTTTGTCAGCCTTTTCAAAGCAAAAAAAACCCCACAAAAACAACAAAGCCCAAACAAACTAACAATTGCCATATAATTAAATTAAATGGAGTAGAGTTCTTTAAAAAAGGCTGTTTCAATACTGTGTGGGGAGAAAGACTGGCAGCAATCACAGTAAGGCAGAGAAGGACTGAACATCAAGCTGACATCTGTTTATATGCATTTCATGAACATATATGATCCTTCAGGTAAGTTTTTCAAAACACAAATTGTCACTGCCCTTCTCACCACAAAGACACAGTGTAACTGGTGCACAGGGAATAATACAAATCCTATCACAGCACAAACTGTAAGTGGGAGTGACTCAATGCAACTGTGTTAAAAATCTTAAAAGATGGAAAATCAACCTGAACTTCAATGCAAAAAGATGTGGTCAAGCCAAGATGTCCTGTGAGCCTGACAATTTCCATGCCTCAAAATCTCAAAGTAGGAAGGGCATTCCCAGCACTTTCTCTTAATAATTTATATATCCATACACTTGAGAGGCAAAAGCAGTCACATCCCTCCATTTCACTCTGCCAACAAAACAGCTCTATATCAGAGAATGCGGTACAGAAACTCCACTGGCTGCCAGTTTAAGCATGGAATTTGCTCTACACAGACTATTTAGTCTACTTCACGTATTAGTTTTGTTTCTAGAAGATGTCATGCATTTAGCCAATCTACCTGTCTGCAAAGCCACTGTCGAACTTGTTACCAAATATGAAACAAGCCAACTCACTGCACCATGAAGCCATCACCTATCAGAACGAAAAGCACTGTACTTCACAAACTTATACAGGAGATGAAAGTAAGTGTGAGATATAGATATCACTTAAGTGTTTAGATAAAGGACTATTTCCCCATTTTATACTCTAAAGTTCACACCAACTAATTTGATGCTACAATAAAAAAATAAAAATGCTACAATAAAAATGCCAGTAAGACTGATGAATTCTGAAGCTTGCCGCCCACCCTCATTTCTCCCTCATATATACACACACACATATATATATATATATATATATATATATATATATATATATATAATATATTATTATATATGGTGCTAAATGCAGGGGCAAAGTCCATTCCAAGTTCTTGTAGACCTAAAGTTCCTCTGGAGGGGAAAGCTGCTTCTCTCCAATCAATACACTGTATTCCCCAGACTGTTTTGCAGCTTCCTGGTAGGAGACAGCTGTAGAGTGCACTCAGCCGTACCTGACCTTCTGCTTGGTTACTGCATCTGGGCCCACAGAGACAGAAGTCAGCAACCATTCACAAGTGAGAAGGGCTGATGTGGCTACGTTTGCCAGGAAGAAAAGCCATGTTACTACCTGGAGAGGGGAGCTACCTCAAAGCCAAGTGTAGCTTCTTGAACAAACAACTGATCAGCTAAAAACCCATAAACAACATCCAAAATAGGACACATTTTAAAATCTGACTCTTTACTTTGGAAGAGTCAGAGGGCCATGAACATTACATAGATCACCTGAAGGAAGCTGTTTTTCTTAACAGGACAGGCTGCTTAGCTGGTGCATGAAAGCTGCCAGAGTCTTTTACTTACCACAGCTTTGACAGAGCTTGCCTCCTGAAATGGTAAGCAACTGATCAGAGATAACATTCCTAACAGAACTGCTCCTTGCCTGCATAAGAATGTGTCCTATTCCAGCAACTCTGGCAATTCCTGAAAGGCTTGAGAAGCTTCTCTTGAGAGAGAATCCCATCTCAATTCACCTCCAGTATTACCTTAGTCTGTTAAATCTACATATTATTCCCATGGGCTCAATGAAATCTTGCCCAGGTCACTCTTTGACACAACATTTCCATGCTGAAGATGCAGGAGAGAATGGGGAATCTGAGAACAATGAATTCTTCCCAAAGGGAAAATAGCTGTCTATTTTACTAGAAGCTATTTTTCAATAATCATGCAGTACCTCTAGACTTGCTTTTCTTAGCTTGCTATCTTAATATCTGACTAAGGTACACCTCATCTCTTGTCCAGTATTTTGTACAGATTTAGCTGTGGCCTTGGGGAATTATGGAAATTCAAATAAAGGAGTCTACTTTGAAACACATGCAAAAGGGGGAAGGAATTTAATATACTCTCAGGAAAATCTTCATTATAGATTTCCCAAAGCTTGTGGTTTTGTGGTAATGTGAAACACTCTACCTGTTTGTTTTCACTTGTCTTTTCCAAACATTTCAATTACTTCTACCTCCACACAATTGTTTGAGAACTGTGTCAGATAAAACAAACCCTATAAAAACAGCAGCATATTACCTATGTAGGTAGGGAAGTAGGTAATGGGAATGGGAACTTTTCCATGGGAGCTTAAAAGCGATGTGGTGAGCTTTGTGTTTAAAATTCTGGAAGTCCTCATACTCCCTTGCAATTAATTTCTAAGAAATACCTTTTGGGGTAAGGTTTCTGAAGTATGCTATCAATTAAGCAAACATTATCACTGAGGTATAGAGAAGGAATCAAACGAGGTCCAGCAGTATTTTTAGCTTCTCATTTTTTATCTGTACTCATGTCACATTGAGTGTCAGGATTTTTCCTAGAAGTTTCACCCTCACCCACTTCAGTTCCATTAACTGCCTGTTTGTATTCCAACTCCACTCCTCATCCAAGAGCCTCAAAATGCTTTATAAGTACTAGCACACTAAAACAAACCTATTTTGGAAGTAGGTAAGTACTGTAGAGGCACTGCACGAGTTCAGACACGGAGATTAAATACCAGCAAGGCAATCTCACAACAGTCTGGCAGCAGTGCCAAAAACAGGATCCAGAATGCATAATGCTGAGCACTCCACTATCAACTTCACTTCAAGTTAAGAAAAAACACTTTGATGTAAGGAAGTGCCCAGCACTGTGTGCACAGTAAGAAAGGAAATCTTGGTATTGAGGCTCATGGTTAGATGCTATGCACATTCAAACAGTAAGTCAATTAAGACACTCCCTTTAAAGTGCAACTGATTTCTTCTGAAATCCTTTCCTTAATCTTCTCAAAAATTATTATCTAGACACTGTAAACAATTTCTGTACCGCAACAGATACACAAACCATGTACATGGCAATTCTAAACTAACTGCAGATGGGTGTTAAGCAGATTGGATTTTTTAAGGGTTAATAAGAAGTTCAAAGTTTTAAATCTGGAGTCATCTGCCCTTTCACATTTATCTTTTCTTTTAGGAAATTTCTCCAGGAACCCCCTGACAAGAGCCCAACAGACCTGCTGCATTCTTGTCAGTGCTTGTTCACATGGCCTCACATCACAAACTGCAGAACTGCACATTACCTGGCAGGAGGCCCTGAATTTGGATAAGCATATCTTCAAAGACAAAAGGAGCAATGCAACACCTCCTCAAATAAACACAAGAACAAATTTATTTGAATTTAAATACTTAATAGTATCCTGGTTGGGGCTGGGATAGAGTTAATTTTCTTCCTAGTACCTGGTACCATGCTGTGTTTCAGGTTTGGTGTGATGTAACATTGGTGACACCCTGATGTTTTGGCTGTTGCTAAGCAGTGCTTACCCCAAAGCAAGGACTTTGCAGCATCTCATGCTCTGCCAGTGAGCAGATGCACAGAAGGCTGGGAGAAGTGTGGCCAGGGCAGCTGACCCCAAATGGCCAAAGGGATATTCCATCCATAGAACGTCATGCCCAGAACATAAACTCAGGGGACATGGCCGGGAGGGACTGATAGCTGCTCAGGGATTAGCTGGGAATCAGTCAGTGGGTGGTGAGCAAACTGCCTTGTGCATCAGTTGCTTCTTGGGGCTATTCCTCTCATTTTCATTACAATTATTATCATTGTTGTTGTTGTTATTATAATATTTTACTTTGTTTCAATTATCAAACTGTCCTTATCTCAACCCACAAGTTTTACCTTCTTTCTGATTCTGCTGCCCCGCAGCTGTGTAGTACTTAGGTGCCAGTTGGGGTTAAACCATGACAAGCAGTCATCAAACATCACTGTTATTTTGATACAATGCCTTAACTTTCTCTCCTACTATCCTAGGGTATTCCAAGCCCTCAGGAAGCCTGAATTACTCAGCTGTACTATGAAGCCATTAATTACATCTTGAGTTTTCTGACGTTTTGCATTTGTTCCATAACACATTCTGCTAAATACTAAAGGCCCAAATTCAAAGAGGACAGAATGATAAGAAAAACAAAGTCTATTCATAAGCAAGATACCCAGTATCCATGCACAGCATTCAAAATGTCCTCAAATCTGAAGACAGCCCTCCTGAAATTCTTCTGTAATGCACATGTACCAATCCTAACAGTAAATAGTAACCAAGCTTTCTGGAAGATGTGTTCTACTGAGTCAAAGCTCTTGGGAATTGTAAATGCAAACTGGCTTATGTTGGACCTGATCAATAGAACTGTCCTCTAACTGACAAGCAACCAACGTTCTCAAGACCTCTGCTACCATGTCAGGTTCCATCCTCACACCATGAGTCTAGAAATTCTCCCCAGCAAATTGGGGACCTTATCAGAAAAATGGGGAGATTAAGCTGTACAGACAGAAAGGTGTTTAATCAAAAAACCCTCTGATGCAGAAGTACCCAGTAGAGTTATCAAAGAACCACTTCTAGTGCTGGCCAAGTTTTACAGCACTAGTTCAACAGCACATGAAATAAAAATCTGAAATGTCAATATCTACTGGTCTCCTAAGCAATGAAGAGCAGAAAGTCCTGTCTCCCCCCCCCAAACCATTATAATGTGTATAGGAACAGCTGACAGCTAAAATACTCAAGGGGTTCTGAAACAGACAGCCCAAAAACAAATATATGAAGGTGTAAGTCCTCCTCCACACATTCCATAACGTCCAGCTATGATTAAGTTGTCCATTCTCAGATACTGTCCATAAATGTGAAAGCTCATTCTCTTCATAATAGTGAAAATTAACAGGACTGATAATTGAATGGAATTGAAAACTCACACATTTGTCTTATGAGTGCTGCAACGTTTTGCCCCACTCCCCTCATTATTTTGGTTAAAAGACAATTCTGGAATTTCCAAAACAGACACTGACAAAACAGTTGCTTACTTCATCAGTAGGGCTGAGCTTAGAAACAGCTGGCAACTGCATTGATCTGACCTTTCTCTGATTTCAGTAGATGCAACCAGAAGTAAATATAATTAGCCAGTTTAAGATCAAGGTCATCTGTAATTTATACTTATGTCTTAGAAACAATTAGAAATTCATCTAACTCACAGCTTAAGTTATGTTTGAGGAATAGTGTTCCCCATATGCAGATGCATGAAGCAGCAGGATTATGTAATGAAGTTTAGGAGTTCAGTATATGGTTTAACGATACAGAAAACTTGCCTTCCTTAAAGACGAGGTATAGAATAATCCAGAAGTATGGCTATTTTTGACTCCTGGAAAGTTATCACTGGTGGATGGAGAAGAGAATACGGGGAAAGAGGTATTAGGTCACCTAATTCAAGCCCCAGGGATCACTGCTAAGCTCAATATACCTTACTACATCTCTTCTGGAAGGAAAATCTTTATGTTTGTATTTGTACTGCTGCCTCAATGGGTTTCCAGTACTAGAGACATGATATAAGTTATGTGGGGATTTTAAGCCTGTTAATCACTCAGGAGCATTGGTGAGTCAGTAACCGATTACTAAACATTCTCCATTTTTGCTAGTATCATCTAGGATGTCAGAGCTCTCCCTGATATTTTGATCAGCTCTATCATATGCTGCCTGGCCTCATTTCCATTTTCTGAAAGAAGCTGAGTATGGGAAGGCTGAAGAGGATAAAATAACATTACTTTGCAGGCATAAACTTTGTTCTGGAAGCTATTCAAGGTATGGTACCTCAAAGAACCACCTGGGATGAGGCACATCCACAGACTGGAAGGGTGAAAAAAGGAAAAAAAAGAAAAGGCCACACTAGATTTTAGAATCACCATGATCTTGGTTAATGAGGTTTCCTACTTTTTGAGTGAAGTATTCTCTTTATTTTTGATAAGTAACTTAGAAATTAGTATTAAAGACTGATTGTCCACTTACGATCCAAACAGTGACCCCTTTTATGTTGTCATAAAGAGAGCCTCTGCTATCTTACCTACTACATAACACTTTGTATAATTTATACATTGTGGCATCTACCTCTTTGCCACTTACACACAGCAGGCCTCTGCAACCTCTCATTTCACTGTGAGGGATCAGACAGATGAACCCCACTGTGCAAATCACACCAAGCCAAACCAAGGCTATTTCCACCTAAAAGCAGTAATGGAATTTTCACTGGCAAGCGCTCCAGGCACATGGCTCAAACCACAGAAGTTTGAGTCCCTGCAAAGGCAGGAACTAGGAGGATGAAGAAGGGCCTGATGCAAGACAAGGTTTTGAGAAGGACTTGGAGTGTTGGTGGACAAGATCAACATGACCTGTCAATATGTACTCACACCCGAAAAAGCCAAACACGTCCTGGGCTGCATCCAAAGCACTGTGGGCTGCAGGGCAAATGAGGGAATTCTGCCCCTCTGCTCTGGTGAGACCCCACCTGAGTGCTGCATTCAGCCCTGGAGGCCCAAGTGTAAGAAGGCTGTGGATCTGCTGGAACAAGTTAAGAGGATGCCACAAAGTTGATCAGAGGGATGAAACACTTCTCCTATGAGGAGACCACTTGATCTAGTGGAAAGTGTCCCTGTCAAGGGCAAGGGGCTGAAACTGAACAATCTCCAAGGTACATTCCAACCCAAACCATTCTATGATTCATTCTATGAATCTGTCAGTACAAATTTTGCTTATTCTTTACAGAAACTGGTACTTCTAGTTCCACATGGGATCATGGACAATATTTTGATCATGAAAGAACAACCCATCAGAAACCTGAAATTTTATCATTCATAATAAAAATGTGGAACATAATGTTTTTAGGTTCCTGTTCAATTTGTGATCAGGTTCAAAACACCACCGGTGAACAGCTATCTTCTTCAACTATTGAGCTAATAACCACCATATCTCTTCTGACGCAATGACCTACAGATTTTCATAATCACTGGATCTCAGAATACATTTAGATACTAAGCATGTCTTTACCTAATTTCTACTGTTTATGTCAAGATTAGCAGGTGCTGCAAATGGAACAGACTGAAATCTTAGGCTGGCAGTTACAGAAAAATATAGTGGGAAAATATATTTGCTACAAGTAAAAGATCCACATACTCCAAAATGGTTCAACATCTGCTCCCTCATTCTGTTGCATACTCTTCTATCATCTACATTTATACCACATACTCTTCTGTAAATTTTACAAAGCAACCAAATATTCCAATCAATCTAGAGCTTCACACCTTACTGGAAATTTTTCCCTAAAATTAGGAAAAATTCTTGTAATTATATATACAGATAGTTATATTAAAAATCTGGCTCAGTTCCAGGAAGAAAGCTTCCAAAATACTTATTACTGATGAAAAATAGTTTACACATCAATTCTGATGTGTTTACACATCAGCCTGTAAGTATTCAAAGCATCTCTTGGGTAAAAAAATCCCTGTTTTTAAACACTTTTACCCTCAAGCCATCAGATAAACGTCTATAACAGCAGAAAGGAAGATTATGAAATTTTCCTAAGAAAGCAAACACAGCCTCCTGGGATGACAACAAACATGAGAAATGTCAGACTAAACATATGTTTTTGGGAGAAGACGTAAGCAACTAGAGAGGGCGCAGAAGTGCCATCTCATCTTTAAAGATCATCTGCCCAGTTTTGTTTGGAAAGCCCAAGTTAAACTCTACATTGTCAGGACCAACTCAGCAACTAATGCACCTTCCTTCATAAACACACATCAAAGAAGCAGAATAGCTCTGATGGTGACTCTGGATTATCTGTGCCTTCCCTTGGGATTATTTCTATTTGTTTTGGTTTTGTGGCTTTTTGTTTTGTTATTTTTGGTTTGGGTTCTGTTTTGTTTTGGGGTTGTTTGGTTGGTTTTTAAATTTGGTTTTCTGCCCTTATTTCTTGTATTTTAAGATACATCACCAACTACATATCTTAATAAATTACACTGCTGATCACAAGCAGGTGGTGAAACTATAACTCCCTTGCTGTAATTTGTATTCATTTTTATTCATTATTATTTTAGAAGTACCTTCTTATACTTTTTCATCCCTGTTACAGACATCAGGACACTAGAAAAGAACCAAAGGCACAAAACCAGAAATTGTGAGGTATCTGTGTAGACTTAAAAGAGAATTGAGGTGAGGGTTGTCTCTCCTACCACTGCTACACTTGGTTATTCCAAGTTTTAGCTGAAAACATGGCTTCCTATATTGGTACAGTAAGGAAGTCTAATTTCTACTCTGATGGGGGTGATCTCTAGAAATGCCATCACCCTTGATCCTTTTTTTTTTTTTTTTTTGTTCCTTCTTAATTAATGAAGCAAACATTTGATTTCTGGAGATCATATATGTAGCTGCAGAGTTAACAGCTTTCCTGATATAGAACAGTGGAGGCTGTTGGAGTGGTATATCAAAATGACATTTCTAGTTCAAGCACCAGCGTATGAAGTTTTACACTGACTGCTCATGGCTCCTCCTGAAAACTGAAGGCCAGCTTAACCTCAAAACTGTTACTGCTTAACACAGTAATGAAAAACTTACAGGCAATTTCAAAGGCATAAAGCCAAAGAAGGAAATTTTACATATAACAGAACTGGTTTGTGGTTGTAGTTCAGTGACCCACCATTTAAATGTAACTACTCTGGCCAAACATTGTTCACAATTAAACTTTCAAAAATCATCCGCTATAACAAGCTTTTAGCTGTGGACAGTACAGTAGGAAACAGGAGAAGCATGCGAGGAAAAAATACAGACTAACTCACTGCATTTTTGTGACCAGGAAAAAGCAGCACAGAACTACAATCCAGATCTGTTTGTCATGATGAGAACATCACAGATCAGGCTCTAAAAGGTATTGAGGAAGGCAGATCACCTCCTTGTGTGCAGTTCTCAGAAAAGGCAACAGTTCAGCTAGAACACGAGATGCAGGATTTGCTACAGAGCTTAGTATTTACTTATTTTCTGTCTTTTCATCACACCAAAACATCCCACCAGATCTACACCAAGCAGAGGAACCAAAGCCTGTCAAGACTCTTACTTGTCACACTGTGTGTCCCTGTTCCCACATGGGTGTGACTGCCTTATTCACAGAGCATGACATAAACCTCTGGCCTGCAGCAAGCCACAAAAAAAACCCTAAAGACACCAAACTCTGTGAAGCCACAGTGCTGAAAGCACACATCTATCTAAAGTCTGCTTTGCCAAGACAGTACCTAGCAAGGAGGTCCTCAGTAGGTCATGCTGTCTGTGCAATGTTTGCCCTGCACTCCAAGCAAACCACAACATAACAGCAAAACTAAAAAAAAAACCTACAATACAAAAAGAGCGTGAAAAGTAGTACTTTGCAGTGACAGATGGCATTTGCCACGGAGCTCCCCAAATGGCTGCTGTATTTGAGCTTGCTAGATCTATTCATTCCACTGTTCCCCAATTCTGTATCCCCTGCAGCATCCCTCACCTGGAACCAGTGGAGGGACAAAGGGGAGGACAAAGAAAAACTCAGAAACCTGAAGTTTGTTTGGAATTTATTCCCTTGAACATTTCACATAGTTGAACAAAAAATATCTCAATTTCACAGCAACAGGGAAACCATGTGTTACATAATTCAGAGAAACACACACCCAAAACAAAAATAGGTTAAAAACAACTGCATAAATCAAAGTCTTCAAAGGGACTATACAGTGGAGACATGAAGCCTTTCTGAGCACTAAATCGTCTCACTTGAACATTATTTGTCACTGAACTAATTTTATGCACAGTCCCTCCTTTTCTCTGAGGGAAACAATCTCAAAATTGTATTACTCAGATTCTGTTTTTCAAAACAGGTATTTTAATTCTGCAATTAAAAAATATCCAACACTTTCACACAAACTTAATACTATTTTTCTAAGACACAAAAACATTCAATGGAGCTCTTAAGTGCCCAGAAAAATTCATATCACCCTTCAGAAGATACACATACAAACAACAAATATTCCAGTGGCACAAATCTACAGGTCTGAAAGCTAGAGGGAGGAGGAGTTGGGAGCCAAGTAACTCCCAAGAAAAAGTGTTCTTAGCAGGATCCAGCCATGAGCACAAACTCAGCACATTGTTATTTTTGTATATATCCTTCAGGATTTTCAGTGAAACTCCATCAGGTCAGCTGTATCTCCTGCTCTTAAGAACAAATAACCTTCCCACCGTGCCTTTTCCTTTCCAAATTTTCTGGGCTTCAAATCGTCGGTCCTTTAGCATTTCCTTTATGCCAAAGCCACCCAAATCCTGATAAGAACACTCAAAAGGAACATGATGGACTGGAACAGTCAAGCACTTATCCTAACAGATTCCTGGCTTGTTACTGAGGGATGATTCACTGGGCACTGAACCCCAGTTCTAATCAGGCAACCCATACATTCTCCTCATCTCCCAAAAATACAGGGTCTAGTTCCTAAGTCTGTATTGTAAATGTTTCAGAAAGAAGTCAATCTTCCATCAGATCTCTCTGCAGTTGTATGATACTCCAAAAAGGGTTCAGTATCATGTGCCATGTCCTGCTAAACACACCAAACAGAACAGACAATATTCAAGGCACACTAGCAGAGGAAATAGCTTTCATCCCAATTTGGTGGTGTCTCCTGAAATATGAATGTTTTCCTTTATCTTTTTTATTTTTGGCAGGGAAAGAGTGGGATACATTTGTAAATGTCCAGTGGTTTAAAATGAAGGCACCTCAAACAGAATGCCACATCACAGAATTTGTTTGCTGTTATCTTCCATAATTTAATGTTTAAACTAGACCAAATTAAAACAAGAACAAAACACAAAGGCGAATAATAAGGAAAAGAAGTGGCAAAGTAGAGGATTTCATCAAGATGTTTGCTTGCACAGCAAACAGTATTGCTTTGAGCTAAATCATTTTCACATGTAAGGCATGTTCAATGCATGTGGAACAGTGAAGAGGCAATGCTTCTGAACAATAGAGGCAATGTTTATGAACAAGAAGCTTATTCCTAAACAGAAGTATATTTTTGTATTTTTTCAGACAGAAAATTGGATAGTGTATAAATAATACACTATGCATTCAAAAACATTCCTTATACTTGTACAGATGCTTAAGATAATTTTCCAAATGTGGCTCAGATAATTTACTTTAAAGGACATACCATTTAGAGGAAACAGCCACTCTTTCCTAGCTCTCCAGGTCAGCAAAAGAACTTCCTCATGTATATTGCTCGCTATATACAACAGTACTTGTTTAAGGGTCTACTGTGAAGGACTCTGCTCTGAATATTTCTCCCTGAAAACACTTAAGGCACATCCATAGGAGGATTTTAACTTTTCAGATTGCATACCTACATCATATACACTACGTATTTATGTGATATTAAAGCACATGTTCTAGTACCTCTACTTTGTACTGCATTTTTCAGTTTTTCATACTATTGCTTATATTTGATTTCTTAATCTTTCACAGGTCAAGTAACTAAAGCAAAAGATCTCATGACTTGCCTTTTATTGCTATACAAGTATGAGTTTTCCTAGGCAGGTTTTCCTTTATGAAATTCCTATTGCTGATAGGGACAGAAACACATTGTTGTGAAAACATGAACCTGAAATGGGAAATATTTTACAACAAAACATTGCTGGCTAACATCACCCCAAGGAACATATCATAAAGTTGATACAGGTAAAGACTGTTCCAAGTCCATCTGTCAAGAAAGAGCTGAAAATTCAGAAAAATTCCTACAGACCTTTAGAACAAACAAAAGATCAGCATTTGCATTAAAAGCACATTAAAACCATATAAAATACTGTAAATAATATTAAAAAAATATTACAAGACACAGAAATTACAGATTTTTAAAGAGAGAGACAGTTGAAAAGCAATAGATTTTTGTTTGGGGTTTTTTGGGGGTTTTTTTTGGCAATAGCAGCATTTTGGCACAATGGCAAATGCAGAAGATAGTGAAAACCAAGCAGACAAGGTACAGAGTAAGTTCCAGAATCTACAACAAGCATGCCACAGTTCAGCAGAACCAAAAGCACAGTAAGAGCTGTCCCCAACTTCCCCTTCCCAGAGAGAATGGCAGCCACTGCTCAAAAGCTTGTTGCCACTTCCCACAGTGAAGGGTTCCAGTAACCAGTTTGGCCATAACCTCCCCTTTGAGCACCAGGCTAGAAGCCACGCAGGCTCTCTGCAAACCCCTCACAAAAAGGGTGATTCCACCTGAAAAGATCTCAACTTGCGGATCACAGACTGTGGACTGCAACCATCGCTGTACAAGGGACAGACAGAACTCAGTCAATGTTCTGTCTTGGACTGTGGCCATCCAGGCAGGGACTGACATCTTTAGCAAAGTTAATCCATGCCAAACAGGTCAGCGACAGCACAAGAAAGGGCCTGTTTTGACCAATCTCAGTTCATTTGACTAAACCTGCTGAAGGCTATTTGGTGGTTGAATATATTTTAAGCATTAAAAAGCTAAAAAAGATTTGGTGGAATAGCAAAGGAGGCAGTGAATGCAGGGAGAAAACCCATGCAATTTACATCCATTTGGGATTTCATGACAACTACTAAAAACCAGGCCTTGCATGAGTCACCATAAAGCTCCCTGGAACAAGCACTTTTGCTAACTCAGGGCTGAATTTAACTCATAGGTAAAAGATGCTCACACCTGAGCATATTACACACTTTTCTGCTTTTACTTAATCCTTTTAGAGGCAACTAACACTCTACACCAAGACCAACCTCACTACTGAGGATTAGCTCAGACCTCAGGGCCTGAAATTGCTATTGCCAAATTCAATTTGGTGGTCTTGCCTTGAAGAAAATAAAACATCTTCAGATGTATGACCTGTACTAGGTGAGTGACCAGATGGATGAAGTGGAGGCTTGGATAGTCTCCATCTCAGACAAGTTTTTGATTGAGGTATTTATCTAGTCTACAGTAAAAGCTTGCAAGAAAGCATATATGCAAGTAATTTAAATTCAGGAGTTACACTGAGATGTAATCTTAAGAGACTCCTTTTGATTATTCAGGAATAATATCCTGTTCTTCTACTGTATAGGTAAGCTAGTTTTCTCAAACCGTAAGTAATTGTAAAACCCACCACAGTTTCCTGACCCAGCTACCCAGCAAGAACAGGAGCTGAAGGTACCTATGGGACATGATTGTTACTTTAACAGAGAACTGACCTGCCTTTAAAGTCACCGTGGCTCGTTTTTAAAGTATATTCCATTTAGCTTCCTCCTGCTTCTTAACCATTGCTAGGTCAGTAGTTCCAAGATTTAATTAAATCATACTGCACAAAGAAAATGAAACTCAGCCACTAAATGAATTTCTTCAGCACAAAATAGGCAATGCTCACCTCTCCTGCCACTGAATGTATTTCTGCCATGCACACACTAGAATGCAACACAACATCCTGCCTGAAGACCCAGCTAAGCTGACTATGCCCTTTGGGACACTTTGGGCACTGCAAGGGACAAAGCTCTAAAAGGTCCAAAAGCTCTAAACATTATGCTACAGTTATACACTGCTTTAAAAAAGCAGAAAGTAAACAGAAGGAGCCCTAGATTTCAAATTTTGCCACTAGACAAAATGGTGTCTCTTCCATCTCACTCCTCTGAAGCACTACAGTGCTGCTACAGGATTGTGCCACCACTACAGAAGGAGACTTCTGATTCACAGCTGATTTTATTTTTATCATAGTTTATCATAAACTATGCCCTATGTTTGCTCTACTTAGTGATCATTTAGGTGCTACTTGCTGAATGTTCCCTTGTAAAAGCAATTAAATTTGTTTTGTTGGAAGGACTAAATCAAAGGAGATTTTCTGCCAGCCATTGCTGTGATAAACTGATAAATGCAATTAAAATCACCTTCTTCCAATTCTCATCACCTACAGCTTCACTCCACAAAACACCTTATGCTCATATCTGTTGCCCTCTGCATCAATAAATATTTTTTCTATTCATCTTTAAGAATATGCTCCAAGCTACAAAAAAATAAAGTTTTTCCACCTTCAGAGAAAGCAATTTTAAATCTATCCAGTTATGTAAAAAATACTGTAGTTCACACATCTGTCCATAGCATTTTCATATCATTCTTTCCTACCCTTTTCTCATATGGAAATTGCACACACGCAAAAGAGGAAATCTTGAAAGTAACTACACTCCAAGAATCAACACACTAAGAATAAATTTCTATCAGATTGCATTCAGTTACAATCTTGGAAACATTTGTATAATAATATAAACTCAAAGAAAACCATGATTTTTATCTGCTCCTGTGTTATTAAGATCTTCTCAACTGGCACTATGAAAACATTCTTTTCTCAAAGTATTTTTCAAAAAGTATGTTTCCTTTCTAAAAGCAGCTTATTCATAGTCTTCTGGAACAAGTACTAGAAATTAATATTTCTTCCTTTTTCTGACATCACAAAATGAACACTTGGGGACTGGGCAAACGAGCATTTGTAGCACAGACACCTCTCTCATGTTAGAAAGAATTAGAATTTCAAGTTAAAAGGGAAAACTATGCCACAGTAAGACACACGCTTCACCACCCCATTTCCAAAGCCATGGCAAGGAGCAGCACAGATGCTGGCAGACGGAAGAGCACCATGATCTGCCAGCACCATGAAATTCGAGGGGTTTAAGGAATCCAATCCCATTAACTGTCAGACACACAGAATTCCAAAGGAGACACAATCCAAAGATAATGGGATATTTCCCATTCAAGTACCAGATTAATAAAGAGAAGCTTGGGAGAACAAGAAACCACACCCAGAATTCAGGAAAACACAGAAATCCAGTTTGTGAGCTATTCCAGTGCTTCAGAAAAACTTTTAATTTCACTGACATTGAGCTGCATACATTACACGGCTCTTTATCTGGGCTGACTCAGAGGAGACCCTCAAATGAGCATCTGTGTTTTCCTGGAATTCTTTCAAATAATGTCCTTGAAAGAACTGAGACCATCTATGCCCCAAAGCCACAGTGCAAAATAATATATCGAGATATCCACATAACACACAAAATTCACATGGCACCACAAAAACCAAACGAGTTACACAGCTCAAAGCTGGGTCACATTAATTCTTACTGGTCAGCAGGCTGCCCACAGAATTCCCCTAGTATCTGCCCGAGAACTTCTGACTGGACATAGAGAAAGGGAACCCCAAATGCCAGCAGCTGACACATGAAAAAGGAGTCCAAAGGGTTCTGGGCTACGTGGTGCCCAATGGAGGAGACTGTGCTGTGCAGGCGCTGGCTCACCACCCTAACTCTGCCCATGAGGCTGAGCGAGTACTGCACCACCCTGCTAAAGAAGGAAGCGGAGCTACCTGGGGCCCTCTCTGCTGAGGCAGGGATGCTGTTGGCCCGTCCATTCCCATCGCTGGCCATGGCGTCCTGCAGAGGTCCTTTCGTGTCCTGGAAGAACGTGGGGGAAAAGTTAAATTTATGTTAAAATTGAATTGCTGTGTGTACTGAACATGCTACGTGAGGAACTGAGATACCCTGTAACCATCACAGAATGCAAGGTCTCAAAAACAAGTGTGTCCCTTCTCAATTTAAGGTTTTATTAAAGCTCTGAAAAACAAACTGGATAACCAAGAAAGTCAAAGCAGTAGGATCCCTGAAGTCAGCTCCTCTGGGAAATAAAACAGTCTTCATTTTTGGCAGGAAGTATGGCACATATTGGGATACACCTCCAAAAAGGGGTACAGCTTCAGCTTGCATTAATAAAACCTGAGAATCAGGCCGAAGGACAGGCACCACTGCTAGCACAAAGGAAAATATAATTTAAGGGAGAAGGGCAGTTTGCAGCACGCAAGCTTAACAGAACATATGAAACCAGCATGTAGCTTGCTCGGATATATGAAAAGACTGAAAAGGGGCTTGAGGAGAAAAATTAGGTGCCTTGGATTATAATGACAAAAGTCGAGGGACTTTTCTGTATTATACAGTGTATCTTCATCCTATATTTACAGCATGAATACTTCTATTATGACAGTATAGGAAAGGGGATATTCTGTCTTTTCATGCAGGTTCCTGTTAACACACAGCAGACTTTCAGAAATGAAGGCATGTGATCTTCATAGCTTAAGCAAATGGGGTAAAATTTTATGTTTCAAAGGAAATGCAAACAATTCATTTCATCTTAAGTAAAACTACGGAGAAACAAAGCAAAACTAGAACTGGTAACATTATTCATTTCATTTTAGCATACACTGAGGAAGTATTTCAGCTGACAAGAAAAACAAATCAAAATTCTGTTTTGAACAGGATAACACATCATTTTATAATAAGTACCATGAAAAGAGTAGTACTAAGTAGGGGAATTGCTTTTAAATAAGATTTAGTTCAACTGCAAGCTTTCATGATATATATACAGCAACTAAATGCACTCTGAATTTTTCTGCTTAATGAAAAAACTCCAAACCGTCACACATACTTTCTCAATGTTAAGAATCAAAATCTATTAACACAGCATGTCAGATGAAAATAAAGAGTTACCTTTCCAGACAGAGGACCCACTGCTGGCCTCTTCCTCTGTGCATAACCAGAGACTCGGTAGCAGTAGTGAGGTTTACAGTAGAATTTACCTGCAGATAAAACACAAATGATGGTCAGCAACAGGAACAAAGGAATTTAGCACAATATAAATGTCGATCTCTCTGCAACTTATTTTCTGCTGCCACTTCCATTGCTCTCTCTAATTTCTTCACTATATGCTGAGGAAAACGCTCACTGAAGTTTTAGCCCTACTCTCTCCCCTTGTAACTAGCCTCATTTCCATTGGGTGCCTGACAGCCATTTAGTTTAAAATCCTATCAAACACCAAAGCAAAGCTGTGAGGCTTGTGTGGTATCACATGCTAACAATGCGGCAGTGTGTGAGGAACAAAGAAATCATCACATGAAAAGCTGGCAGAAGCACTTTTGGAAAAAGCAAGAATGAATACAACCAGCAGAGGACAGTGGGAAAGGACAGTGTTAACTCCCAAAGAACCATCTCTCAAAATGCACAGTGGCTACTTGTAGAAAGGACAGTGATTCATTTTTACTAATAAGACCTTTTGTGATCCTGCTGATTTTACTAACACCCCAGAAGTCTAGAGAGGTTTTTCACTGGTGTCTGAGCACTGTCAGCAAGACAAAGCAGCATTAGCAATACCATCATGCAAATACTGGTACTAATAAAAGCAGCAAACTGATGCCTCATCATTATCTTCGACTGTACCTTTGTCAGTGTATCCTGCTTGGCATATGCAGCCCACAGCACTCTCTACTGCTATCCCACTCCTAGAGCTTTGCCAATGCATTCCCAGCACATATTCTGACCTCTGCCTCTTCCTCTAGTTTCTCTGTGCTGGTATTTGCAAAGGGCTTTATGATGGAAAAGTGACCAACATCTTTCTAGAAATCTCTACTTAAAAAAGTATTTCTTAATATTTACTCTTACCAAAACCTGTGTTTTGAGATTGTCTGAAATGAGCAACAACTGAAAAGCTTACATAAAAATTCTCAGACTTTGAAGCCTAAAACCAGACACTGACTGCAGAAGGCTGCAGAATGCTTGTCAGCCCAAACAGCTAGATGAACAGCAACAATGTGCATGCAGCTTTGTTCTCTTTTCCTCTGAAAGAAAACTCAGAATGAAATATAAGCTACATTTTCACAATGATTACATTAGATATGATACCACAGACTTCTGTTTAGCCACATCTGCTTCATATACACATACAAGTGTTAGGCATGTAATATTTCAGAATGAATGCTATAAGCCTGCTGAAACTCCAAGCTTTGTGTTTGCTTCACTGAGAACTATCTAGCCATAACTGCACACACAAGCATGCTTGCAGACGGAATCACTAAAAATCTGGTGGTGAAAACTGTTTCAGCCCATACAGCTGAGAGAGGAGCTCAGTCTGTTACTGCTAAACAGTCAGATATTCCGTTACTTGTGAGTGCTCAAAATAACAGCAGCACTCAAAAAATGCTTTTCCCCAACTTTCATTTCTGATACAGATGTTACATATAAACATACAAAAATATGTTGATTTCAAAATTACCACTGGCCCCTTTAAACTTGCACGCCAAGCCTGCTGACCTTCCAGACAAGCAATAAAGGGATTTCTATTCCTTACTAGGAGTCTGGTTTGATGATTCTAAGCTTCCTCAACTCTTCACAACCCAGCAAGTCCATTATTTAAAGTTATTATATAATGTATCATGAATACAGAATTTTAATGCTTTTTGCCCCTTAAACCAGATGGTGTTTCCACAGCCATTTTTCTACCCAGTATATATTAAAAATTCGTCTTAGTTGCACAGAGTGGATACCCATCAATTTCAGTCTGCAGTAGAATATCCTGGAGTGTCTTCCTGTGACATCAATTTAAAATTTCTACTTCATCTTTGCCTCAATCAGTGGGGAAAACCACTGGTACCAACACTTATTTCTTGCTATTTTGTTTTCTACACTATCAAGTCTGAAACAGAATCCTTTGCACCTTACTTGTCACTAGTTTTACACCATTTTGCACTTATTTTCCTACTGAGATTGTATTAAAGATAGGAAGCTGTGTAAGAAAATAAATGCATACCTGCTGATGTGAATCAACATTTACCTGAAATACTTTCTCATACATTTTCTTCAGAAAATGTGACATTTTTGTTAATTGCTGCTTAAGCAAAGGTAATACATAGCTACCCTTACAAGGAGATCTCTTTTCACAAGTGACAGATGATCTTAAATTATTACTTTCAATATGCACACTTCATTGATAAACTGAGTTTCACCTGCTGCCATATCGTCTGGTTTCTCAGAGTTGTAGGGTATATCTGAAGCTTCTCTTAATTCTTAGCATGCTAGATTCTTTTAATCGAGGCATCAGTAAGTTTTGTAATCATATTCTTTTCTCCTTAGTCTTTCAAATATAGAAGAAGAATAATTACTGAATCTTCAGTAACTACTGCAACAACACTCTCAAACACTGACTTACCTCTACCCAACCTTGATGTTCCATTTTTTCTAAACAGCACTTAGCTGGTAATGACCTATTATCACAGCCCCAATTATAAAGTTCCTATTTAATTACATTTAATATAAACATACAGAGTTGGACAGTTGTGGTACCTTCAAGAAGAACAAGCTGACCGCATTTCTCTCCAACTTGTTATTTTCTCTTAAGTGGTATTAAACACTCAGGAGTTTTATTTAAATATTGCCACATGAGGAGAGTAAAAGGTCTAGCCCTCAATCTCAGCCTGTAAATCTTTTTAAAGCCTCCAGTTATTGTTTGTTTCCCTGCATTCTAGTCACTGTTATGATGTTGTATTAATTTCTATAAGTTAGGCTGCTCTGCTGCTGGCATGACCTGGCCACAGGAAACCCATGAAGCTCCAACAGCTTGAGAGATGGTCTCTGGGGAATGGAAGTCATTCTCATCCCTTCATTTTTTAAGTGACAAAAGAGCTTCCAGGACAGTGAAGAGACTCGTGAGCAGGAGGCCATTCCTCTTACCATCCTCGATGTCATAGGCATAGGAGGACAGACGCAGGGTGGCGGCGCAGTGTTCACACTTGAAGCAGCTGCGGTGGAAGAACTTGCCCTCAGCACTGAGCCTCTCCATCACGTAGACCCGCTTGCAGCAGAAGTAACACACGTCACTGCCTCCTAGGTTCTGGGGGAACTCCTTCTTGAGCGAGCCCTGGACACAAACAAGGACAGCTGATTTTGTGTTGTGCCCAGCCTCGCCAAGATCACACACCAAGGTCATGTTCTCTCTTCATTTATGTGGATACGGGAGCACCTGGATGCTGCTGCAGTTCTTTCACACATGGATGCTGCAGTTCTTGGTCACAACCCACGGTTTTGACCAGGACACCGAAAACTAACCTTTTTGTCCGGGAAAAAGGGTCCTAAAATGCCATGCCTAAATATATCAGGAGTAAAGTAAGTTCTCATAGATGAGTGGACACCAGTACTATTAATGACGACCCTGAAATCAGTGACTTAAAGAGGCATACGAAGCAAGGCAAAACCATTAGAACATCCTCAAACAGCAATTCTTAGACCTACATTACCAAAACCAGTGTCTCTTCCCTCCAGAAAGCAGCAGTGCAGAAATGTTATGAACAGTTTTCTTAATTCATTATGCACAATCTTTGGACTCTGGCATTAGATTAAAATATTTGGCAAAGAAAACAAGGAGAAGAGGGATGGATGGATGGATGGATGGATGGATGGATGGACGGACGGACGGACGGACGGACAGATGGAGAAAGGGGAACAAAAATCTCTCACAAAGCTACGATAGATTCCATCAGTGATATAACAACTGGACGCTCACAAAACTTGAGATCTACACATCTAATCACAAACACATGTCATCTCTGGTACATTGTCTTACCAGTTCCTTCTTGTCTAGAAGGGTTTTGGGTTGCTCTTTCCTTTGAAGCTGATTGGCTATCTGCTCAGCCAATGAGCTCACTCCGCCTGTGTACATCTTTATGTACTTCTACCAGATGGGTTGAACAAAACAAGAGTGATGTGAGAAAAGAAAAACAGAATCAAATTAAAAAAAAAAATAACTAGAATGATGAGAGGTTAGGTGGTGAAAAGGTGCAGAGAGGTCAAATCATGCCAAAACCATGGATAATATAAAGTGACAAGTAGTAATAGCAAAGCCAGTGTCATCAGAAATCACTAGTACAGTCCAGGATTACCTGAAGCAATGGATTGGAAAGCTTGCATTTTGCATTTTTTAAGTGTTCTAGAAATACTATGATGATGAAGGGAGCAGATATTGTTTTCACCTGTGGGGTATTCTGTCCCAGAAAACTTGAGTATAGACACTTCTAAAAGATGAGGCTAAATATAAGTTAGCATTTTAGGTTCCAGGTAAAATTGAAATCAAAAACCAAGGTCTTTTAGAAGGCATGTTACTGAGTCTAATGCAACACACTGATTTACAACAGTGTATTTGTCCCGGAAACAATTAATTTACAGAGCATTCACAGAGCAGGGAGAAGTCCTTAACTAAAGAACTCACAGTGATTCAAAAATATTAATTCTTTCAGTGTTAAAAATACACGGAGGTTTATATGGAAAAAGATGGAACAGCCCCACCCAATGCATTAAAGCCATACCTGCCTACATCTGGAATATATATTTGTTCAACTCTGAACACAGCTTTATGACTTGGCTTTTCTCTATCACAGGCACAGACTGATTCCATATCTCTGGATATCTAAAAACCCTCCAGTACTTTCAACAGTCAGGCAAGTTGTTACCTTAGATGGTATCAAATGAATGTCTGCAAGCCAAGTTCAATCACTGCAGGAGCGGAGGAAGTGTTTTTCACAGGAAACACAACCACTGGCAATAGTTATATGGTTAAGAAAATGAGGTGGTTACATCTGTGTTAACTCAATCACACTGCAAACACCATGGATTTGACTCGGAGCAGCAAAGAGCATGCCAAGCAACTTCCCTTTTCCAGACTAAGCAGCACTATCAATGTTTCTAGCTGGATTCCTGATAGCTAACACAGGATCAGAGAGCCACTCAGCTTCTAGCAAGTGTGAAATGCCAAAGATAACAAAAGGAAAGTTGTATCTTAAAACCCCCTTTACTTACAGCAAAACTTGAAGCACAGTAGTTATTTCCCATAACTAATAACTAATTTAATATGTGTAGTTATTAGCCTTTTAGGAATGTTTAAAACCTTCACAAGTTCATACATAACAACAGCAGGAAGCACCACAAAACCTGAAATTCTCCACAGAATGGGTACTTCTTGCGTTAAAAGATTATGAAAATGGAGTACTCAGCCAGAGATTACTGCTGCTGTCTAGGACTACAGTCCTAAGTCCTTAAACTCTTTGTCACTGCAGTAATGAGGGTTTATTTCTACCCAGAAAGATTTTATACCTGTCTACTGATCCCGTTCCAAGAGGCAGAGCACTTGCAGTATTTCTATACACAAGAAATAATAAATGATTTGTTCTTCAGAGTTTGTCCGGTTCCATGTGTGCACATACATATGTGCAGAGTTGCTTTTCAATGACATATACCTTGTCAAACATTACATTTAAAATGTAACTTACTTCTAAAATTTACCTCAGCATTGAGTTTTAACTGGCAATCATAATAATGTGGCCAAGAGTTTTCCATCTCCTCTGAATGAACACAGACCTTTGAGGCTTTTAATTTTTTTTTTTTAAAAGAGAGATCAAGCATTTCCAGAGGAAAGATTTCCTTTTAGCTGAACCAGGTTTACCCTGATCAAGTTTTGATTTGAAACCTTCAATTGCAGATCCTTCAGGATCTTTAAATTTCTACCAACACATAAGAAGTTCCATTCTCAGAAAAAGAATATGTTAATATTAACTCATGGTACCTGGTACTACTTGGTGTGAGAAATTTACTTGCTGAATTTTTCATTTGGGGTTGTGTGTTTCTGATCTGTTTTGCTTTTCGCCAACATATCACATCTAGCCTAATTATGGGTATTAAGTGAAGAGTTTTATCTTTCTTCCCATGGTCTTCAAGACATACAAATGTTCTGCAACACTTTCAAAAGGAGGCAAAGAACCTTCTCCATTTTAGGTTAAATCAAGTTCCTGCTGTTTACATAGGACAACTGTAACTAGTTCAAATTCTCAGTGATTTTTCAGAAAGTCAAAGCACTTTTTATTTCATGCTGTCCATTAACCATGTATGCACTAACACATTCTGCTGTTTAGCCCAAAAATTCAACAAAAGCAGCAAGCAAAACCAAAAAGCTTCATTGCAAAGCCAGAAGGACTATGAGTGCTCCAAACCCCTGGATTGAGTGTGAGATGCACCACAAATTTCTCGTGGTCACTGAACATCACATACATTTAGTTTCAAACTGCTTTATGGCTGGCAACACCCAAGCTGTGCCAGGCACAGGATGCCTCTGGCTTGTTGTTTGTGCAGGAACAAGCACAGAGGCTCTGCAGGTGAAGCAGTGCCAGCCTGGCCATGTCCTTGGCAAGCAAAGGCAGCTGAGTGCACCTGGAGTGCTCAGGCAAGGGCTACCTGTCGGAGAGAGTCAGAGGAAGGTGAGGAAGGGCGGTTGGAGGAGCGGAGGCTAAGGGAAAGCTCCCACTGGTCAACAAAGAATCGGCGAGATGGCTCAGCCTCAGGCTAAAACATAAAATAAACATCAACACATCATACATGTTCTCTTCTGAGAGAGAAGAGAAAATTAAAAAAAAGCCAACCCAGGCCTTTCTGGCTACCATCAAGAACAATTGTTTAAAGACTCTTACAGGAAAACTTAGAGAAATATACCCAGTATATCTTTACTTTCTCCTTAGCGAGGCAGAGTAGTTATTCTAGATTTGCTCTTTATTAGGTTTTACATTATTTAGGACCATTTGGAAGCAGTTACCTATTTCCACAAGTGTCTAACCTCCTGTAATCTAACCAAACCCAACTTTGTCATTGGCAAAGACCCAAATCAATTTCCTCCGCTCCTTCTGTATCTCCCATTGTTCTCTATTACTGGCCCAAGGCACTAAGATCATCTTTCAAGCCATGTGAGACCTCTCTACATTTTAACTATATAAACCAAAAGTCTGCTCTCCTGGGGGACAGTAGAGAAAGAAGTTAGCTTGTATGTATGTCCAGTAATTAGCAGCAAATTTCCAACCTAAAATTTACTGTAAGCATATTAGAAACACTGAACCAAAAAAGAATAAATCAATATAAAATAATCTGCTAATCTTGATTATCAAATGGCAAACAATAAACCACAGACTGAGAACCTGCATCCTTCTGAAACGGGTTTCTCACTGGAGAACACAAAATTTGGTCTTCTAATGTACTGTTGTCATTATCCTTAGGGATGATTATACCAACTCCCAAGAAATACTTCATACAAATAGGAAAAAACCGAAGGTTGAAAGTATCAGACAAACAGCACTGGAAGAAACTGTGCATTCCTAAAAATTATAGTTTGGAAAGAAAAAACCATGCAATTACAAATAACTGGTTTTCTTTGAAAAATAAATTATGGTTTTAGTTAGAAAAAGGAAAATCAAATGTCATATAACTGTATGACCCATGAAAATAGCTACTTCTAGCCACTTGGAATAGTCTAACCTCAAGATCAAATTTACTGAGCAAAATGCACAAGAGCTTGGCTTTCACAATTTCCCCAATTAATGGAAGCATAATTGTTCATACAAAAATCTTCTGTACCTCAACATTTAATCGTTTCTTCTCTGAGAATGTCTTACTTTGCTAAGCCTTCCCTCTCTTAGTATTTTTCTTGTTTTCTTCCCTTAAATCCCACATCATAATCCATCATTGCTTGCAGTGTTCCAACATCTGTTTCCTTTTTCCTCTCTGCCCTGCCCACTTTATGCTTTCCTCTACTTTGTATTCTCAGTCTCTCCTCCTTTTCAATTCTGCACGATACAGAAATCAGACAATCTCAAAAATAATTTCTTTGCATCGCAATGCTGTAATCTTTTACACCCTCAAAAGGAGCTTCAAAATTGCAAGAGAGCACTACAAAAGGTAGAAGCAATGTGTTTTGGTCAAGATATTCATTTCTGTATTATCATTTTAACTGAACAAAAAATACACATGAGCTCTATGGACCTTGCTTGAGATATTAAGTCATGGCACCCATTAATAAAGAGGTGCCACTATATTTAAAGTAGTTTTCTTACTCAGGCTTTCATAGCCTGCCCCCAAAATTTCAAAACTAGCCAAAGGTTTGCTGTTCCTCCTTAGAGAACTCTTTCTGTGATTCTAACCATCAGAAAAAGGTGGCCTCCCAAAAAATCCAACAATGGGAAGTGACCATGTCACAAAATTCTTTTTAGTAGGGCTTGTAAAAGTCATGTCTGCCAGCAAAAGTTCTGGGACTTTTTATGCTCCAGCTCAAGAAGACAGCTTGATTTAGAATGGTTAACTTGAAACAATAAGTTAAGAAAAAAATCACTTCTGTAGATGATGCTTTCCAAAAAAAGCACTCTGCAGTTTGCCAAGCACTGCTGAAGATAACTGAAAACAGAGAGCAACCAAAGAAACCACAGTTCAAACTGGCATGCTCCCATAGCCCAAAGACAACACACTGGAGAGAAAATGAAGCACAAAACCAAAAGTGTACACTGGAATCAAAGACAATTTGCAAAAACTGTCAGCTCTACCATTGGAAACAACTGCACAGGAAGGATGGACACGAGTACTACTACAGAGACAGGAATTAAGCTTGGAAAACGTGAATATTCCTGCTTCCAGAAGCAAGTAAAATTTGTGAGTGACTGACTGCTAAATGACCACTGTGAGATGACTTGATCCAGAGCCCAGCTGGTTTGCAGCATTTACTCTAAAGTTTAGAGGCTGCTTTTTACTTCATTGTTTATATTTTGTTTTGAGGAACAGAAAGGGTCATTCACGAAATAAGGAGACAGCTAAGAAATGGCAAATCAAATAAAGACACTACACAAAATAGTCTTGACAGCTGTTTTAACCACATGGCTGTAGAGCAGTGGTGATCATATTTTGGTGATTTTTTTTCTCTCTCTGACCCAAGATTTCACCTGTACCCAGAATCCCACACTGCTACAGGACACCAGACAGGCAGGGCTGTAGTCACCTGATGCCTCAGTGTACGTCTGGACTCCAGGAGGGCAGCCAGCTGACATGCCCTTTGCTCAACATTCATGGGCACTTGGTCATGAGAAAATAAACGAGGAGATCTCTGCGAGACGAGGAAGGAGGCAGGAAGTAAACAAAACAGCAAAAAAAGGAAGAGACACCAAAATGCCAGCCAAAAGGTATGAACATTCACATGCAACAAAAGCTCTCGTGAAAACTGGGATTTTTTTCCCCAATATCTATTTTTCTAATGAAGTGCTACACTTTGACTCTCAGGGGCAAGAAAAAACAGTTGAATTAGTTGTTATTCACAACTCTTCCTAGGACTACCACAGCCAAAATCAAACAAGCATGTAGCCTCTCTCACTGGCATTACCATCAAAAAATAATTTTAAAATGTGGCTTTATCATGAACAAAGAGCCTTATTTGTCAGTTTATTTCTCCACAATTCTCCATTCTCAAGGATTTCCTTTAAATATCTCAACCTGTACTTATTTGCTTCTTAGATTTAGTGTACAGAAACATATTTTAGGGTAATGTACTTCAGTTCACATAAAGAATGAATTAAGTTTTTAAAGATGGTGGTATATGCAAAGTAAATACTCTACATGCCAAAGAGAGCATGTTCAATGAGCCTGTCTAAATAAAGCAAAGAACAGCAAAATCAAACACTCAGAGAAGCTGTCAGTTTTACTTATGCAACTTCACTCCCTACTTATTCTTATTGCACTACTATGTCAATACCCCCCAGGCACAGTACTTGACACCTCTGCTATTTTGCTATTTCTCATATCAATGCTCCTAAACTGTTGTGGGGTGCACTTGGTGACATGAAAAAAGACCTGGCAGGTAGCCTGCTATATAAGGCAGGACTATCACTGCAGTATCACACAGCCTTCAGCTAATTTGTTTGCAGAGTACAAAAGTAAATGGACCACAAACTACAAACATGTGCATCCAGAAATCTGAGGCTTGATCTGTCAAGAATGCTAGGGTGCTGCTCTGTATTACTAATTGTCCTCCAATGTAGAACAGAAAATTAGGTTCACACCCAGTTTACAAGAAACACTTTTCCCATTCAGATGCATTAATAATACTCTCTACTTTCAAGCTGCTTTTTGTTCCACCTACTCCTTCCTACTAGATAATTTTCACTAAAACTGGAGTCTATTATAAAGCTGTGTCATTGCAGACACGCGTATTCATTTTCTACTGCCTGTCAGAAAACATTCAGCCCACAAGAGGCTTTTGTTAGAACATATTCTGGAAGTTGCAACAATTTTATTGCTGGCTCCCATTTATGACTTAATTCATTCAAAGCCTGTACTGGAATGTCAATTAATTTGTCAATATGAATTCAAATCAACCAGTCCTTTTGAGTGCCTATCTTTTCCCATGCTTCTGTATAATACTGAGCCATTCAGACAGACTGCTGAATATTTCATTGTTAAGAAGGCTTCAAGGTCTCTATATTAAATAATGCCTTATCATTTTTCCTTTTACTTTGGCCTGCAGGAGGCAAGATGGAATGCCAGTTGTTTAACCATCCAGAAAGCAAGCAGTGAACACAATGCAACTATATTCGCATGAATTAGCACAAAACAGAACGCTTCTTGTTCTGCTATAGTCACAGCATACTTCACTAAAGGGGTGTAAGAGAAAAAGAAGAATGAGAAGAGCTCAAGTGCTTGACCTAGGGCAAAATAAAAGCATATAGCAAACTGTTGCTGAAGACTTGTTATGCATTTATGTGGGTATCACACAGGAAGGATTGCTCCTGACTGACTCTCAGCAGTTCCAGCGTGTTAACAGCAGCATTAGGATAGGTGTGCTTCACCACCCCCTGGATTTGACCTCTGTATTGCACACATCCACCACAGCTTTGTGTCATCAGCACCCATGCCATTTGTCCATGCTCTTTACCCTTTCCTGTCTGGGACTCTGTTCCCCGGGACAGCCGGCACCAGGTTCCCCGAATCTCTGCAGGCAATAAATGATGAGCTTAAAAACAATCACAGACCAACTTCCTAATCAGAACAGACTTTCTGATTTCTCTTATGATGCAAGCAGAAAAGAAGCCATAACAAGAGCAGGAGTTTATTAAGAATATTCTAAACCTGGCAAGTTGGCTTCTGTAGGGAATTTTTTTCAAAAGTATATATTCATATTAGGTCAATAAACAACAACACAGTACCACAATGTAATCAAATTAGTGTAATAAAGATGGTAAGACACTCAGTGTCACTTATACCGTGATGTTAGTTCAGAGGAAGGAGATGGAAAGTTTAAAAGAAGTGGCAGAATAAATCCAGTAGAAGAGTAAAATTAGAGGTTTTAAAAGACATCAGCATAACAAGGATACAGTTCCATCTGACTTGCTATGAGGCCTGGGCCAAGACAATTTCAGGGGAAAAAAAAACCTTTCCAAAGGAAAAAGAATGCTTCCCAAAGCAGATTACTCAACTGAGTCTAACATCAGTTCTGTAGGACAGAGGGTAATTCCTCAAATTCCTGACTGAAAAGAAGGAAGACTTCTTTAGGACACAACATAGAAAACAGTCAAAATAAACTTGGCAGTAGCTGGCTTTCATGACTGAACCAGGCAACCAAAAAGATACAGGACAAACAAACACTTGCACAGTGACAGAAGGAAAATATAGAGCTACCAGATTCTTAGTGAGTGAAAACAAATTTCTGTACATGGAAAACGAATCTTACACTATAGATTAGAAAGTAAAACTCAGCATTTAACTGCCTTGGTTTCTCTATCTGTAAGTTTGGGGAAAACCTTTGATCTTTCATAAAATGCGTCCAGCAAAATTTTTAAAGGATTTTGACATGAGGAAGGAAGCTAGTTATCTCATCATCTGATAACATTACACTGCCGTTTAAATGCAGGTTTTCCTAATGAAAAAGGCTTTCTTTATCCATTCTACCTAAGAGTCCTCTCCTGTACCCTTCTCAAAAAGTCTGCTGTTCACAGTGGCAGAAAACCAACCCCTTTTTTGTTAGGACAGTTTCAAATGGTATCAGTAGGCAGAGCTGATCTATCTGGCAGAAGCAGACACTACAGAGGCAGCAAAGAATGTGTGTCCTGGAGGCTGACAATAATTAGACCAGATAAACTGCAACATGTAATTAAAACTCAAGAAATCACAGCAATAAGGCAAGTCAAACTTTCTTTTGCAGTTTATGTCTGAAGAATAAAACTTGTCTACTCTGCTAAAAGGTAATGCTCCTTTACAGTTTATAGGAATACAAGAGCTTAGCAAAGAAACATGCTCCACCTCTGGGGAAATTCCTTTATACAATTCTTACATGATGTTATGACAGCTCTATGGAACTGCAATTGCCTTTTCAGGACCTCTAGTTCAGGACTGATAAAGAACTGAAGTTGAAAGTAGGAAAATTAAACAAATAATATAAAAGGATACAACTCAAAGAAGCTCAATGACAATACACAAGAGGACAGAAATATTAGAAAGATTTCAGGTAATATTTAACTGGGATAACAAATACATGTGCACAAACATCTGAATACGCATTTATACACTGTGCTCAGAGCAGCTCTCACTGCTCCAGGTTCAAAGTCAGACAGACTGAGACAAGAGCCTGGGAGAAACAGAAGGACCAGAGTGGACATATGCAGGCCACTATAACACTCAAAAAAACACTTCAGATAAGCAATCCTAAAAAAGTTACATGGATACAAGTGAAAATTTTTAGTCACACCTATTTAAATGGAGAGGAGATGGAACAAAGTTGAATTTTCTTTTCCTGCATTGCTCCAAACATTTAATTTCTACTTTGCTCCACCTCAAAACTGAGAAAGGCTACTGTAATAAAAGCACGCCTACAGCAAAAATCAGGTCTCCTGTGGAGACTCTTCATGCTTCCTGTGAGTTAATGCTGCCCTATTTTCCTAACCTAATGGGTTGAGAAACCCCTATCAGCACCTGAAAGAAAGAAAATTGGAAATGTATTTGTAAATAAGCTACTTGGTAACTGAGCTGGTCACTTGTACAAGCAGCAATGAAGAGAAAGGGACAGAGCATGCAGAGGTAATCACCTGCTGCCTGGGATACGGTGGAGAGGAAGATGGAGTGGAAGAAGAGAGCATGATCACTTTTTTGGGGCAGGTCCGAGAACGTTCCTTATGCCTCATCTTTTTTTAAAACAGAAAAAGAAAAAAAAAAATCATAATAATGGTAGAAAAGAGGTAACATTACCAGTGGTTTGGTGAGACAGGCCAGAAAGCATGAACTGAGACCATGATCCTAAGCTCACACCTCTCTCAAATGAGCTGAAGCCACAGCATATCTGAAGCAGAGAGACCCAAGATCACCTCTAACGATCAGTGAACACAGACTTGTATCAATCAGCAATTAAACCAACAGCTTTTGAATCAAGATCTTACTATCAGTTAAGGGCAAAAATCAGAACTTTCCTTAGCACAACTGGACTACTCTCTGCTTCATGAAAAATTACTTATTGCTGTGCCTTAAAATGCTTAAAAATATCCATCCTGTTGACCTAACTACTCTTGCTAGCAGCTCTTTACTAATACAATTCAAGTCTCAGAGTTCTGTTTCCAGCTTCAGATCCTTCCTCTCTAACTTACAGACATTACAGCATCTGAGGCAAGCCAAAATGTACTACATTCTATTAGAACACAAATCCAGCTGGTAGATAAAATGGAGCTGTATCTAATAGTCTGCATTCTGCACAGTGCAGATACATGTCCTCAGTTTAACGCACCAGAAAACATGCCCTTCTAGTGTTGTACTCCTTGTAATGTACTGTCTTTTCTCCACCATTTCTTGCTTATTAATGTGCTTTCTGCCTGACTTCTCCTTTCCTTCTGAGTTCTCACCAAAGCATATCTGGAAATGGCTGCACTGGAAACAAACAAAATGCTGTGTACCCAAAGCCACTGTTAGATAAGTCTCTAAAAAACTGCACGTGGTATAGAGATGTTACAAATGTTTATTACTGCCCTTGCAGATGAGCTGGCACTAACATCTGTTTGGGTGCTCTCTTCCTTTTCAAAAAAACATTTAAATAAGTAATAAACTCTTCTGTTTCAAACAGGTACTACAAGCAGCTTAAACTAAAGCACATGACTTTGCACTGCAGTGGATGAGGCACGTTTTTATGCTGTTTCAAAAGGCTTAGATATAGTCACTAATTTCTAACTGAAAGCATGGCAAGATTCTCAACCACAGAGCTGCTCATGGATTTTCATTTGCCCATGGCCAAGTTTGCATTTCAAATGTCAAAATTTTCACAAACTTGCTTGTTTTTCCAAGGCAAATCTCAGAATAGAATATTGGATGAATGCATGAAGTACATGTTCAGTCGGTCCTCCAGTAGAATGTATTTCTGAGCATGCAAAGAAAAGGATGATTATAGGAAAGCAGAAAATAATCAGCAGATTTAAATAAAAAGACTTTAAGGTAAAAAAGCAGTATTTGCAGAAGTCATCGGTGTTTAAAGTTCTCTCCTGCTGAGGTTTCAGCTCTCGCTGTCTGCAGTCAACTCAGTCACCACTAATCTTGAAAAAACACAGTTCCAACAAAATTACTGCAGTTTGTACTACTACCCTTTATCACACTTTAGGGAATGGTCTCAAAAGAATAAGCAGCAGATCTCCAGAGGCAGAAAAGATGTGCGCCAAAAGATGTAGGATCTCCATCATACAAGTATCTTTGCACACATCAAATATGATTTAAGATTACGTATTACACACAAAAGTTGTTGCTGACAGGAGACCTATGCAACAACAGCAGAAGACTGCTGAAGGCTTTAAGCTGAGTCTGGAAATCCAAGGCAAAATTCAGTTTAAAAGGCTTGTCTCTCACACCATGCCCAGTCAGATCCTCTTCTGGACAGACCATATGGCTTTCAATGGCTTCATGATCCTGGATGAGATGCTCTCTCCCAAAAGCAGCCAAAATGGCTCAGAAAGCAATAGAGCATTTGATGGAAGATGATCTTATACAGGCATTCATTTGAGGAGATTAATCAACACACCATGAAAAACAATCCAGCCTTTTTGGGTGATATTACCATCATATTAAAAAAATTACATTTCCACTGTGCACTTCACAATGTCTTTGTGCATCATTAGATGCTGCTGTGATGTTCATAAGAAAACAAAACCACTTTTGACAACACAGGTCAACATCCTCAAATAACTCAGTAAATCTGACTTTATAATCCCATTCACAAGGGATGCAGGCTAGACAGAATGCTGTGAAGAGCAGATTGGTGAGGTTTTTAACCCCTTTACTCTTTGGAAGGTATTGAATTTCTAAGAGAGACATCATTAAAGGTCTTGTGATGAAAATAAAAACTGCCTCAGAACTGATTCTGCCAGGATGTCACTCTTTCCAAAAATTCTCTCTTAGCAAGCCACCCCTCCCCCACCTATAGAACACACAGAGGTATCCTGCCTTACAAGTTCATGGGAACTCCTCACCTAATACCTTAATTCAAGGGTAAAGCAAGATTCTAGATTTAAACTGCTAAGCAAGTACAGCTACCATCTGACAGACACCAGCAGGCAATACCCCAAGGCAGATGCCGATTTCTCATCAGAACTGTGGGTTCAACCCAGACCATTTCCTTTGCAACTCTTTTCTTTGCAACCGCTCCTACACTTTTGCACTTTTCTCTTCTGTGCCATTTCCAAAAGACAGGAAGAACCAAACCTGTCAATCGTATAACTGCCCTTCTCCCAAAGAGAACATCTCAACTTCATTTTGCCAACTAGTAAGAACATTAGGCAACCTATGGTTTCTTTCAGTAACACCCCCCGCTTTTGTTCCCCTTAGGAGCTGCTTTACTCCTCTTCCAAGCACTCCCCACTAGAAGGTATTTGCTACGTGATATATTCAGTCAGTAGCAGAAGTTTCTGCTCATGAATTGCAACACCTGTGCCAAAAGAGAAACCTTTCCAAAAGCTTCATGAACAGCTCTTTCTAGCAATCATACATCCTCCCTAAAGAACTTGTCAGAAGCAGTACTAATCCTTTACAGCATGTGATAAAGGACTGGAATGGTCTGCCCGGGGAGGTGGTGGATTCAACATCCCTGGATGTGTTTTAAAGAAGAGACTGGATGTGGCACTTGGTGCCATAGTTTAGTTGAGGTGTTAGGGCATGGGTTAGACTGGATAATCTTGAAGGTCTCTTCCAACCCAGTGATTCTGTGTGACTCTGTAATTCAGTGACAGGTTCAGGTACTCAGCAGCACTTCCCTGTTGGCAGTCTGTCAGTCATGAGCTATAAAGCCAGAGTGACCAATGTCACCACAGAAGGCCAGTCCAGCACCATCAGAAAGTGCAGTGTCACAGCCATCAGGTTCTGCCTGCCTAAGCAACCAGAACCACAAATCTCAGCAGCCAGCTGAGATACTGCTCCAGCTACAACTTCCTGCAGGAGGTGTTTTTGTCCGGGCTTCGTAAAGCTGGCTGCTTGGCTCAGTGGACTCAGCTGATCTCTGTTCAGTCAAGAATAAATGTCTCTGTGCACGTCCATGGCTTTTGAATGAAGATAACCCACACTCTTCCCTTTCCCAAGCACACAGTAAGGAACCTTTGGAACATGGACCCTATCAATGGGGTTTTGATCCTTCTGTATCCTGCAGATTTTGCATCCTTGAGACCCAGTTTTATACTTCTTCATTACATAAGCACTGCAAATCCCGCAAGAAATCTGGACCCAGGAATCAATCATCTTCTGTTGACGCAGTAAAGCCAATCAAGGAAAGATCATCTGTATGAATAATACTGAAAGGGAGATCATCCACACAAGGCAATCACAGCCAGTATTGAAAAAAATAATTTAAATCCTCTGAAAGTAAAACTGTTGCAGGAAGATTTTTCAAAGATATGCCTCACACTGCTACTTATACAGAGATATTATTAATCTCAAGGGAGAGCAGAGGGATTTTTTTTTTCTTCCTTTTTAATAAAATTCTTTTAAGTTGCGTAGTGCAGGTATAAACAACAGCAAACAAAACCAAAGAACTGCTCCCTGGTGAGGAGAAAAATCCTCAATAAAAACTGGAAATAAAACTTCATCCTTTTTTTTCCTATCAATGAAAAGAGGATGACAATAAGAACTTCTGTGTTTCACTATAAAGGCATAAAGCCTTCATAAACTTTCATAAACTAAATAACAGGTTCAAATAGAAATCTCAAGGGTGCAGAAATGTGGCATTTTCCAAGTGCTAAAACAGACAGAGACAGCCAATGCAATCTCGTTTTCCTTTTTCTAGAAAGTAATATAAGCAGTGCTCATCAACTCACTTAATATTGTACAGGGGTTTTTATTCTCCCCTTGCTAAGTATTCTTGAGAAATAAAATTTGCCTTAGTCACGAATTATGTGAATCCATCTCAAAGTGCTCATTAGCCTATAAAGAAGATTTTGATGAGACAAAAGGTAAATGAACAAACACTGAGTCAGGAAACCAAAGCATGCTGACAGTCCTGCTGACAGTAACTCCCCTGGGCTTAGGTCTTCTTCCTTGAAGAGAAATCTTCTATATCATGGCACCAGTCAGGACATGCAGCATTAATTGTGCTGAATGTCTCAGAAATGAAGATCACCGTGAATCCATATTCATCAACAACAGTGATCTTCCAAACCAGTGTCATCCTCTTCCTTTTGACTCTGAAGAATGCTCTGACTAAACCATAGCCAGAAGGAAGATGTTTCTCCAAATTATGGCTGTCAGCAAAATACCTCTGAGCACTCTCAGAAACATGAGAAGGCCATTTGCACAGGAAAACACTGGAAGCAGGTGAAAACAGTGAGATAAGTTTCCTTAAATGCCTGAAAAGATCATCTGTCAGAAGCCTTAGTTTTGGAAAGCACGTGGCTGAAGGAAAAACAGCGGCAATGGCCCAAAACACTGGAGAGAAAATAAAATTTGATACCTGCTGATTTTTCTGCTGTTGGTCCTATTCTGACCCCCTCTGTGGAAGAAAACCTGAATTTACTGAATTCACAGTAACACTTGAGTCTGCAAAGCAACAAGTATGAGAAGTTGCCAAGGAAAGCTGCATTAAAGAAAGTGTCATTAAAGAAAGGGAAACCGTAAGAAAGTCTTTTGCAACTACAGGACACCTAAGATTTCACCTAGGAATGGCAAAACTGTTAACCAATTTTACTATTTATATCAAGGAAGAGCTTTAGTATCATAAATGATATGACATCTTTTAGCTCATGAGTTTCCATAATTGCTTACATGATTTCTTTATTTCTAACACAAGAATATAGAAATTTATAGCAAAAATTTCAGCTGCAACATCCAGGAAAGCCTTGGTAAGTTAAAACTAGCATAAGAGGGCAGGGAAAATTTGATTAAATATTTTTGAAACATTAAACCATGCATCATCACCAAAGGGAGATGTTGACTTTATTCACTGAAAGTTATTTAAAATAATGGACTCACACAAAGTGCTGGAAAAGGACTGGCTTAAAAACACACCAGTGATAATTGGTGTTGGGTGCAGGCAATGCATTGTAGTCAGAATGAGTTTCTTTACCTGTTTCCACTGAGGTATGGGAGCAAGCCGGCCCTGCTCTCGTCTGGTGGATGGCTGGCTGTGAATACGTTCTTGATAAGGCAGGACAGGTTGCTGCATGCAGGTTGTAGGTAAGGTGGGACCAAGGAGGAAAGATAAAATAGTGAAGGAAACTCAAAGGAAGCCATAGGAATGGAATACAGAATAAGATAAACAAACATTCAAGAAAAAAAAAAAAAAGGGTAGGGGGAATTAATTTAGCAAATAAAAAATAAAAAGAAAAAACATCCAAAAATGGGAAACTTCACATATTTTTGGACCTTTCCTTTAATTTCATTTTTTCTTCAAATCATTGGCTGAGTATGCCAGCCAATGTGTAGCAGCTGAAGAAACATTTTTTTGTGTGGATAGACATCACCATTCCAACTATGTTACACTACTAATGCTGATGCGTAGTGTGGCATAGACAAACTTGACTTGGCATTCAAGCAGCCAGGTCAGGTCCCACTCACGATTTGGCCATGGCAGCACAGAGCTTGGATCAAGCTGTGGAGATCAACTCATGCAGCAGAGCAAGAACTCTGGCACTTAAACCACACTGAGCCTCATTCTGCTGACACTGCACTGCCAGCAGCAGCTTGAAGTGACTCAATCTAACTTCAAAGACAACTACCCTGCAGCTGCAGCAGTACAGACACCATCCTAGATAACAAACAGGCCTCACTTGGAATAACACAAACATCCTGATTGGCAAGAAACTCCCAGGCATTTATCTGCTGCACATACATACATGTACAAAGCTTAATCACAGATCACAAGAACAAACAGATGTAACCTGATATGCAAATGTTCAAATCAGAAATCAAATGGCTGTACCTAAAAAGTATAAGCAGAACATTCCTGGAAAGCTTTTAAAAAGCAATAGTAGTTATAAAAGAAACTATATTGCAGGTAATATGTTCATGAAAGATTACACAATAAGGGCAATAACAGACAAACAGATTTTTTTTAAGGAAGTTCTTCTCCAACCTGTACTTGTAAATTTTAAGCTTTGGGTATACTTCGCTCTTCTTTAGGAAAGCCTTTAGGAAGTAGAAAAGCAACACTAGCATCCAGTCTTGAGGAATGCATGCTGTCATTCATGGGTTTTCTCTACAATTCCAAAATAAAGGGGTTTATTATCCATCTCCTACCTGTCTTCGTAAATTTGAGGACGGCCCTGGTGCGTTCTCTTCAAACTTGGCCAGTAGCTGGGTTGCCATGGACTTGACTTTGTTTTGATTCCCAATGGTGGCATCAATTCTCCTCTCTGTCAAGGCGCTTACCAGTGTAGGCCTTTCTTCTCTGTAGCTTCGTGGGAGGTCCTCCTAATAATCAGTGACATCAAAATTTAACAAGATAACCAGATCACCTTTTCCTTTCTACCCCTTCGCTGTGAAAAGTCTCTTACACTATAGATAACAATTCTCTTAGCCTCACTTGAAAACTTAGATTTTAATTTCCTTTGGAAAGTCATCAAATGTTCTGTTAAACTTTACTTACCTTTTCAACCTTTTTTGATACACTTACCTATCAAAAAGACTTCAGCTGAAACATCCCTGTGAAGCCACTGACATAAACCAAAGGCCCATCTTCAAACAATAAACCCAAAGCACTGAATTTTAATTTGCCTGTACTTATTTGGCTACAAACACTGAATTTGAAAGACTGTCTTATGGGGCATACTGGAAATGTATGATTTTTGCACAATCTAAGGTTAAAGTTTAAATACGCATTGAGCTTCTGACAAAACTGCATGACTTTACTAAAAGGTTTTGAGTGTTCATGTCCTCATCAAATCATAGTAATTTGCAATAAAAACAGAACATCAGGGAACCACAACATTTCATTTGTAATTAGTATTCTTTCATAAACGTTAGTAAGATATTTGCACTAAAGAGACCATGAAAGTGTAACCTCTGAAGAAGAAACAGATTTTATCTAAAAATCCTATATAAACCCTACCTGGATATAAAAAAACTGAAAGAACTGAAGTGGGAAAAAGGTACCTACCATTTATTTTGCTCCCTGACATCTCTCACTGTAATACTTACATCCTCAGATTGGCTGGTTTTCCTCCTCTTTCCTGCACCATCCAGTTCCTTTTCTTTCTTGTCCTGTAAACAGAAGGAGTAGGGGAGAGAAAACAAAAATGAGTCTAATACCTTTCTGGGCTGAGGTAAAGTGTCATCAGTGACCATAATCAGTTTCGTTGCAAAGCTCATTTAATTCTCTGCACTCATTCTCATTTGTTTAAGAAAACAGTTTTTTTCCTAGGTACTCCTAAGGGGATTGTTACCTTCAACTGGACAATTCATCAACGCTTTCAAACCATTGAAAACTGAGCAAGTAGCTATGTTCCAAGAGAAAATATATGTCCAAATACTACCACAAGGTTTAGCTCTTAAGACTGAAATACACTGCTGAGAATACATACTACAGATGCAATTTTGCAGTCACAAATGTCATGTATTATCCCATATCAAGAGCTGATGAACACATGGTCTCTTGCAAACTAACTCCACTAACTAACTCCAACACCTGCATTTTTAGTACCACTGCTTGGACAGCAGCCTGCCAGACACAGCCAGGGCTGTGCCTCGTTACCTTGGGAGTGCGCTTCCGAGAGATGCTTTGTCCCAGTTTGCTGAGGAAGGAGATGGGAGACTTGGTACTGGCAATGAGGGCAGCCTTTTCTTCAGCATTCAGGTCCAGGCTATCTGTTAGTGAAAACAGGGAATGCCATGAAGTTTTTTTCTGTGCTGCTGTTATTAAACACACAACTTGAAGGACTCACTGATTCTTTTTAACATAGTAGTCTTTTTCTTAAATTCTCTGTACAAAATGACTAATGTCTAGAATTAATACCTTTCTCAGCTATTCTGCTTTTTCATTTTGCCCAAAGCAGTTCTTTCAGGGTTTTTAGCTACCCATAACAGATACTGTGTTTACTCTATTTACTTTTGTATTTAAAGAGCATGATTTAAAGAACATGAACGGCAGTATTCTTAAAAAAGAGTCCAGAGTTTTAGAAAAAATAGATGCTACACACTATATTTTTAAAAGGCTATTAAGTGAAATTTTTCCCCCTCACCAGGGAGATAGATGTGAATTAAAGTCATCAGTAATAAAGAGCTATAACAGCATTATCAATATTTAAAGGCTGGCCATATTGATTCGGGTTAGGTAATTATATCTTTCAGTTCTAATCAAAGATATTTTGTTTCTCATTGGCCTGAAGTTAGTCTCACCATTCACAGATGATAATTATGTATCACACTCAGCTGGTGTTTTGAAATTGAATCTGTCCAACAACCACTAGCAAGGCACCTAACATTATCTAAGACAAACAAACAATAGTAAGAAAGCAGAAAGCTTATCTGGTAGTGCTAAACTGCATTTAGAACTTTTGAGGACATTATTGTATGTTAACTCCTTATTTTGCTGCTGCTGCTAACATGATCTTTATCAGCACCAAGTCAACATTTCGTAACGTAAAGCTACAGAAAGTGACTACTCTATGTGCTCATGCAGAAGCAGTATGAAGGTAACTGAAGCACACACATTCACTCTAGAGCAGTCTTTAAACCTGACAGAAGTGTCCCAAACTGCTTACCACTAGAGGGGATGGTGTCTTTGAACATCTCATAGAACTGTGTGAGGTACATCACCATCGACAGCTTATCTGGCTCTCCAACAGATGCCATTTCCTTTCCAGTCATAATGGGAGATATTCCAAACTCTTTCTCTGCGATGTCAAAGGCTAGTTGGTTATTCTTCTCCACATCATGCTCATCCAAGGAATCAAAATCTCTGCAAAGGGCAAAAAGAGGCTTTGCACTGAATCAAGTAGAAATCAGTCTCCTGCAAGAACTTAGACATTCATCGGTTTTTTTTCACCTGAAATTTTAATTTTATTTGCCCCCAACACGGCAAAGTTGATGCTACCTAATTATAGTGAACTTTGGCTCAAATATATTCTTTTACAATTTGTTTGCACTTCCTAAAAACCCAGACTTTTCTTCTTAAAAAGCATTATCCTTCAAAATACATCTTCACTTCCTCCTTTGCTGGAATATTGTATGTTTTCCCCTACATAAAATCTTCTGTGTGCTTGGAATAAAATTAAATCTTGACTTTTTGTCCCCTTTTTTCTTGACTGATGCATATTTTTGTCCTGCTGGATTTTTCCAACCTTGTATAACTATATAAGAAGCTATGGCTTGCAGAGAGTTACATGAACCATTTTAAACGCTGTTTGAACTCTCCACAAGCTATAAAGATGTTAAACAGTGTAGCCCAGGTTAACTCAAGTACACCAATATAGAAGTAATTCAGTGCATATGGATTGGAATAATTCCACAATTTTTCAGTACGTTTTACAGTGGATTATGTCTTCAAGTACCGTTCTAGAGCTTACTTTTTCTGATGTTCATTTGGGAAGTTGGACACATTTCAGATTAAAGTACCAGTCTTTGCTATCATCACTTTTTCCAGCCAGTGTTTTCCCATTCTATAATCTGGGCACTGTTTTACCCAATATATCACTGAGGAGGACACCTCAGTCATTCACCTAAGCAACAAGTCAGTGTGCAAACAGTAACAACCACTCTATTTTGGCTGTGGGTCACTACTTCTAGAAAGAGCAGCCCGAAAGTCTTTAGAAAGAATTGCTTTGTTAAACAAGAAATCTATAAAGGACCATGCAGAGACTTGTTCACAAGAGTATCTAACTGAAGCTATGCGCTGTTCCTTACTCACTTCACCCATAAAATCTGTAAGTCAATAATGCTTTTCAGTCAGTACCAATTTGAAGCTTAATTCTGCCAAATCATCCAGAAGGGAAAATGACAAAACATTTATCTTCAAATTCATCAAGCTATCATGACCTCCCACTCTGCTAGTGAATCACTGGACGTTGGTTTCTATCAAGTTTAATTGAATTAATTTCAGTTCAGTTCTTCGTAAGTCACAAATGCACTGCCTCCAACTCCATGTTATTAGTTCCAAATACCACTAATTTTCTGCTCTTCCCAGTTATTTGAAGCAGCCAGATACTCACATCAAGTCTGGACGGTATCTGTGGATAATGGCACACAAAGCTAAGCCACTTTTCCATGACATTGTGAGATCTGTCACATTAACACCAGCATATCCATCAGTCTGCCTCTGGCACCAACTGAGCAATTTACTAGAGCGAGCTACAGACTCTGTAAAAAACACCAGCACATTTTTCTATTAAAATAGAAATGCACAACAGCTTAAATTCTAAATACAATTCAAACTCCATGAATCAACAAGAAAACCTTAAAAAACCCCAACCTCCTTCTACAATGGGTAATGGAGGACAAGATTCTTATTTTTTTAAAAAAACACTATCATATCTATTTAAATCTAAGAAAGTATTTTTATTTTGCTGAAAAGTAATTATCTAAGTTGTAACTTGCCACACTTTCCATCCCAGCCATTGTAAAAGAGCCCCAGGAAATATAAAACAGGTGCAAAGGCTTGTTAAATATGATGAAAAGGACATACAGTAGCAATGCCCTCTGAAGCCCAGATATACTATTTCTACATGAAGAACTGCAAATATACTTCTGTAACTTCTTCTCCCTTGAAAACTTTCCTTTAAAAGCACCGATTTCTATTCTGACCTTGTCTTACCAGAAGATCTGATCAGATTACAGCCTAAAGGGACATGGCAGCAGGGCAAAGAGCAGAGACTACACAGCTATTCAGCAGTGATAGGGAGGCTTAGCAGCAAAGAGACACTCTGGGAATCCCAAAATACTATCTGGGCATCCAAGACAAGGCATGCAAAAGGAAACGTCTGACACACCCCTCGGGGAGAGACAAGTAGACAGATACTGAAACACTTATCACAAGGCCTCTAGGTTTCATTTAGGTGAGAGATGAGATGAAGAAAAGGAAAGCAGGAACATGCAAGACTGCACAAGCAATATCTTCTGCTACATTTGTGAGCGTTCTGAATCTACTGTTAACAGTGAACTCAGTCCAGGCTTCTGCACTTTAAACTTAAAGGACATCATTAGAGATAAAGGAGGTGAAAATTTGTTTGCCTATACAAACAAATATGCTTAGAAAATTAACAGCATTATAAGGCAAAGGAAATTAGGAAAAAAAACCCAATAAATTCCCATGCCAATGGAAACTTGAAAAATTGCAAGCTCAGATTGTTGACAAAACTGGATACATTTTCTAAATGCAGAGACTGGTTGAATAATATCCTACAGCCCCGCTGCTCTCTAGTTCCTGCACTGATCCAGCTCCAGAATGCCAAAAGGAATAGGACAACAGCCAGGCCTACCATTTCGAGTCAGCTTTGGTGTCCTGGAGTTCACAAAGTTCTCTATCTCCAGGTGAATGTCTTTCAAATCTCCTGTATTATACAAGTGGCGTACCTAAAATGATACACAAAAACATTTAAGATGATCAACATACCATGCACCCCAGATACACAGAGAAATAACCAAAAGACAATAAGGAGACATTCCAAGGTACAAAAAGGAATATAAATACATATAGGTAGCAAAAATCCTACCCCAAGAACCTCGTAACAGCAAGGATCAGCTCATCCGTGCTGAACAGCCCAGCTGACTGCAGCTGCTCAGTGGATACCAAATTGCAATGACAGACTTCTAGACTGGATTATTACAAAGAAAATGCACATGCACACATAGAAAACAAAAATTTATAGGCTTCCTGTATCATTATATCACAGCTAAAATTATCAAAATCAAGCATTCCTGAAAAGGAAATTGGTTCAAATACAAAAGTCTATTCTTGACTGATACAACTGCCTTTCACTGCTCCCATGTTACACACACATCACTCTCTGCTCCCAAAACATTGGCATAGCTTCACCTGAGGAAAGACACTGCAGATTACAAGCACTTAGAAGCACCATTTGTGACTTACCTGCTGTGGCCGCAAGAAGTTGACATTGATATTGGGATATCGGGTGGCAGGATCAATGCTGTAATGGCTGAAGTTTTTACTCACATTCTCAGGGGTGGTCTGAGGCAGCAGCCTATATATGCTTTCCCTTGGGAAAATAACACCAAAAAAAAAAGTACAGGATTTTATTTTGGTATGTTTATTTTGTTTAGGCTTTGTGGTGGGTTGGGGTTTTCGGTTTGTTTTGGCTGGTTTGAGGTTTTGTTCTGCTTTGATTTTTTTTTTTAAGAGATGCATCACTACAACTATGGCTAAATAAACTCTGGAGAGATAAACATTCAAATCAGAAATCTAACCATTTCAGACCTTGCATAGCTAAGAGTCAGCATAAGCATATTAAAACCTGCACTTTAATACAACTTCAGAATAACAAAGCAATTTTGTAAACAATACACTTAAGCAAAACTGAAGGGGCTGCCCAGTACAATAAAGACACTGAGAAACAGGAGGGGCTCCAGAAGAGGGGCCACCAAGAGGACTGGAGCATTTGCCCTGTGAAGAGAGGCCAAGATAACTGAGTCTGTTCAGCATGTGGAAGAGAAAGTTCAGGGAAGATCTTACTGCTGTCCGAAGTGGCTAATGGAAAGGTGATGAATTCTGGCTTCAACAACAACATTATTTTCCTCACTGTTTTTTTAAATTCAAACAAATGGAATTTTAAGTATGAATTGTGCCACTGTGAATTTTAGAAATGATACTATGCTTCCTGATGGTCAGAAGCTGCAGTTGCTGAAGTTTAAAATAGGACCTACATCTGTTTCTTTTACTTACTCCATCTTCTAATAACCCAAGTTCTGAGGTCCAAGAGAGCACCTTGAGTCATCAAAACAACACTCAGAGGCAAGGCTGATTAAAACATCAAGATCTTAATACTTCAAAAGAGACAAGATGCTGCTTAGCTTATGTGAAAAAAGTGACCAAGGACAACATGAAAAATAGAAGGTCACAGCTTCCTTAAAAGAAAATAATGAAAAGTATTCACAAGATAGGAATAGGAAATGGCAAAAACTTTTGTATCTGGTACTTTAAAAGCACCCACATCTTCATCTGGTTAGCCATGGAAGGGCTGTGACAGTTAGTCAGGCTCACTTTGTCCATGCAATGTCAGTAAGTACCTAAAAAAAAAGATTCCTCATCTTTTAAAACTAGGACCAGGAACAGCAACATTTCTTACTTCTCTATATACTTCTGTTTATTGACTCCTTCGAAATTTTTTTTCTTCAATTGAATTACACCCTCAAGCATTCTCTAAAAACAGTGAAAGTCTGTATCTCCCATTCTGTCTAGGTATTTGTACTAAACGAAATCTGAATGAATGATGAGATGTTGGAGGAATTGGATTAGAACTGTAAATGTACACACTTTCTTCATTACCTCTCTGCAAGAACTTCCAAAGGACTAGCTCCAAGTGACCAACTTCGTACCATCCAAGCAGAGTCCATCGCAGCCAAAAATCCCCTGGCTATTCCAGTTCCCATTGGCCAAAAAGGCTGATATTATAGGTTACCAGAAAAAAAAAAAAAAAAAAAAAAAAAAGCAGAGAAAGGAAAAGCATCACTTTGGGAAAATTTTAAAGAAGTATCAAGTACATATTCAGGCAGTAATCTGCTGGGAAATTGTAACTCAGTAATTAGCTTCAATCTCTACTCCCACTGCGTTAGAGGAAACCAGATGTACAGTGAACAGCTCATGAGCTCTCCCAAAGCCAATGTCCCTCTATTCGCAACAATAATTCATAGCCTGGAGTGCCTTAACAGCTTCTCTTTTAAGACAGTAGTTTTTAACCAACTACAAAATGCTAATTATTAGCAGGCCTACAGTAGGTTCTGTAGAGAGTCAACTTGTCCCAACAAGAAGCAGATGGAACAGACAGAACTTCAGAAAAGCTCTGCACACATTTTTTTAAGCAAGATCATTAGCATACTAAAAATTCTGTTTTCCCAACACTCCCACTCTTCCTTCAAACCTCCCACTTTATTCTGTAATAAACAGCAGCTTCCCTTACAGTGCCTCTCTGTCAGGCAGCATGTATTTCAGTGATGGGTGCACTCAAAGCTTACACACAAGAAGCTGAACACAAACCTCTAGGAGGCTGTCCCCGACCAGAGCCACTAGGAGCTGGTGGCCGTTCTGCTCGCGCACCAGTGCCGCATTTTCAGACGCGTACATGCACGTGAAGTCAAACATGGCCACGTCCGGCTGCCCGTAGTGATTGATGGCAAAGTCCAGCGAGGGCAGCTGCTGGTTTGTGGAGAAATCTGCTGCTTCCCTGGCATAATTCAGCAAAGCTTCCTGGTCCACATTCTCCCGGGAGAGCAAGACCTCTGTGTCGGCATGGTCCTGCCAAAACAAGCAAAGTAAAAGTGCCATAGTTAAACCCGCAAGTTTAATTTAAGATTGATATATACAGTAGTTGGCATCAGAATTCTGGCAAATCCACTCATAAAAATTTGCCTGCTAATTTCTTTCATTCCTAGCCTGATGCCTTCTGGAGGCTGACCTGGAACAGAGCCTCAACAGAGCAAAAGGATAAAGTAGGGATTTATTAAAAGGCCTCAATGGGTACTTAGGCAGCACAAGAGCCTGGCTGGGTTACATCCAAAATGCACCACAAAATGGTCTCAAAATGGATGACCAATCATGAGGTCTCACACTTTTATAAGTTTTGGTCCATTAGCATTTTGGAGTTAATTGTCCCATTACAGCTTCAGGTATTATGAAGCTCCATCCTCCCTGTTCTTTTCTTCTCACTTCACATTTGTTTTTTTTCTTCGGCCTGAAAGTTGTATCGGTTGACCTTGGTAACAAACTAGGAAAGGAATTGTTTTGTCTACCTACTCTGTGAAGAGCACTTACTGGCACCTAATATGAAATTCAGAACTACACACTAAAACAGGCCAGAATCTGAAAAATATAAAAGCTAAAACTTAAGGCATCAATCTGTGTTAATGCTTCCAGAAGAAAATCTATAAATCTTTTATTGCAAACAGTAATCAGTCTAGCTTGCACTTCTGACTGTGAAAGGCTAAGAAACTTTTGAGCATTTTTCATTCCCATAAAATGACGGAAGCCCAACTAAGCTATCAAATGTTCTTTCAGTGTATTTTATCTTAGCACGAACAAAACTCCCAAATCTACAAAGGGAGACAAACTTGAAAAGGACAGGTTTTTGTAACACTTGTATGATGGTTTGAAACAGTTCAGAATTCTAACTGCCTATTAGAACACAATAACTTTCATGTTCTAAAATAACAAGTGTATAAAAACATTATGTGATGGAGGAAAAGCATGTTTTCCTATTTTAACCTTACCAAGAGTAAATTGTCACCACAATTTTAGCTTACAGAGAATACAGAAGTTAATACCCACATGCCGTATCACTCCTTTATCCAGCAAGCTCTGCTTTTTGGCAGTCATGACAAAGTAGTGTGTATCATCTTTGTAGTAGACAATGTTCTCCAAGTCAATGCCTTGTGACAGAACAAAAGATATGGTAGTGAAGGAACAAGTTAGGAGTTATGTGCAATAAAAGTTCTACCAGAAGAAAGTATATTGAAACTATACAGTTAGAAAAAGTCAGAGAGAATGCCAAGCAACTTTCTCCCATGCTCTAGGTGACTTTAAAATCTGATTTGTCAACAAAACCACAGACAGCACATTTCACCTGCATAAAGCTACCCCTTTAAAAAAATCCATTTATCATCACTCTAAGGTTTGCATTCAGATGTGGAGTGCAAAAAGCACTCTGACCTCTTCACATTTAGGGCTCTAATTTCCTGAAAACCATAAGTACATTCTCCAGTTCTGAACCAAAATGACACACATCTGCTTTGTATAGCAGAACAGCTGCAAAAATAGGGAAGTCAGATTTCAGAGACAGTAATGACTGATTGCTTTGTACAAGATGCTTGTTTCTTGATTAAACACACAAATCTGAGCTGAAAAGTTGTAATAATAAAGACAAATAGTTTTCACTGGACATCTGTCAAGTGCTGGCAAACCTGTGGCGTCTCGGAGATCCTGGAAGAACTTCTGGTTGAAGATGAAGGCCACACCGCTGATCTCTTCTACTTTGGCTTCAGCTGTGGTGTTGCGATTGATAAAGTTTGCTGTGATAGCAATTGCAAGTTTACCACGGAATTCTTTCCGGCGGAACCCTACAGGAAGGATAAAGTTTGCAACGCTGAAAAAACCAGACACACCTTCAGAGAAGGCTCAGGTTCCCACAGACAGGTGCACTCAAAAAGTAAAGAGAGAGAAGGGAATTGATGAGTTAAAAGCTCCTCCACAGAGGAAAAAACAATTGCTTCATCAGAAAAGTAAGTGTTTTGTAGGGCAAAAGCTCCCCACCACCTCTTCTCATCTCTGTTCCCAAAGCTGCAATTTCCATTAAAAAATATTAATATGAGATTCTCTGCTACACAGAATAACATTCAGCACCTCAGTTCCTATACCCAAAGGTAGGAGTGACAACGCTATTAAACTAAAAAAAAAAAAAAAGGAAAAATTATACAGATCAAAATCCCTTATGTCTTTGTTAGTTTAGAGGAAGAAAACAAAGACCACCCACATCTTTGTTACAAATAGATTTTTACACAGACTTTCACTCTCCCTATCACTTGTTAAGTGTCTTTCCAGATGTTGATTGGTATATCAAAGGCCACTTTTGTTCTAACAAATTTAAGAATAAGTTCTGTTTGGTGGTGAATTATGGACACACCATTACCTTCTAAGGTGTTTCTCCTGCCATCACCTCCAATGATTACTTCAAACTCATACTCAGACACTGGATGGGTTTTGGGGTGGACCAAGGCACGCCAACCTATTCCTGTAGATAAACTCCACGTTAATGACAATATGAATGGCAATAATAGAAAAAAAAAAGTAGATAAAACCAGTTCTTACCATCAATAAATCCTTCAACACATGATAAGTCAAGAAACCCTGAAGGACAGCTATACTGATGACAGGGCTATTCCTGAACTGTGCAGCAATTCCATGTGAATCAGAGGCAGACACAGCTGAGCTAAGATTCCCCTAATTCCTGTAAGGACCACTACAAACTTCTCTACTAATTATATAATTAATAAAAGGCCAAAAACCAAGGAAGACACATCTCATGTGGTGATCAGAGAACAGGCTGCATAGTGATACTAAGAGCATAACAAGGATCATTCACCAATATAAATATCCTCAATGAATGCAAAGAAAGGACTTGTTTCAAAATGTTATCAGAATATTATTTAATAGGCTTAAGTATTTTAGAAGCAATTACAATTTATCATGTCTTGGTCTATTTCTGTGTAGTTTTTCTGGTGACTGTTTCATACAGTAACTAATTTGGATTTGTCACTAGAAAAAACAAATCCTACTAAAAATCCAAGCAAAAACAGATTAATAACTATTATTCTTAACGGAGCACATGGAAAGGACTTAATGTTATAAGCAGAGCTAAGGAATAGGATCCTGTGTATCCTACTACAACTTTCCCCTTTTCTACTGCCCATTTCAGTGCTACTTGCTTTCATTCTCCTGGTCCTCTGGAGGGTAAACGAGCCCCCGAAACTCCACATTGACATGGATCTCTATTCCCAAGATCAAGGCAACCTTCAAAAGGATGAGCTGGAGCTGACGGATACCTGCAAAAAAAAAGGGAGATGATAAAGAAATAGAGGAAAAAGAAGAGAGCGCAAGTGCCTATGTGCACCTGTGTGACATTACTGATTTCCTGATTTAAAGGCCTTAAAAGGACTACTTTCCTCTTCCCCACCATGTTCCCAGCACTTCATCCAGGCACCACTGGTGTGTGATATCACAGCATGCTAAGAAAATTCTGCACAACTGCCAACCCTTTTGAAAGAATAAAGAGAATTTTGTGATGTTTCAGTCCCCTAATCTGCAACAAGGCTAACGATCAGGACAAGAACTGCAGGAGAGGGAGGGAAGACAGCACAGGCAGGACTGCACTTGTCACAGATGGCACAGAGCCACTGGATCAGCCTGGCTGTAATACTGACCTGCACTTCCATCCCAATACCTCTGGGTTAGTGAGGGCATAGGAAGCTCCTCACCACCTCTTTCCTCTTCAGGTAAGTTTGACAATGAAAATGAAAATTAATGTTCAAACTCAATTTGAAGGAGAACACACAACTGTCATATTTCAGATACTGAAATGAAAAAATTCTTCACCTAAACACTAATTTTTAGCTGTGCTGATACACAAAACAGAAAACATGCATAAAGATTGAAAGAGTAAAAATGAAAATAAATTAGAAGGAAAAAGCAATCTGCAAGACTGAATTTATGAAGACCTTCCAGTTCTCCAATTTGTTGCCAAATTAAGAACAAAAAAAGAGAACAGACTGGTGGGCAACACCTGGCTGTGCCATGTACAGTCAATTTTGGGAAAGAAAAAAGAAAAGAAAAATAACTCCTGCTCCACCAAAGCATTCAGCTTTCAATGAAGACTGATTTAACAAGACTTAAAAATCATCAGGATTATTCTCAATTTTAACACATACACATCTATTTAATCATCAAAAAGTATCTTCATCACTCTTCTGAAAATTAACAAAGCCAAAACCACTCCTCCTCTCTCCAGACTGAAATTCACAAGAGTGTTCAAAAGCACGCTCTTGTTTTTCTTTACAAGTTGCTCAAGAGAAAGAGAATAATGCAGCAGCTGCACAAATGCATTAGCAAAAAACAGAAACATTATCCAAAAAAAAAAAAAAAAAAAAAAAAAAAAAAAAAAAGCTTGAGCTTTAAGCGTACTTTTCAGTGTAGGAAGAAGCTATGGCTTAGGAATGTCTTAGAGATGACAGATAAACACAGCATGTTTTAATCTCATGACTAGCCCAGAATCACGATGAAAAGGAAATCTTGAATTGTACCATTGATGCCTAAAGAGGCTACCTGGAACAGAGGCCAGACAGAGTTAAAGGAATAAAATAAGTATTTATTAAAAGGCCTTCCGAGGATACACCTTGGGCAGCACAAGAGCCCACCCATGGCTCTGCCAAAGATGGACCCTGAGTCACAAGTTTTCCCACTTTTATAACTTTTGGGCCATTTACATATTGGGGCTATTTGTCCACTTACAGCTTCATGTTATGAAGTCCCATCCTCCCAGATTGCTCTCCTCAATTCGCTGTTTATGGTTTTTTGGGCCTGAAGCTGCAAAAGTGGCTCAGGCTGGACAAGGATTGTTTTGTCTAACTAAAACATGAGGAAAACTTGCTAACACTTTCTATGAAGTTCAGAGTCACGTACTAATGCAATATACAGAATCTGGAAAACATGAAAGCTAAAAATTAAGACATCACTATAAAAAGTTGAGAGCAGGGCAGGGACTGTTGGAGGATCAATTTTCCTTACCCCACACCCTCACATTCTTCCCCCCAGGAAGAAGCAGAGCTGCTGTGTCCAGCCCTGGCTGTACTTACTGATATGGTCTATGGATCCTGCACAGAATTTGCCATAGAACTTTTTGGCGCCAAGGCCCCTCAAGTCGTGGATTGTGAATGGCCACAAATGCAGCACATTATTGCGGGAAAAGGCATCCCTCTTTTCTATGACCACCACCTTGGCTCCTAGGAATGACAGGTCGATGGCTGTACGAAGGCCACAGGGTCCAGCCCCAATTATCAGACACTGCAAAACAACCATCACAGAGTAACTGGACAGACCTTGGAGGAAATGGATATTTCTGCAGCAACCTCAGAGCATCCCATGGCTCTTAAGAGTAAGTGCTCTTTGTCTGAAATATAAGCTGAAATGATCAGTCTTTCTATTCTACCAATCAAATCAGTCTTTCTATTTCTACCTACCAAATTCTGCCATTGATCAGCAGAAACCATGACCTGAAAATGAAGTATATTGAAGAGCAGTGAAAAGACTCAGGAAGCAGGCAAGTAAAACTGTGCTTGCAACCCTTGCTCTAGGAAGAGCTGCCAAGACAAACTCTCCAAGCTAAATAATTACCTGGAGAACAGCAATATTTCTGAAGGCTTCTCCCTCCCACGTTCCATTTTGTTTTTCTTCAAAAAAATAAAAACAAAAAACCAAAACAAGCTCCAAAATACAAAAACAAAACTAATGACAAATTTTCCTCTCATCTTCCAAACCCTGAGCTGGCCTTTTAAAAAATATCTTCAGTAGCATTGCGACAGCTACAGCAGATAAACAAAAGACTCTAATGCTTTTATAAATACCATCATTTAGAATAACAGAATAACACAGAGTAGCTGAGTGAGAGCACTCTAACTTAGACCTCTGTTGGTGCTTTGGTGCTTCTACTACTGCAGCAAAGGACACTTCAGGGAAGTAAACATCACGTAAACACAAACTTTGTGTGACCAGACAAATCTTTTCTCCAACCCAACCTTTGTCATATGGAAGGCCTTTCACCTCCTCTTATCTTTTTCCACTCTACTCACAAACATCATATGATGCTAATAAACAATTTGAGAATGTAAAATACATGAGCGTCTAGCGTTGAAGTACCTTCTGAGAACAGAATGATGCAGCAAAATACTTTCAGATTAAAGAGTCAAGATAGTCAGGAGACACTTCTTACCCACAGAAACCGAGGTCCACAGAGAGGGTGTTGGTACATGCAATCAGACAAATACAGTACACAGTTCATTTTGTCATATCATCATTGTACCTTGATTTTTACTGAGTAAACCAAAGAGGCAGAATAAAGACCTTGTTACAGAGGTGGCAGCTGCTGCCATGTGATTCTTTTCCAGATCCTTAAGGCTGCACAAGACACCTCTTTGAGAAATTCTTAAGTAAGCCAAAATTTAACCACATGCCAGTGTTCTGAAAAAGAACCAATCCCAAAAAGCAAAACTTTATGTTCAGTGGTCATCCCCATCTGACAGTTTTTACAGGCTGCTACATTCTCACCACTTATTCACTGGGGCATAAACTCTGCAAGCACCATGAAACTGCAAATGTAAAGCCTGAATAATGGAAAAACAGTACAAGTTAATTGCTATTGACATGCAAATTCCACATAAGACTACTGAATAAGACAAGAAGTCATAAAAATCTGAGGAAAGGGAAGGGAATTTTAACACCACTGCTTCTTTAGTGGGTTTAGAAACCTGAGAGCATTTAGGACAAAAGGCATACCCAATCTCTGAGTTAATAAATATACCTAAATAAAATTGTATATTGAACAGTTATCCATCCTGTAATTTGATATAAGGGATCCTCAGTTAGGGTCTACTATATTCTTCCAATTTAATATTGCTTTCTTTGTAGGTAAGTGTAACTCCCAGACAAAATCCTTGTCCTTCTTTTTTTAAACTTTTCAGAAAATTAGCTCAGCATGTCATGCTTTTCCAGGTAATAATGTTGCTTGGCTAACAACTACAATCTTCAAAGAGCCTGGATTTCAATAGGAACAAGAACACACTGAACTTGGTGACTTTTATTCTGTGACAAATGTTCACATATAAAATATTTATGATGAAGCACACAAAAAAAAAGGAATTGTACTAAAATCAGACTATTCAAAGTCAGGTTTCATGAAATTACAAACTAGTTTTTAGTTTTCATTTACTGCAATTTTGTCACAGGAACTTAAAAGGAACTTTTTCCTCTCTATCCTTCCTCCCTGCCCTCACAGTAGGATGTACTTAAAAGAATTTACGTTATGTTTAATATTCTAGATGTTCTGAATGTGAAATACTCAGGTAAGGAATTTATGGTCAAAGTTGCCCTTCTTTTAATACCATCACAAAAACATTATGTTGCTATAAAACATAAATTCTAAGCACATTTTAAAATAGAAAATATTCTTTTCCACCTCTAACGCTTTTTCCAGTTTCAGATGTCTCATAAAAACCCACCTTCTGATACTCTCAGTCAACAGTAACTCCATGACATGCCAAATACAGCCAAATAAAGGCAGCAGCTACTGTTATTTCTTGTTCCCTTTCCCCTCAGTGACTCCAAGCAATTGCTGCAACTCCCTGCACTGCAGCTGTCTCACCCCTCAAAAACACTTCTTACTCAAGATGATTCAGACAGATTAAATTAAGTTCCAGTAATAACACCATGGCAATGGAACATCAAATGCAAACTGAAATGCTGATTTCTCTGTATAAGCAATGAAGAGAGAGCATCATTTGTAACTATTTACATTTGAACAACTCATCACATCCAAAATGCTTTCATGAACTCTGATTATCTGAATTCTGGTTTGCCTCGATGCTGGCCATGTGCACAAATTGCCCAATTCCAGACACAGCACCTCATCCCTGAACAAATTTTAAATGGGCAATTAAGAGCTATCCTACAAAGTATGAAAACTTTAGAACCGGTTTATGTTCAAGAGTACAGAAGCCAGGCTTCCTAAGGAAATGACCTACTTCTGTTCTGACATCCATAAAACCCTAATCTTTATTTTAAATTCTGTCATCTCCACATGCCCACTTAAATTGCTGCAGCTTTTAAACAGCAGTTTGCAAATTACATTCAACATTAGGAATAAAAAAATAAGTGAGTTAGGAAGCATCAAAGCAGACATAACTCAGTTCTCAAAAGGCCTCTGCTTTGAACAGTTATTATCTCTTAGGAACTACATTTAAACATTTAATGGCAGATACTATTTGGATAGGAAACAAGAAATTAATAGAAACAAATATGAAAAGGTAAGAGAAATACATGGTGACATTTAGCTTAAAAAACATGTCCACTGCAGTCATTGTCCACTCCCATCATTATGGTCCTTCACACCAACACCAGCAAGTTCTGAGGTTTCTCTCTCATCACTCAATGAGGGACAGTCCCACATGACCTCATGAGCCACTCTGTTTATCTCACCACCACATGCAACTTCTACAATCACTCACTTGATCCCAGTTCTCCCACTCCACTCTCACTCTTTTTAACTTGGCTTTGGTGTATGAAATAGGTTAAGCTTTTGGACGATAAAAATCCTTAACAACCTCTTCAGTCAAACATCACTCTCAGGATGCTTTACTCCGTTTATCCACTTAATAACTGTACTTGAAGAGATGCTTTAAAGACACTTGGTAACATGTATTTATTCAAAGCACATCCTTTTCTGATGACTTTTGAGACTCAGTACTCCTCTGGGTCTCCAGTTATTCTTTCAGAGCTCCATCTGAAGGACTTTCATTTCTCTCATTCCTCTCACTGGCAACTTCCCAGGGGGCTTCACCCATGATCTTGTGTGGTCTTCCTCTATAAACTGTCTTTGAATCACCTCTTTCAGAGACACTGGTTTAATTAGCTTTGTCAGAGCTGCCAATTCACAAAATTTCCCCAACTCAAGAATTGGCTCCTTTTTGGCCAAGCTAAAATCTCTACCTGACATTTCCTTGTGGCTGCCTAGTAGTTAATTCAAGCCAAATACAACCAAATGGAGCTCTAATGTCCTTCTAAACTCAGCTCACCACTTCCTGCCAATATAAATGTCACACTCAATTTTCTGAGTAACTTTCATAGCTGGATGTCACCCTCCACTCATGTCTGGTTTTTCATATTTCTCACAATCAAGCACTATCCACTTATCCACCCATTAAATTCCTTCTTTAATGTTTCATCTCTATTACTGAACCAACCTTTTCCACAGTGTTAACAAATACAGAGTGTAGATGCAAAAAATCACTCTTACAGTTCATTATTCAAGTAAGTTAAAAATTTTTACATCTTTCTCCCTCCATCTCTTTGTCATAAAAACATAAACCACCTCCCTCATTTCACAGACTTAAACACCCTAATTCAGTTCAACCCATTAGGTTTCATTCAAAGTAAGAGCAATTTCTGAATCAGATGAAAGCACAGGGCTTTGCAGAAAATTTAGAATTTTTCTCCATGATGCTCATAGTGCTTGGAAGGCTTATTCCTAAGCATACACAAAACCTACTACATTTATCTTCTGATAAATCCTTCCATTCTTATTGCATGAAAAATGTAAGCTTTAACAGTGGTCAGATTTTTGGGGTGTTGAAGCTACTGCCCACTGTGACTACCAACAGTGCCCAATTGTTTGATTTTTCAGAGTGTTCCTCTAATAATTCGTTATAAATGAAATAGTTTATAATAAATGAGTTTACCAAGTGTTACTATTGTAATTCATTATAAATGCCTCCATCCATATGAAAATGAAAATTGAAAAGTGAGACAAGATAAACAATTAAGAAACTAATATGACTTTCTAATATCCAGCTGGGGAAAAATATATATCCACAGATCTGAAATTACATTCTCTGAACAAGATATATTTCTCCCTCAATTCTATACTGAGGAATTAGTCATTAATTCTTTCAATTAAACTACTTTCTTCTCTCAAAAGGTGACTATTCAAGAGAAAGAGCAGCATCTATTGTCCTCAATGAAGGAAGACAGAATCCTGTTCTAATTTTATCCTATTCTGCACTATCTGCCTTTTTTGAAAAAAGAAAAATGATTACTTACAAAACTAACCTAATCTATTCATATTTCAATAAATGATATAAAGGATTCCTGTTACTGTCAAAATGCAAAAAGGAGCCTTAACCAAAACTGAAGGTTTACCAATTAAGACTTTCCAAGCCATCTTTCTATAAGATTGATGCCACAAAAACTTACAATGTAAGAACTTCCTGGCTGCTTCTCCTGGAAAAAATACAAACGTTCAGGTGGGCAGTCACATCTAGTGGTGACAAAAGGAATTTCTGATTGCTGATCAAATGCTAAAATTGTGAGAATATTTCTGAAACTTCCCTAGGCTTACAGTGACACCAGGCAAGATCATTCGACATACCTATCTTTTTACTGTGTATTCCAGAGAGATTGGGTAATAGCTGTCTGGACCATTGTGACTGAACCTCTTACCTTCGTGTTGGCGCATGCTTTCCCCTTCTTGTAGTCCTTATGGCTGCCTCTTTTATCCAATTTGGCCCACAAGGCCTTGGCTTTCCAGTAATTGAGCTTGGACTTGAGTTTGTGATAGAAGGAACGATAGTCCTTGGGCTTTAGTTCTAGGTAGTCACAGAGCTCCTGGAAAGCCTTAAGAGTTCCCTTACAGGTGGAAGCCTGGACAAATCTGTCGAAGAGAACATGAGCCTGGTTCACCTTCTCATTTTTACTTTCCTCCATGCTTCACATGTGGCAGCTGCCCAGGGGGGTAGCTGTGCTCTTCCAGTCTGCCAGATTTCCCAATGTTGTTCTGCTGGGCCACTTTCACCTCTGGCTTACAAGCATTATTAACCTATAAAATAAAAAGAAGAAAGTGTAACTGAACTTGCTCTTTCTTTTTCATTCCAAAATTTTGTCTAAGCCTGCTGAACTGAGAGCCCAGATTTCCAGTCAGTCCTCAGCTGATTGCTATCCTGAGGATTTATACCCAAGCTGACTGAAGCAGAGGATCCCAGAGCTCACTGAGCTTCACTGCAAACAGCAGCACATCTCACATTTCTGTTAAATCATAAAATACTTTAACCTGAGCCAGTGCCTTGGAAGTTTTATCAAAACTCATTCCACTTGAAGAGCTGAGAAGTTACAAGTAAACAAGCAGATGTTACACGATGTCTGGAAGAAGGCAGAGGCAGAGGTTGCAGAGCAGAGCAGGCAGACCTATTATGTTTCAGTTATTGTGTAACACCACAATAATGGTTATGCCTTGGTCTTAAAAACACTACTGCCACAAAGCACTTCAAAAGTTGGTACTCCAACAGTAAAATAAGTTTTGGTTCTTTCATTCTAAAAAGACATGCGTCTTTACTCATGATAAATAAAGATGGGAGAAGACGGCATAGCACAAGCTTATACAGGGTCCTTGCAAAGACTAGTTTTTGTACTGAGATCTTAAAAATAAGTTAAACCAGCTAACAGCAACCAATTTCTTAGGAAAATACGTCAAGACTGAAAAAAAGGAAGCCTGTCTGTGTTGCATGAAGCAATATAAATATTTCCCTTACCTAAAGCCTATACATATTTCTGTTAGTAAATGAGCAGCATAAGAGTGAAATGTGACTGATGCATGAGCCTTCTAAGATGCCCACACTAATTCCTCTATTCTGTGGTTTTCAACTTCTTTTGATATGCAGGTCCATACAAAATTTTGAGTGGTAGCTGGGGTCTAGTCTGATCTGCTGGGGCAGATCTGCTATCATGAGCTCTGCTGCTCCTTTCTGGGATCCCTCAGAAGCAGGTTGGAAACCCACAGAATTAGTTGTCTGGATCATAATTACAGATTTTGTTAAAGAATAGAGATCTTCTCTTCCTCTCTTATATAAAATAAACATTTTTCTTTCTTTTATACATAATACTAAGTACATACACTAGATTACCCTGCTTGCGGAGAAAGAATAGTTCTGTTTGCCTTCAGATATGAAGGCAGCATGGGAACATATGCACAAACTATGGAAGTGAGAGCCCTTCTAAGGTGCCTTTTGCCCTTTGTTTTTTTGCAAAGGGTATTAAGGTAAAAATGGAAATATGTGGACTTGGATAAAACTTCTTAGATTCTCACCAGTTCTTTTCCTGCTTCCAGCAGACAGGAAGCCAAGTCAAACATTACAGTTAATGTTTCTTCCCTTCCCATATTACAGCTCTCCAGTAGTTTATTTGGGCACTCCTGCTTTTCAGCCTAACTTTATTGTTTATGTTTAGAAACAGCAAAGGAGACCTGGAAACCTTTACATACAGCCACAAACTGGTAGTTTTTAAAAATAAAAGTTCCTACAGAAGTCAAAGTACAATGGGTTATAGCGCAGAATGCAATTCTAATTTTATTAGGACAACTGCATTAGAGGACTCAGTACCCATGAAGCTGTTTTTCTAACTGGCTGATAGTGATGCCCATGTCCATATCAGTACTGCTCACTAAGCAAATTGGAACTGCTTTCCTTATTTTCCACCTTAACTTCACTGTTGTGAAGCTGAAAACATGCTCCAGGCTTGCACCTCAGGGAAACCACTGCATTACTGCAGAGGCCCAAAATGGTCTGGTTTGGAAGAAGCCTTAAAGGCCACAAGTTTCAACGTCCCTGCCATGGGCAGGGACACCTCCCACTAGACCAGGTAGCTCAAAGCTCCATCCAACCTGGTTGTGAGCATTTCCAGGGATGGGGTATCCAGAGTTTCCCTGGACAACCTGTGCCAGTGTCTCAGCACCCTCACAGTAAAGCCTTCTTCCCAGTATCCAGCCTAAACTTGCCCTATAACAGTTTGAAGCCATTCCCTCTTGTACTATCATTCATGTCCTTGTAAAAAGTCCCTCTCCACCTCTCTTCTGGCCCCACCAGGTACTGAAAGCCTGTGTCTCCTCTTTAGTTCTCAAGAAGACTATTATAATGCACTCCAACAAAACACCTCTAATGCTGAAGGAGTCATTTCAGTGTCTCTGTGTCATACAAACACAATAAAGTACCTACAGTATAAAGTCATATGCTTCATTAATCAGCACAACATTCCAAGCTGAGTACTCTCATTTTTTGCACACCTACTCTACCACCCAAACACTCACTTTATGCCAGCGCTTTGGATGGCTGGGACTTCTTCAGAAAAAGCAATAGAAGTTACATGACCTAAATTAAGTGGAGTCACAATTTAGGGCTGTTAGTCCACATTCCACTACTGGATATACCCAGATGTAAGGTCAGCATAGGGATAATTTCTTACTCTTGCTTCTCCCGTAGGTTTTCACCAAGGAAGTGAAGCAGTATTGGTTTTGCACTGCTCAAAGACCCCAAAGTTAAAACCCAACCTCCTTTCACTCTAGGAACTTACTGCTGTGTGTCTGAGGTTAGCCAAGCCAGCAGCCAAACCTGCAGAAAGCAGATCATTTGAGTCAGCACATTCCAAGGGGCACCTTAGTACAGCAGCTCTGCCAGAATCCTGTTCCACACAGCCTGGGAAATCAGTTATGCCCTCAGGTGAAACACCGAGGCTTCAGTCACCACATTAGGTCACTCCTTAGAAATCTGTATTCCTGATGTAAACACCCCGAGCCCTTGGAACCCATGAGCAACACGTACATGGAAATTACAGGAGGAAAGCAAGGGTAGGCAAAAATTATTTGCCAGGTTTCCAGGGTACTTTTGTGCCTTGCTGGCTGTTCTGCAAGTCTGCAGTATCCTGAGTGTTTTGTCTCCAGGCAGCTGATTGCTGACTCAGATGCCCTATGAATTCCTTGGCTGTGGTGTTGGGTGAGAAAGACAAAGCCCGTGGAAAAACGCATGTAAGAACAGTGTTCACGTTGCTATTTACAATAATAGCACGAGGTTGTCACTGACTCATGGCTCCAAGTACCCTCAGGATCTTCAGTACTTGCCCAGGACAAAAGAAACCAATGGAAAACACAGAGATTCAGGCAGTGAATAATCCCAGGTGGTGGTTCCTTCCCACAGTCACCACAGATGCAGGAATATGAATATTTCATCAGAAGCATACACAAGAAAGAAAGCCCAGTGCTCTACTTCTGCCAAAGGCAAGAGATAAGAGGAGATTTTGCAAATTCTACACATAATGAATTTGGTTGTACAAATTGAAGTTCTGCAGCAAGTGTTGCAAATGCAGGGCCTATTTATTTCAGGCAAATAACCCCCCATTATATGAATCACCACTCCCCTCTACATTTCCATCCTGATTTTGTTCAAAGTGTTCATTCAAGCAATGACTTGAGCCTGGGAAAAAAAGTAAAACTCTATGTCGGAATGTATTTTTCAGCCATCTCTTCTTTTCCATCAGAAATTATTGAGTTAATTCCATCTACATTCACAGCTTGTTCTCTCTAGCTTAAACCAGGAGTGAATAAAACATTTACCAAAGTAAATGCCCAGCTGCACTTCTGAATGCTGAGTTTCTCTGAGCACAATGTAAATGCTTTCTTACATTTGAGTTATTTCACAGCCAGGCAAACACCACAGTTGCACCCTTGAAAGACAAGCCTCTGAGAAGTCAGGCATCGAGAAGAAGCAACAATACCATATGGAATTTAAAAGCAAACTGGTCCATGATCATAAAACTACTTTCCAGCAACATTACCTTTGTCCTTGCCTCCCTTTCATAGCACCTTCTGCAGTTTGTGTCTAAGCAAGACTCAGTAACATGCTCTGGAAACTCCAAGATTACTGCAGTACCCAGGCAGCCAGGACACGCTTGTAACTTGGCTAGCAAAAGCCTAAACACATATTACAGTTAAATTCAGGCTACAGACAGTGGGGACACCTGTTCTCGTCTCTTTCCTCCACCCAGCCTCCAGATTTCTTGTAGGAAACCAATTACCTTTGAGACTCATTTTTTGTTGAATCTGGATGAAATTGTTCAAAAGTTACTAGGGATGAAGTGAAAAGCAGATGAACAAAATGGCTCAGTGCCATAAGCCTCCCTTCTTTAGAAAGCCACACACACACAAAATCTTTATTCCAATAAATGAAAAAGCTCTGGTTTAATTTCCAAGATTTAATTTCTTTTACTTTTAGCTAAAACCGAAAGGAAAAAAAACGGATTTTCTACAATAGGTTCATGACTTTTTAAAATAAATGATCACAGGTATAAAAAGTGCAGCTTTAGGGCAGTGGTAAGACTGCGGAACAGATGGCAAAAAAAAAATTTTTGACAAGAAAAGCTAAAGCCAAAAATGGAAACTATTTTAACTCCATATTATGCAGACCAAGAAGGGGAAAGCAAGAGGACAAAGGCGTGGTTGCCATTGTTTGCAGCTTCCCTTTTATACCAGATGGAAAAGGGAAACGTCAGCATTGTCCACATTAAATTTTAAGATGGGATTTAGATCTGTTCCCATTCATAACATTCAAGACTCAGACAAATAAGCTGTGAATAGGTGTTTAATACACCTATTAAACTTGATCTGGTCACTTCTGCCAGAGAGTCTTTTGGGTCTTCACCTCTTTCCTGTTCTATCTTCTCTCCCAAGCTAGGTCCAAAGTGGGAGAAAGAGAAACCAGATATGAACTCAACTGCAAATACAAGAACCTGTTCTTAGCACATATACAAACAGTTCATAGAATTCTCATGACAAGAAAAACTCAACCCAGTACTGACTTGAGAAGAAATGCTAATTATACACAAGAACATGGAAACATACAAATACAGAAGCAACTACAGAAAATATTTTGGTTCCCATATTCACATCAAGGCACAGAAGGAAAAATGTGTACGTTGCTTATTACTAACCATTTCTTCAACGCCACAACACAACTACTGAAAGCATTTGACCTACAAAATACAACCTTTTATCTATGAGAACTCAAAAAACATACTTAGCTGCTGCTGACATACACAAATGTTTGATCACAGCACTCACTATACTAATGAATGAACACTAACAAAGAAAGAGACTAAGAAACAGATCAATGCTATTCTTTGGAAGAAAAAAAATAAGGAAATTGTACCATGGAAGAGGTAGCTGTCCTCTCAGAGGATGATAAGGGAATAATAGTAGGAACACCTGGATAGGTGTCATTCTCACACCACAATGTAACAGAGCAACACAGCTGAATTCCCTTATCTGAAGTGCTTTGAAGCTGTTCCTGATGTTGCATTTCAACACATCTTAAAATGTATCCTAAAGTTAGTTCCATCCAATTTTACAAATTTGATTTCATCAGAGTTCTGCAAACACTATCTAATAAGCCTAGGAAAGTGCCTATTTAAAAAATAAAACAAAAGGAAGACTCCTAAAATTACCAGAATTACTCTTTCACAAAACTTTATTTCTATGACTTCAAATGGGGATAAACCAAATTGGTTGCCTTAGCACAGCAAGATATATCAGCTTTTGACACCATGTAGGACATGGACCCATTCATTTTCCCACTGTGTATGCCACAAGAAACACGAGCCTTTTTGAGAAACGCTTTACTGAACATTAGAGACCAAGAACACTGTTCTGCCCCAATTAGAAGTTCTGAGCAGAATGAGGACTGGAAGCTACAAATACACTTTAACAGCCTCTGCAGCCCAGTGAGCCAAGTCCTCTGAGGCTTCCAGATTTGCCGGTGCACTGATCACCCCCAACCATTCCATGGCACAGGAAGAAAACAAATAGAGCCTGTATTCTATTCTGAAAAAAAGAAATCTCATAAAAGAAATTCTCTAATTAAACTCACATGAACACATTTGCAAAGATTTATGTAAGTGAAAGCTTCTATCTGCCAGAACCTAGCACCAAAACACAGACTACAATGGTCACAAAAGTGAATACAAAGAAGATAATCAACAGTAAAAGAGACAGATAGAACCACAAGATCTGCAAGTGACAAGAGGATAAAAATTGCCCATCTTTATTGAGCACATAAAAATGGTTCAGAGATCTGAAAAATGGAAAGATCTAGCACCCTCTGTAGTATGTGTTTCCTCTTATACACACTTGGCTCCACTTACTGTGCTTCAGTTCTCCCTCTCATTACCTAATTAGCCAGGGAAGGGGACAAAGCTGGTGAAGGGTCTGAAGCACAAGCCCTGCTAGGAACATTTGAAGGAGCTAAGGCTGTTCAGCCTGGAGAACAGGAAGCTCAGAAGTGACCTTTTCACTCCCTATAACCACCTGAAAGGAGGGTGTATTCAGGTGGGGATCAGCCTCTTCTCCCAGGGAAGAAGTGACAGGACAAGAAGAGAGTCTTAAGCTGTGCCAGGGGAGGTTCAGACTGGACATCATGAGGAATTTCTTCAATGAAAGGGTGGTCAAGCACTGGAACAGCCTACCCAGGGAGGTGGTGGAGTCACCACCCCGGAGGTGTTTAAGGAAAGACTGGATGTGGCACTGAGTGCCATGGTCTAGTTGACACAGTGGCATTCAGTCATAGGTTGGGCTTGCAGATCTCAGAGGTCTTTCCCAACTTAATTGATTCTGTAATTCCCCCTTATATAGGTCAAAGATTATTTATCACCTAGAGACACAGAATCCAAACAAAGCTGCATTTACCAAAGCCCCCTTCATTTGCATCAGTCATTAAGAGAAATATCTATCACTTCAGAAGCAAGCTCAAAGACCGGTCATTTGTCTTAACCACAGCAAATAGATGCCTAGACTTTCAACTCCAAGGTTCACCCCTCCATGGTTTGGCAAATCCAGACTCTCAGAAAACACATATTCCAGTTACAGACAGTAAAAAAGGAACATGGGAAAGCAAGTTTTATTTGTGCTGCTTACAACTCTCAGTGGTAATGGGTGTGGAAAAAAAGGCAGGCACTTCCTGAAAGGAAGTGCTGGATGAAAAGGGAGTTGGAAAACAGGATTAGAAGATTCTTATTTTCACCATTTTTACACAGTCAGCTAGGTATGGCATCACAAATCCTCTGCACAGAGCAGTTCAAACAGATTACAGATTATTTAGTGGATGTGTAACCACTTTCCGTGGAAGAAGACAGATTAAAGAAAGTAGAGGAAGTTCAAAATTTTGGAATATTCTTCCCTATACAACATCTTGCAAGATTCTTTTGTGAGCCAAGAAATCTAAGTAAACTAACATTTGAATAAAAGAGTTGTAAAGATTTCTACAACCCACAAACCACCATTTTAGAGACTGCTAACCTTAAAAAAAAAAAAAAAAAAAAAAAAAATCCCAAGCTTTATTCTAGGACAAGTTCAGAAAGGGTTGGGATCATGCTATAACACATGGTGCAACCTTAGCCTGTATAATTGCCACGTAAAAGATACATGCAGAATCAAAAAAAAAAAAAAAAAAAAAAAAAGAAAAATACCTAAAAAATCAGACCTTAAACCCAGACCTCCAGAACTGCCACCTCCTTTCCCTTAACAAGAAAAGTCCAACCAGGAACAGCATCTCATCAACCTGCAGATGAGGTCACTGGTAACTTGTCACTCTACATCATAGGTATTCAATGCTCAAATATGCCCCTGTCCCCAGCCTATATAGAGCAGGCTGACACCCTCAAGCTTCACTGAGAGTGAAAGAAAATCTTCTTCACTGCTGCCAAAGAAAATCCCACAGTGTGTTTATAACCACTCGTGGGTGTACCCTGCTCCTGTAACTCAAACCACTACCCCAGCCTTCTTTTCTCCTTCCAAGTTATGCATGAAAATACATGCTCTCCCTATATGCCTAAAATAAAAAATGGCAATGACAACAAACTCGATCTTGGTTAGATCAGGCTGTTTCTGAATGGTCCCCGCAGGGCTTCACAGCCATGTGCTATCTTCCCACACCAGTCACTAGATTAGACCATAATATACAATTAAGCAATTTCCTTTCATTTTGCAGAGGTGGAGAATTACACACCTCAGCAAGAGCACTACTGACTGAGCAGAGTCTGAACAGGGCACCCAGCAGGATTTGAAAGGAACCAGAAGACTACTTTCCATTATGGGTTATCTTTTGTGGTCAGATTCACTATGGAGTAGCACCTCATTTTTACAGTAAAACTAATTTATTAGACTCTAAAGGCATGGGGCTTCTAGATAACACCAGAGATACTGAATGTGTTCAATGGACACAATGTTAAATCCCAATTTGTCACAGGAAGAAAACACGCCCACGCATTAATCCTGTAACTTTTATTTCATAAATTAGATCATTTAGTTGAAATCTATTCCACACATCCCACAAACCTCCTCTACAACCACTCCCAGGCTGCATTCCTGTAGACATGACTTCACTTTCAGAGGGAAAGTCTTTATCCCATCCTTCCCTCAAAATACTGTTACTATACTTACATTTTGGAGTTCTTGACAGTATGTTAAACTTCATTTAGTATTAACCCCTTGATAAATTTGTTCACGTAAGTCTTTCCTCTTTCCAAAATAAGCATACCAACCCTTTGCACTCTGGTATGCTCCACAATCCAGTAAAGATAATAATTTTAAAAAGCAAAGCAAAATCCAACCCTTAGCAACTAACAAACTGTAGGACCATCAAATGATAACTGATATCTAACAACTTAACAAAAGTTTGTCTCTGTTAAAAAATCTGCTGTGTCTAATGCTTTCCCACTGTTCATTCCCTCATAGGTACAAGGAAAGCTTTTACCAGGAGACAGGAATGTATTGTAAGCAAATAACTGGATCACCATTTTGGCTCAATCTTGACAAACAGACAGAATAAAGAGTTTGCAATTTCTCATGCTACAAAATATACTAGAATCTCGAAGAGTAATCCAAGCTGTAGGCAGAGAATGGCAAAAACAAAACTCGCAACATCAAACTTTCAGTTCAGCTCTGGATATCAGATAATACCAATTGCACATATTGTCACAAAGGTTATAAATAGTAACCAGGCAGCACCTTCCCCACTTAGCTGGACAACTGACTGTCAGTAAACACGAGCAGTTTCAATGGCCCAGATAGCGATTTCCCTGCAGCCGTGGAACCCACAGGATGCCTCTCTCAGCAAAGACCATGCCAAGCTCAGTGCCTGAAGCAAACAAAAATCTGTTAAGAAATCAGTTAGAGGAGAGGTGGAGGTGGTTCTGTAATTTACTCTCCTCTCCCTGAGGCTTTGGCAAGCAGCTCCTGAAAGAAGATGGCAGTCATCACTTTCAGAAGCAGACATTTCCAGCCTCCTCAAATACAGCTGCACTGGTGGGGACATGAAAAGACTTGGTATGAATTAGTAAGAGATTAAATCCAACATAAATGTAAGGACGCCATCAGCAGAATTTGTTTCTAGTAGCAAGGACACATCTCTCTTTGTCTTTCATCCTCAAGGACTGTTCTGTCTAGTCTGTTTAATTCCATCCTCGTTTGGATAAAGGCCATGCCTCTGCAAGGATATCTGGGGGTCTGGAAGGTTTAGTTGAGGATATCTGGCAGAGAAAGTAGCCCTATGAGGGGGCACATTTGCTTAATGTAGGTCTGAGAGCCCTCACCAAGGGAACTATGAGCACTTTTAGTGTAACACATCTGTGTACACTTCGTTAACAGGCAAAGCTCACTTATGCTCACAGACTGCATTGTGAAACAACCACTGCCCAGCATGGTTTGACGAGACTGAGGCACTGCTTTGCACCTGTACTGCTCACAGGTCAGGATCTGTCCTGTAGGGCAGTCCAGCATTTCCACTGGCAGATGATTCAGTTCTGGACCTTGGACTCACACTGTGCAATCTCCATAATCTCTTATTCCACAACATCCTGTATTTGAGCACTAGCCAGAATGACCCTTTTCCAAAATTCTGTCAAATACATCAAGAAGGGGCACAAAAGACTGCAGGTCACTTGTGACTTTCTCAGTGACAATACCAACAGGCTGCTGCTGGCATATCTGAAAAAGAAAAATATTGACATTAAGAAGTACTTTCTTCATCTTCATTCAACTTCTGCTTTCAGGCCCAGTCAGCCAGAAGAGACTAGTAGCAGAGCACAGATCTGTAAACTGGGAATGACCAAGAGTGGTGGCAGCACCATAGCCTGAGTGTAGCTGCTTTCCTGGAAATTCATATGGTGCTTCTGGAGAGCATTATCTGCACAGAACAACCTAGGGTCTTCAATATCTGAAAATTACCCTCCCTCTAGTTGCTCATTGGCAATAAACAATTTAATATCTATATATCTACTATTAGTTTATGTTATCAGAAACAAATGCTGCTATTAAGAAAGTCTCATTTTCTCCAGTTTGATGACTGAGAAATGTAAAGGATTTGTTTCTTATTACACTGGGAGCTACCAGTAAAATCCATGTCTACTCTTCACTCCCCTGTCATTTCCCATACATACACCCCAAAAATTATCATATACTTTTTCCATGGACCTGAAGATCTGGCTAACTGTAGAGAAAAATTTCTTGTTCCCTGGGGCAAACCAGAAAACTCTTCAGTATTTGGTTCTTGAAATACTTTGGAGTGACCACAAGTAATAAGCAATGTTTGCTTTTAACCTTTCATTTCTGTAACACTCCCATTTATTTTCTAGGATAGAACAGACTATTCCAGTTGGAAGAGCCCTACAGTGATCATCTGGTCCAACAGCCTGAAGTGTGTTGTTAAGGGCATGGCCATTTCCCTTCCCTGGCTGACACCAGTGGCTGGCCATGCACCTTCTTGCAGGAACTTCTGCATTATGTTCTGTAATTATAGGGAATTACAGGGAAATGCTCATTTGAAGAGCAAACGGCAGACGAAAGGATCTAATCCTTATAAAAATGGGCAATTTCCTATCCTTATCACACTGTGGCCAGCGAGATTATTAATGCTTTATGTCTCTTCCCTCTTATCAACTCAGACATTTCTTCCTGAGCCCGTTGTTTTGATGATCAATACCTTTCTTTTCATTTCCAGGCCAAGTTTATACCTCTCTGTTCCTGTGATGATGCTGACCTATGCATTAAGTCTTCCCTCCCTTCCCACATATATTTATAGACAATGCCACATCTCTCCTTGACCTTCATTAAGCTAAGGCCAAATCAAGCTCTCTCGGACTAAGATAGGCTTTCTTTTCCTAGGCTTCCCAAAGGAAAAACTGCATATTGTTGGGTAAGGGGTTTAGGAGTTTGAAAGATAGGAAGGTTCTGTGATCCTAAGAAGAATTATAGTTGTACAGTGCATTTGACCAGATGAGTTCTCAGAAGAGAATGGCACAATAGGGTGTACAGCACATCCCTCTCCATCACATCTCCATCCATGCTGGGATTGCTTTAGCCTCTTCCATCTCTACAATTCACATTTAGCATACATTTTAGAGCAATCCCTGTGATCAATAAATACATTTTCTCCTTTCTTGGTTATTTCCAAGTGAAAGACCATAAGATTGTCTCATATTATTTAATTTAATTTCATGTGTATCCTGTAAGTTCTAGTTCTTTCTACAGAATACCAGTGTAAAGGTAGAGTTGGTCTCACAGGCAGAGAAGTACAGCTCTGATCCTTTAAGAGTCGGAACAGGAAACCTTTCTCCCCAGACTAGTTTCTTCTACTATACACAATCTGGTCCTTTTTGGGAAGGAAACAAATACAGTATCTCAGAAAAGAAATGCTATATCAATGCCATGAGCCAAGAGACTGGTGGAGCTTCACGTAGAAGATTCCTCTAGGCTGTGGTCAGTACTTGTGATCAGCCCTTCCAGACTCCTCTACTTCTTGACCTATTAATATCAATATTAAAAATAGGGTAGAACACCTCCAGGAGTGTCAGAAAAAATGAGTTGGCTTTTGTCCTGGAACTCAGTGTTTGAAATCAGGGACGTGGGGTTCTAGAGCACTCTCCCAACAAGAAAAGCCAAAGGCAATTACTCAGTTTATTAAGAGAATAGTTTTCTGACACTCAAAAGAAACAGACCACATGCTAGGATTTGCCTCCAAACTAGTCCAGTGTTTTGATATTACTGTACAGATGTAGACACAATATATGCACATTTGGTGTGCCAAGCCAGAATCACATGCTCCTAACCATAACTGCAAACATGTATGCAGAGCAAAACAGCTTTATTGAAGGTTCATTGAAGGCTGTGCAAAATTACTGGGCTCAAGGCCTTTAGCTGCATGAAGTTGAATTTCTGTCAAAGCAGCTGATACTATAAAAGTAGCCATTTCTGTAACCCTCTGTGCTCTGACAAAGGTTGCACGGGGTGGGAAGAAGTGTGAGGGAGGCGATCCTGTCATTTGAAACTCCATTTCCTTGACAGGACAGATGAAATTTTGCTTCTTCCTCTGTTTTAAAGAATTACAACCTTGAAAGCTGAAGGTGGCAAGAGACTTCCCAAATTTTGCCTGTGTGCATAGAGCTGCCAGATACAGTGTTGATAACAGTGTTGTTTGGAAAGGCTGTTCATACAATTACAAGAAAACTGTGCTTTTGGTAGAACAGCTTACTAAAAGCTGCTGGTATAAAAGTTGTTTACTTTGGAAAATTAACTGTGAATGTTGTTTTACCTCAAAGGCAAAGCTATGCTATGCAAAAAAATAGTTCAGGCAATTTATGCCACATTTGTATCCCCACAGTCAATAAAGGAATGCAAAATGACTACAAGCTTTATACAAGCTACAAGCAGCTATAATCACTTCACCAAATTACATGAGAGAATTTAAGATATAAGTACTGTTTTAAGTGCTCCAAGCATATATTATATGTTGTCCAAGAGTACATTATCCCAAAGGAAGAAAAATTATTTTGTGCCTTTGAATTGCTTTTAGAAATATCTAAAATATCCCAACAGTGTGGTTGATTCAGTACTTCTCTAATCTGATCTTGAATGAGCTTGTTTTTTCCCTTTTCCCGATATGCTATGGAACACTGACTTCACTTTCATTAGTCCCCTGGCTAACTCCTTAGAGCTGACAGTAATACAGCCATTAAGCAGATCAGCAGGGTCTCAAGTTCAACAGAAAGATCAGTATTTGTCCCTGACTTCAGTCTGAGGTTGCTGGCACATTTATAAACAGCCATAGATTGAGATGCAGTAGTATCTCAGAGAAACAGAACAAAGAAGCAGGTTTACAGTATCCAGCTGTAATGAAATGTGACACTCTGCCCTTGACAAGCATAACACAGCATTGTTCACTGGACACAAGAGGTGCTCCCTTCTGTAGCTTGGACTGCTACCTGTTGCAGTGCTTCCACGTGCCCCTATGCCCACCACAATTGCTGGGTTTGGAGAAAACAGCCTGCCAGGGTATTGCATGGAGGGTCTAGCACACATCACATGGTTTACTGCGGGGAGTAACCCTGAGGTTACTCAACATTTTGTGGTATCGCACAGGACACCCTGGAGAGAACATCTGTGGTACCCACACACCCTCTCCATGGACTCATCCAGCACTTATGGACTCTGTGTGTCCTGATCTAATCATTAGACTCCCACATTCCTCCACTCCAGAGGACAAGGCAGTTCACTTCATGAGCTTATGCAAGTAAATTCAGAGCAATTTAATGAAAATGGCCAACAAAGCAGGTACCTTGCTATTAAAGGGTGCTTTCCCTGGAAGAATTTAAAGGCAGGTAAGGAATGTGTGGGAGAAGCTGACAGCACTGCGAAGCAATCTGCAGCAAGGCAGGCAGGTGTGGATGCAAAACACCTGCAAACAAAGTCAATCCATTACTAAAGGTGAGTTTGACTTTCACTTAGAACTGAACATTACACACAATCTGTGCCCACACCCATTTTAATGCTACCTCAAGTAAGCCTGACAAGTGTTATTGTGATGTCCACAGACACACCAACGACCACCTGAAGTGAAAGAGCAGCTTTCACTCTCTGTAACTGGAATGACCCAGCTGGATGGCTCATTCTCTCAGTAGTCTTTTCTACAGACAGAATGGAGCACAGAGAAGCTTCCAGCACACTTCTGGCTTCCTTCACTGAACACAAGTAGTTACAACCCATTCATGGAAAAACAGCCCATGTGCATGCAGAGAAAAACTAGCCTGCCCCAACTAGGCTACACTCAACAACTGGAGTCAGTACTAAGGTGATCTAGACAGGATTAAGCTGGAGGCCTGACACACCATTAGCTTTCATCAGATCAGTATTTGGCTGCAGAAAAAGACAGATCATTTCTGTGGAAAAGGCATCCATGTTTCCTTTTCTCTTCTTGGTTAAGAAACTTGATTTGGCTGATGATTAGGGAAGCGCACTAATCTATATTGTTTAAAACTCTTGCTTGAGGAGTAGGTCAGACTAAGAAATTGAGTCACAGAACCACAGAATAATTAAGGTTGGAAAAGACCTGTGGAGATTGTCTAGGCTGATCCTACTGCTCAAAGCAGAGTCAGCTAAAGCAGGTTATTCAGGACAGTGCCCAGTTGGGTTTCGAGTATCTCCAAGGATGGAGTCACAAGGAGTGCTTCAAGCCTAACATAACATCTCTTGCAAGAGACAGACCTGCATATTTAACCTCCAGGCAGTTTAATTTTTATGTAACCAAGCAATACGAGAGGATTCTCTCGCACGACTCAAGTCCCTGCAAACATCATCCTAAAAGGTAAAGGTGCCAAAACAGCAAGTCACTTTTTCCCCTATATTCATGAAACTCGTAAGGTACTCAGATTTCCTCCTTACCCTGCAACAAACTCAATTGTTTATTCCTAGGCCTAATAGGACATTAAACAAAAGAGAGCTTAATCCATGAAGACATCACATGAAGCTTCTCTAGAAGATAGTATCGAAGCTCTGAATCCCATTTTGCATTCTACTTCCTCAACAAAGGCAACAACTAGTGCAAGGGTTTAATCAAACTGCCCCTTGTCTACTTGAAAACAGCTCTTACTGGTCAAGTTCAATGACATCTGAATTTGCAGTGAACAAGCACAGGCAGAATCAAAATTAATATTTAACAAAACCTCAAGAAGTGACTGTCATGTTGGTCCAGATATTGACCCAGAACATGTGAGTTTCTTACCAGCTGCAAGATGAAAGAGGTACCTAATGACATGAAAAATTATATTCACATCTAACAACAAAAAAAATAGGATCAAAAAATTCATGCAATGTTTTCCAAAGGCAGAGTGCAATTCCCGGCAATGGGGCAGCAAGGAATAGCTATGCAGCTGGCAACTGAACCACAAGGTTTTAAATAGATAGTTCAAAGCCAAAGATTACTCTCTTATCCTGCGCTGTGGTGTTACAAGGCTGTGAGGAAAGATGATGATGTACAGAGAAGAACCAAAAATGTGCCACTTCAAATTGTCTACCTCTAAATTATCTACCTCTAAATTATCTACCTCTGTCTTTACAAAACCACTTTTTGGATGACATGCAACATATATGATTTTAAAAAGTAGCTGTCTGTAGAATCCAAATACCCCTGATTCAGTTTTGGTATAATCAAGAGGCTTTAGCTCTTCCAGGGCTGTTGCCATTTTAATTTTGACATATAAAGAACTCGCTCAATAAAATAAAGATCAGCTGTGGAAAGAGGAGCTGTTTCTGGTATCAGTTCATGGTGGCTACTTAAAAGTACTTGGGTAAAAAAGTGATTTTGCTAGGAAAGAACAGGTTAGGTTGCTCTTGGGGGAAAGACTAAGAAACCAGCAGAGCAGGTTGACCCTACAAAGTGCAGATTTTAAAAAAGCCTTGTTTAGTGGGAATCTATTACACATGTGCATGTGGAACTGGAGAACCTCCAGCAGGTCAACCCTCTTACACCCAGGGTCCTCCTTTTCTTATCCCCTAATAGGAGGGTCTGGCGACAGGATTTGAGAAGATTACCAGGTCAAAGCTGGAAGTTCATCCCCACCAGCAGTCTAAAAGTGAAGTTAATCACCTCGGCACTTACAAAGGGGCAAGGGCAAGGAAAGATTGAGCAAAACTGCTTTCAGCAACTGGCCTGAAACCAATCATGAGCCACAGAAACACCAAGTCTGATCCTGCAGGCAAACAAGTCATGAGCAATGGTTACTTGAGGTAACAGATGCTGGGTGATATAGAGCATACTTCTTCACACTGTTCCACACAGAGTATTTCAGCAAGTCTCACTGGAACACTGAAGCTCTCCAGTCAAAGGTCTATACTAGAAAGAACTTTTGTTAAAAGGAAATAAGCAATAATTTGTGTGTGTTTATTTAGAAAACAACTACCTCCACTCAAATCCTCTGGCAAACAGGGAAAGCAGCACTAAATCTTTTCCAGGGAAAAAACTTCAGTCTAGACTTAGGAAAAGCTTAGTCTAGACATGGATATCACAAAGACTGAAATTGTGAAAACTTTCCTGGTGTCCTCAGTGCACCGGATCAGTGTCTCTCTTCTCACAGCAAGCAGCCCAGGTAATGGTCCAAGGCTAAATTCAGCTACCACATTACCATACCCTGTTAGGGTGCAGACTTGCTCAAAAACTTAGGAATTTATGCTGAAACTTGGAAGAAAATATCCCAGCCAACAACTTTTAGCAAAAACTTGAATCAAGTTTTTAGCCTAAAGAGGAGAGCTAGCGACTGTGGAAGTATTCACTGAGTTTCTTCTGCATTTCTATGCAAATATATCTGCATATATATTACATATATACTCGTCCTTCTCTTTGCATAAAAAGGAAAGTCAGGGATTCTATTTTTAAAACAAGCTTGTTTTCATTTAAAGAGAGAAATCCGCACATATGCAGTTTTTCTATCAAGTATTCCTGATTTTATGGGAAGTTTTTTCTTTAGCGACTTGGCTCCTCAAGTAGTAAATCAAGGCACACCCTAAGGAGCCATATTAGGGTTCTGCAAATTATTGCTACAGTCCTTTAAATTCAATTCTTCAAAGGTCATTTCAAACACAAACCCCTGACTATGGCTTGAAGACTTTGAAAGGAATAGAAGTGCCTGATTTTAAATCATGCTACCTTACCATTGTTAATTTTATAGAAATTAATTATTTCAATGTATCCTTGAGCTTTCCAGTTCACTACTTACAGAAAGAAAAAGCAGTAGGTTTCTTTAGACTTAAAAGACCAAAAATGCATTTTAAAATTCTTTTTAATTAAAAACACTAGAAAATTATTCCATATCTTGATATTCCGAATAATACTTTACAGATCCTTCTTATATGAAATTTTGAGATAAGGCAACTGTCCTGGCTTAGCTCTAATTGGACGATTTTGTAATACTGGCACTTGATTAGAGCAATGAAAAGGGTAGATACACCTTTTGTAAATACACGTTAGGACAAAAAAAAACCCACGGAGGAGCCTAGCGAGCCTCATCCCAATGGACGGCTGGGGCTCTTTGCCAGAGCCCCCCAAAAAACTTCCCATAAAATCAGGAATCTGCATATGTGCAGATTTCTCTCTTTAAATGAAAACAAGCTCTTTCTTAGCAGAGCCTGCCGGCCTGTGCCAGACAGAGATTGTATTAGCACCGGGAGAGCAGCTTGAGAGAGAGTGGCCCGGGGCCAGGAGCAGCCCTTCCGCAGCCATTACGGAGCGGGAGCGGCCGTGTAGCCGGGATCGGAGGGGCCGGGGCGATCTCACACGGACACCTCGGCATGGCTCACAGTGAGCTTTGTGTGCCCAGCCGCCTTAAGCCAGCTTTACTACGGACAGAAGGATAAAAGCGTCGGCGAGAGGTTTGGGGTTCTTTTTCCTGTTTTCATCACCCCAGCAGAGTCGGGCTGGTTCGTATGGTGCAGGTGGGAAAACACATGGCCAGCAGGAAAATACGGTGAGCCATGTTCCCGAAGCAGAGCTTGGACCAGATTAGCTTTTCGGCGTTGCAAGACTTTATAAATCTATTTCAATATTAGTAAAGCTTGAAAACAAATGACTTTATGAACACCATTTCTCTTCTAAATTAGGAAAAGGAAAAAACACATAGAGGTAGTAACATGAGACTCTGAAGTCAATACAGAAAGAGTTAATTCTAGATAGAAGGAACTGAAGAGATGTTTTAAGCTTAACTTAAAATCCTGTAAAACTATGGTGAAGACATATTTTAGTTTTGTTTCCTTGTAACTCATAAAAATGTATTGAGATGTAGCATTCTAACACAGCTGTGAGCCAAAGCACCAGTAGTTGAAGCAGATAAATGTTGCTGTAAATTCAGTAAAAAACTTGAACATAAAGAAATGTTAAACTTTGCCCTAAAGATAATAGTAGAAAACTTCTAGTCCCAGAGATAGACAAAGAGAACTTTTGCTTTGTACTAGAACAGCTCATCCTTAAAATAACACCCCAATAAATTGAAATGGCCTATGAAAGCAGCTGTAAGAAAAACTGCAAGACGTAAGAAGGACTTTCATAGTACAAGCAGATTTCTTCTTATATCCCAGGTGGCAGATTTGCTTTGTGACATTAAAACCACGAGAGAACTATTTTCTTGTAAAGAAGTCTCCATAGTATAACCTCTTCTCCGTAAGTAAACTAAAAAAACTTTCAGAAGTAGTAAACTGACTAAAAGTCCCAATTTTTTTGTCTCTTATGTTGTCAGTAGAAAAAAATGCTGTAGAGAGAGAGAAAAAAGATGTTTTGAAGGTCTTATTCTGATTTTTCTTATTATGTTCCTTTTAACTCTGTTAATCAAGTTTTCTTCATACCCTTTCAAGTTTAAACATGTTTGGCTTTTTCTCCTAATCCTATCTCACAGCAAAAAATAAACCTATCACATTATTTGGTGCATTTACGGAGAAATCTGAAATTAGCAAACTTAAACCACTAAACATAATTGATATTTTCTGTCCAATTTCAAACTGAAACTGTGACAGCAACCAAATCTGTTTTAATTCTTTTAAGGTTTGAATCTGCCACAAACAATGAGCAGGAAAAGCCACAGTTGGTGGTTTTCTTTTGTTTTCCCCTTTTGTTTTTAGATCCTTCAGTGAAGAGGAAACCCCTCTTGAAAGAAGAGCTATTCCCTGCAGTACCACCCCGCCATTCCAAATTGCCAAGAACAGTGCAGGAAATAGTTTCTAGCACGGGGACAGAGGAATCTTCCAAAAGTTTAAGGATGCTCTTTTCAGACTATTTTGGTCTGCACTGGAATGGCACTGGAGATTTCAAAGGGAAAGCTGTTATCTATCACCAGCAAGTCAGCTATGCTCAACTCTGTGAATACATCTCAGAAGAATCAAGTGTTAGACTTTTCCTACATTTATAGTACTTCGAGAACTGAACAAGGATTACAGTCTATTTAGCTTATAAAAGCTTTTGTCTTGATATGTTTCCATTCTAAATTTCAAAATGCATTCCTATCACCGAAGTGTACGTTTCTTGAAACTGAGCACTATAAAATGTAATCTCAGTCAAAAATGACCAAAAGAAAATTCAGTACCTATGTCCAAAGAAGTGCTAACAGACATTTCCACCTTGAGAAAGGCCAAAGACAACAAGCCTGTTCATCAAATCCAGTTCCTGAATTTTACAACTTTCTCTTCCACTCCTCTGGTTTCACTGGGTTTATTAAATCATATCAGCTGGTATTATTAAGTACTTGATAATGCAGAAAGGAACAGCACTCTTGTGGTTGGAAATGTAGCCACACAACCTTCCTGTTAATGCATAATTGGAGGCTGTAACAGCAGATGCAGCCAGGATCTCCATACATATGGATCCGTGCATTGCTTAAATCTATTTATCTAGGATATCTATTTCATGCTACCACTGAAAGGTATTCGTTAACCTTCCCCTGATTCTGGAAATGAGTTTTAACTGAAGACTATGCTGGAAACTCTCCTGCCTAACCAAACACAAGAAGCTTCTTCAGTCAGGTCACAGGTTTGACCTGACTCCCCACATGGCACAACTATCACAAGAGAAATGGAAGAGGAAAACAAACACGAGGTTTCTGATGAGATGAGGTCCATCCCTTAGGCAATTGTGGGATCTTCAGCTGTTTCATGCAAATCTTGAAGATACCCATATCTTTATACCTTAGGGCAGAGGCTGTAAGAAGTATAACAATCTCCCTTAGTTTTCAAAGTCAATGAGTTGAAAAAAAATTAAAAATCAGCAAGGTCTTGACAGAAGAAAAGATTAATGTCAGTATTTAAGTAAAAATTTGCAGTTTCATTCATATCAGTATGACAAGTCTGGGAAAACAAATTTCTTTTCTTTGTTTGACTTCTTTTTTTTTTAAGTTGCATTACTACGAAGTTCAACTAGAAATTGCATGAGCAAAGCCAAGAAACCAGCCTGTTTAACAGCCAAAGGAAAAATAAAAATTAATTGCCTGGATCTACCCATTAAATCTTCCGCATGCTTTAAGGACTCATCTGTTTAAAAATACTGACATTTTTCGCTTACCCCTTTAAGAAAGGCTCAAATTGCTCTTTTAATATCCCCATATTTAACTTCAGTTTTAAAAACCTGCAGATGTATCACTGCCTTTTTCTTCCACTCATAGTGTGTGTACACTAAGCAGAATTTTGTTCCAGGATCTTAAGTGTACTTTTTAGGGCTACAGCTAACTAGCTTTCAAAAAAAATTCTGGAGAAACATCAGGTAGAGCAGCCCAAAGGGCTGCCATCAGGAACTGTGACAAAGCAGTAGAGAAAAGGTTATACCCACACTGGGGCTGTTGTGGAACAGAGTCCAACTCAATGTTTGCTCTATTATCAACTTGGCACACTCAAGGGAAGTTGTGGAAGTCTGTTGTTCGAGTAATTTAAAATTAGACTACTTAAAAAGAAAACAGGAGGAATAAGTCTTAGCTGTCTAGATTATGTTTCCTATAATTTTGCAGGAAAATTATAAAAATAGCCACAGATTTATTTTTGTGCAAGGGTAATAAGCTCATAGGATGCGAAGTACCATAAAGTTTGATGTTTAAGTACAGGACATTTGAAGTGCAGTATTCTTCCCACTCTCCATGAATGTTCTCAGAGCTCTTGGTCAGGTGCCTGACAAAATACATGTCTCACTGAGTTCAGAGGTCAGCACCTGAGACTTCTCAAGTGTCCCACGACACCCCCCTCAAGCCTTCTTCCACACAGATACAGAACAAGACAAAATACAATCTTGGTCCTCTTTCTTCTGGAAAGCTGACACAGGGAATGTACAATAACTGTGCCAACTGATTGGCATGTTTCCTTGCACAAATTTCAGATGGAGAGGCAGAGGTAAGCACAAAAAAAAAAAAAAAATAAGAGGCAAGTATACAAACAAGACATAATTACAGCCCATCCGTAGTGGAAAATACGTTGGGTGTATTGTAGCTTGGAAAAGATCAACCTTTAGGCTCTGACACCTGCTCTATTTTAGGTGTGATCATCTAATTATCTAAGAATTCAGAGCAACACTTCACAAGCTTTTGTACTTTATTTACACTAGGGAGTTTCTCTCAATGAAAGAAAAAGTTGTCAGCCACCAACACAGCTCTGAATCAAAAATATGGTCAAAACCCTAATTTCCATAAATTACTTTAGTTCAGCTTGAAAATCTATCTCACTTACTATCTCCAGCTGCAAGCTGCACCAAGAGCAGAGCTCCAGAGCATGCCTACTCTCCTGGACTATGTTTTGTTCAGGATAAGGTAAACTATCTGTGAAGTTCTGTCTTTCAGGGATGAAGTTATACCACAAAGCAGCTAAAGATACCACAATTATTATACATTTGCAAGAAAGCACTTAATTAGGCCTTACCTAAGCAAGCAGAAAGCAACCACAGCTTAAACAACTACCATTTCTCCAAAGGTTTTTCATCTTTCTTTCCAGAGCCAAAATACTTAGTTCTCCAGAATCTCTAAAAAGTTATGACTCAACTACACAACCTAGCTTAGATCTTACTTTTTCAAATCAGCAGGGATTTTCATGTGGCATCATTAAATCTGAGTTATACAGGTAACAAATGCACCCAGAGATTCAGAAGGGAGACGTTTCAGAGGAAAAAAGGAAGACAAGTTTAGTTGGAAACAATCCTACAGCCACAAAAGCACATACCGTCCTCACTATAAAATCTATTTACTCTTCAAAGCAGCAAGATGAAAGATTACTGAAAAAGTACTGGACAAGATAAAGCAACAATTCATCTCAATTAGTGCCATTCAGTTTGTGTTCAGTTTCAAGTCTCAAATCTCTACCTTTTTTAATGTCCACTTCTTGCCAGCTTGCAACCATTTTAAAGGAGAGCTATGTCAGGCTCCACAAAACCTTCATTATTTGATTGCAACACAAAATCAGTCCTTTTCCAAGCAATTCCCGAATTCTCCACTGAGGCTGCTGTCACTTACATGGTGCAGCAAAGCAAGCTGCTCCTGCATTTTTGCTGCCTTACTTCACAGTTCCTCTAGAACAAGAGCACATACACCACTGGCTTAACCTCCTGCCTTTCAGTTCTGCACTCCAGGGAATCAATGCATTTCAATTATTCACACTGACATCACCACCTACCATCCAGGCAGGACAGACAGAGTTCAGCTTGTCCATTAAACTATACTCTCTTTGGCAGCCAGGGAAAGGTGGAACGCAGGAATCCCATCTGTGTTTTGAAGGGCAAGGGTAAATCAGGTACAACAGTGGGCAGCCAAAATAACGGTAAGGCACAAAACTGAGCTGAAATTCTTAGAGCAAATACAGACACTTCAGCAAAAACTGAATACTATCACTTTTGTGTCCCCATCACAAGTACACAGGGTGGCAGGCAGACAGAACCCTGGTGATGTGGCAGCTGGTATCTCTTCTCTCCCTGAAGCAGATGATTTCATGTCAGAGAATACATTGATTTCAGTCAAAGAAAATATCCAGAACTCTCAAACTTTTTTTAAAAGCATTTCTGACCACAGTGTGGCAACATGGGGCTAAAAAGGGAGAAGGCAAAAAAGCAGTTTTGTTTGAGAGCTATTTTAAGTTCACATCTCCAGGCAGAACAGCTTTTAGCATTGCTATGCTCAGTAAGATGCTTCAGGGTCAGTTACTTTCATTTGTTGTTTAATCCCTAAGGAGTAACTAGGTTTGCATGAATAGCACTGTCTAGCTTGGCTTAGACCATGCTTGTGGGGGAAGGTGGAAAAAGACATGAGAGGGCTGGAAAAGACAAGAAAATTGCAGTGCAAACTCTGTTTACAAATGCTGCACCACACTAAGACAATTTCCTCAGCTGCTCAGGCAAACCATTACTTCCAATCCCAAGCAATGGCTACAGAGGTGGAAAAAAGACTCATACCTCATCCTTCACACCAAGGGTAGGTGGAAGGGGAAGGATGTTCCATGCAAAGCTTCCTAGAGGACAATAAAGGAAATCTTGGTTTTTGCCCAAGAATTAAGCACTTGGCTGTGGACCCCAGTAAAGGAAAGTCAGACTCAATTTCACCATAGCAGAACAGCAGACCTCTGATGAACAATATACACAAGTAGGAGCTGGACGGGACTTTGAAAAAGACCCTGTAACTAAAAAATCGGTAATTTCATGCACAAATAAAGGTGACAGTCAAAAGGAACTCAAGGACTGCCTATTCTGATCATGAAAGCACAGTTTTGCTGGGGCCTGGCCTACACAGCAATGTTGCCATCACAGATTTCTATTTTTATCTGGACAGTGAAAATGTAGATGATGTAATTAGAACTATCTCAGCACTTTACTGACTCATGTTTTTTATTTGAAGTTCCTGAAGGAATGTATAAACAGTCCATTTATCAGCTGCACAAGCACAAGTGCTCAATGCCTGTTACTCCCTGTATGCCTACTTCATTTCTTTAGATTATCCTTGAAACCTGTTTATTTCTTTGACTCCAAGTTTATTTGCAAGTACCATTTATGGTTGTTTTTCAGAAAACCATGCCCTAAGAGCCTGACAGACTGCCAGCTCACCTCATTAAAAGACCTCCCGTGGAAGCAGCTTTCTTCCCCTGCTGGCCAAGGCTGTGTTTGAACTGATGACCCCAAACTGAAGTGCTTCACATGTCGACTATCAGCTATGCCAAGTCAGCTTGTAACCCCTGAATATAGGGAATTCTTGACATGGAACATCTTTATCTGTGGGATCTGTTATTCCTCTACAAAAGCAGAAGAGCTAGTAAATATGCTTTTACAGTCATCTTTAAGCCTCTAGAAATTACTCTCCTTTCTTCATCTTGACACACCTTTCCTCCTCTTGAACATTCAGAAGTTTCTGTTACCCCAGCACATTTTAGAATACATTCTTTAATCCCTTTGCTGGCTGACAACTTCACTTAAGATTTTATCTTCACCCTCTTGGGATTACTTACATGGTCAAACTCTGCTCTTCAAATAGCTTGTAAAGTGAGGATTGAACAATAAGGGGTGGGAGAAATGAATTTAGCATCAGACAGACAGAACAATTCTAGCTTCTAAGGTTGGACAAGCCTTGGAAAAGACAAGAAGCCTTGCAAAATAGATCACCTACCAAATAGTAATGGAACTCACCACAAAACAACCAATAAAGAACCCCAACTACTTTCAGATCCAGTTACCACCCCGAAATGCAAAGGAACAGGCAATACCACAGAGCTGATAGCCTCCACCCTTGCTACAGCAACAGAGCCTGCCAACTAGCTATTTATCAAGAATCCCCAGCCACATGAGCTGGAAAATACTCCTCTCTTCAGACTCTTGACAACTGTCCCTGCTCAGTTTAAAACCAAAACCCCAGTCTGGTACATGGAGAACCCCTTAAAGGCTTCAATACACCAAGAACATGACAAAAAGATGTGCTGCTTCAACACCTCGTAAGCTTAATACCTTTGTTACGTCTAATTAGACTACTGTAAGTCCATTTGTGTTCGCTGCTTTTATTGGCCTTTATATAGTTTTTCCATGACAGTATCTGAATTCTCTCTCACAGCCTTCAAGCACTGGGGCACACAGCTGCCTCACTGTTTTCTGAGGATGGCATAGGGACAAAGACTAAGGATAATTAATAGAAACCAAGCCACAGCCTCAAAATACAAAACGTTCTACCAGCATAACACCGAAGAGCACAGAAGTGTCAGAGAGTGTGAGCTCTGTTGCTCTCCTGGCTCATGTTTTTGCCACAATATCTAGTCACATGCTGAGCTGTGAAAATGCATATGGGAAAGCCAGTCCCTTCCTTGGGAGTACCAAGCTCAACAGGACATGAATCCATGACAGGGTTCCCAGAAGTTGCCACAAAAGTTTCCTCTTCTGTTGATGCACCTCGGATGCACAGAGATGGTAAGCTTTGAGTGCTATTAAGAGGGCAAGGTAGAATTACCTTCATTCTCCTCTATTAAAGCTCTTAAGATGAATCATGTTGCACCAGCACATTTTTAGCCACCCTGGTTAAAAGAGGCCTCTCCAAGCACTGTTCACACACAGACCTGCTCCCTCCAAAGCTGCTATGCTACAAACCTTGAATTCCTCCTCTCCACAGCTGACGTGCTTACAACCTTGGCAGAACAAAACAAAATGAGGGAAACACACAAGCCTTTCAAGTCTAATTTCTGAAGCCATTTAGACACTGAGAACAAAACTGTTTGATCAGCAACAAGCAGACAGGAATGGCTTGGTCCTGAAAAGACTCGGAAGGGAGAAAGAAAACACAACACAAAGATTTGTTTCACAACTGCTGCTCAAGGACCTGAAGATAACTAACATATGAGTATGTCTCAATTTGTGGTACCTTACATGCCCTCCTAACCAACTCTTGACCCAGAAAAAAATGCCCTAAAGGGACAGAGAAGAAACTACATGAATATTTATGCTCTTTAAGAACAATAATATGTGTATTGAAATATGTCATATAAAAACAGTTTACTAAGGGTCAGATTTTGAGTGTTCCATTGTTCAGCCAAGATTTTTTGCTTATTAACTATTACATGAATAAATCTTTCAAAAATCCTGTCAGTCTCCTGCTGAAAACAAGTGTTAGTCCTTGAAATCTCACACAAGCAGTAATTATTTTTAGACGAAAGGACACTAAGTGAAGGTTATGAGGCAAGCAATGCCATTTGAAAATAAGCTCCCTGAAGCAGGAAACATCTGAATTTGGGCCTTCAACACAAGTTATCTTGCATTTCTAGCCAAAGGCACATTTTACACACACAAAGATGCTGGTTTCCAGAAACAAAACACAACTGCCACTCTTGAGCACCTGCGATAGACACTAAGCCTCTAGAATACAGGACAATGACAGAAGACAGCCCGCCCCCTCCCCCCACCCAATTTGAAGTTCAGCATCACTTGAATACTTTGAACAGAGAGAGGGAAAGGAGGCTGCATCCAAAGTAAGAGGAAGCAAAAGGAGGGATGGCTTCTTTTCAACAACAGACAGATACAGCCATGACTTCAATTCATGTAAAGCAACCACTGAGATTCACATGAGCTAAAACACAGCCCTCAGAACAGACCAGTGGGGCAGGAGGAATACAATGGTTACACTGTTCCTCTTCCATCAAACAGACCACCAGATGACCAGTGCCCTGCTTCCCATCACTACTGTTGCCAGTTAGGAGCAGTCAGAGTATATAAGGATGATTATCAGTCCTGCTGGACTATGGACAATTTGAGATTCAAGGAATAAATATTGTTCTTTCCCAGCCTGCAAATTAGATTTCAGTGGAGGAAAAATGACTGGCCTGCATACTCCACATTTTTGCACCAGCAAGGAAGAACAGGTTAGTACAAGAGCCTCTGGAAGATATCCCGTCAGAAGCTTCCCTGTACAGGTCATATTTCTGGGCTTGTTCTCTTACCCTTCACAAAAGCTGCTCCACATAGCTATGTTCATTTTACCAAAACAACTTTGTGGGAGTGTAAGGAAATCTACGAATATCAGAAGTACTTTTTATGGGTAGGTGGATTTCCACCACCATTACCCTGCATGTATATTTATTTTTCAGATTATAAAACACATGAGCCTTCGGGAACAGCATATTCAAAAGCAGTTGTTTATTTCAAGTTCCAGCCTTTCTTGCTATTGTTACTGTTCCCCACATATACTCCTTATCCTGACTACTTAGAGGACAAAACACCAAATGCAGCAGCATTTACAAGACTCAAGACCTTGACAGATCAGAGTTCTTCATGCTTTATCACACACTGTGTCTCTCACATAAGCTTTTATGCATATTATGACCAGTTTTATCACTTTTTTAAGCAATTGTTATTTGAGAAAAAAATGTATTTGGTGGTGTGTCTCGAGAAAGGCATAACATCTGTAGCTGTTTTTCATCTGAGACAAACCAAACTTCTTCTAGAGCTGAGGTCAGTACATGGGCACCACAAAACTCCTGAAAGGAAGAACTAAGGTGAAAGGCAACAGCTCTACCATATGACTTTAAGAGACAGCTCCAGTCTCTTCCCATCAATCATGAGTATTTGCATTTATGACTCAGCATTTTCTTCAGTATGGTATCTTTACATCATACTAGAAAAGTTCTAGACTAAATACATTAGAACTGGAACCAGACTTTTAAGTGTTTCATATATTCTCAAACAACCAAAAGAGTAACTGATTTTAGCCTGTTACTCTCCATTCCAGAACAGTCTGAAACCACGACCAAATTTTTGAACCACAAAGTTAACATACTTAGCTAGAAAAGATTTTGATTTTTTTAATCAATTTCTTCAACAAGGGAGTTGTCATGACTTACAAGTCCTAGTACCAGTTGCGGTTACCAAGCTTTGCAAGATGCAAAAAATGTTAGAGTAATACTGCTTGAAAAATCATAGAATGGTTGGATTGGAAGGGACCTCAAACACCACCTAGTTCCAACCCCCCATCATAGGCAGGGACACCTTCCACTATCCCAGGTTACTCCAAGTCCCATCCAAAATGGCCTTAAACACTTCCAGGGATAGGGCATCCACAGCTTCTCTGGGCAACCTGTGCCAGTAACTCACCACCTTCACAATAAATAGTATTTTTCTTAATATCTAATTACACAGGAAAGGAAAAGATCTACTGTCATTCCCCTACATCAGCCTGAGCCCAGCTGCAGTCGGGAAGGAAAGAGCACCAGCAACCAGATTTATCCAGGTTATTCTCCTGGCCTATCTTTTCTGGTGATGTCATAAATAGCCTTCTTCTGTGCTTCTATAAAGAGTGCAGATTGCCTCCCCAGCTCTTCCCGGGGGCTGGAACTAGATGATCTTAAAGTTTGTTTCCAACCAAAAAACATTCTGTAATTTTATGAATTCCCAAACATTTCCCCCAATTAAGAGGCACCACAAGCACTTAGAAAGCACCCAGTGAAAGTCACACAAACCTGTTGCTATCCTACCCAATAATCTCACCCTGAACTTGAAAGAGTCCTTATGGGAACGTTCTTGAATCCAGGAAGAAGGCTTTAAAGTAAGCTTTAACTTAACAAATATATGACTTGGGTGCTTTTAGGAGGCAACTTCACTTGGTAAAGTGATAGAAATATCACTGATAACAACCTAGAAGGATGAAGGCCCAGCTTGTCTTAACAGCACAAGTGGCAGTATAGTCTTTCCCATATTCCTAGTGCTTTAAGACAAGGGGAGTTGAGGGAGGCACTAACTCCAACTCTCCCTGAACTTAAGCACAGAAAAATAATTTGCCTTCAAGGTTGCAAACCAAGTAGTTACAGTCTTCAAAGAACTCTTAGCTAAAGAGCCAACCAGAGGAGCGGTGTCACCAGAAGTTGCCTGAGCAATGGATAGACAAGGGATTTGCAAATTTGCTTCATTTTGTACTGAATCATTTTGGTAGTTTTACAGCAGGAAGGTTATAGAATTCATAGCTAGCAGGCCAATTCCAAGGGGACATTTCAACTTCCTATAAATCTCCATCAAGATATTCATTAAACTATGGATTAATGGGCTCTTAGACAAGAAAATACCTTCACTTAACAGTTAGTGAATAGACTCTACTGCCAATATTTGAGACCCAACTGCTTGTGTTATGCACCTGCTAAATCCATTTGTGAAGTCTGATCAAGAGGGACCAACCTCAGAGAGAACCATATCTAGTTTACTGCGTAGGTGAACAGAAGCCAAGGCTTAGTCTCTGACCACACTGCAAAACCGTAAGAGTTTAATCTTAACACTCACACAAACAAAATTGTTCCTCAAAAGGAACTTTCAGAACTTTCACTGTAGAGGTCTCTGTGTCTATCTCACATCATCTTTCCTTTGAAAAGTCAACAACTTGTTCCAACTAATGGAGACTTATCAGTAAGATATTTTGTTTCACACAAAGCCCACAGCAAGTGAGAGTTGCGGAAGCAAAGTCCAAGCCTTTGACTTGTGAAAGAATATTATCTTGGGATTCAAAGGGAGACCACTAGCACCAGTGCTGGAAAAATTAAGGGAGACAGAATATCAGCAGAGAAACAGAGACAGGAGTTAAAAGCAGTATCCTAAAGCCCTCTCTCTATCCTCAAACCTGGAACTCCTGCAATCAGGTTTATTTTCCAATAAACAGATTTGTCCAGAGTTACAGGTTTTCAAGTATTCATGCTTCTTGTCATATAGTTGAATTTAACTTCAAGTTTATTCTTGGGTCTACCAATTTATTCCTTGAAAATGATAAATCATGAACAAAAAAGAAAAAAAAAAAACCAACCATAACACCAAACCCTTTACTTACCAAATTACCCTAATCACATTGGCAGAGCTACTAAATGACATAACAGATGTCTGTATGACAAAGGCATCCATATTTTAAAAACTGATACGTTAGTTTTATGGCACTTGACTCTTTAGTACTTCTACAGTAACAAAAGTTTTTTAGTCAGCTCTTCAAAAATGCACATCTCACCTCCAACCATTTGTTTTGAGATAGGCCCTATAAAGGTCTATCAGATGCTCTTTTCAGAAGACCTTGTAATATCTGCACATCTAAATCCCACCAAGCCTTACAACAGTTTGAATCCTGTTTTCCTTAAGCCCTCCAGGAAGCCCTACCAGAAGCATGCTGTGCCACAAAAACCCAGCTGTTCCTACTGAGACTGTTCCTAAATTCTAGAATGGCTTCCTCAGAGACTGGGAGCATACCCGGGAGTGCAGAGCTTTACACCCTCACACTTTAGGATGACACCAATATTCTTGATCAGTGTAAGGATCCACCTCATACATGTATCTACAGTGCCAGAAAACCTTCACAGTAAAGTAGCAAAGTCATAAGCAAGGGTACTTGCCACAAATACCAAACTAAAGAATGTCCTCAGCCAAGTTCTGTTGCGTGCCTGCCCATCTGCCTCAGCCCATGCCATCAACCTTCCTTCCTTATTCCTACAGATGCCAGTGCAGACATATAAATATAAATTCACTTTACAGTTAAATGCCGCCTTTCTCAAGGGGAGGACGCACATACACAAACATTCGGTGCGCACACAGCTCTCCCCCGCCAGTCTGCAGCACTTCAACACAGGGACACAAAGATTTGGCTCTTGGAGAGCACTATCAATTCTGTAACAAAACCCAGGGCAAGCAGAGAGCAGCCAACGATAGAGCCAAGCCTTCTCCTAGAAACATCAACTCCATGGTTATCTTCCTCGCACAGAGCACTTTGTGCTCCTCCAAACATGGAGCTCTCTTGATGGAAGAGGAAAGAGGCAGAGAGAGCAAGAGGCAAAGGGGCTGTTTTGGTTTCTGGGCTGTGGCCCAGAAAAGCGGATAGCCTTGGCACATGACATAACAGCACAAACATTGGAGCATTCCTTGGGAACAGAATGGGATAAGGTTTGTTATTTGTACAGTTAGCGAGATGCCGCATTTCTACACCTCACTGCAAACTACAAAAAGGGGTTCTGCCCTTCCCATTTACATGAAATTAAGTACCCAGAAGTTTTCTTTAGGATTTCCTTATTCCATCCTACCACATTCAAAGCAACATTTTTAATGCATGCCTCAGAGCTGTCTTTCATTTGTGGCAGACAAGTTTTATTTAGACAGGATTTATGTGCACATTATTGCTGAAAGCTATACCTAAAACCAGTTTATAAAGGAGATACTATAATAGGGCACCTGTGTCAGAACTGGGCTAGTGTCAACAGGCCTGCCTCAGCCAAGGACTGCAGCAACCCCATCAAGCCAAATGTGACTGTTTGGTGCCTCTGCTTCTGTTCCACAGGAGAAGAGCAGCACTGCAATAAATGCAGGTTTGTGAGACGAAGAGCTCTCCTCAGCCTTCAAGTCTGAGCTCCACAGGCAGAAGTGCTTCTACAAAACAGACTGCAGGCACGCCCTAATACTTATTACACTTGCTCAAATACAGTGTGTTCTCTTGCTCTAGTAAAGTTTATAAATGTCTTTTCAGCACAAGAGTAAACCAGCCATGCAAACAGAAAATCTCAACATGATACACTGTCAAGCTGACAAAAATAACACTGAAATTTCCCTTGCTCTGTTAGCATAGCACACACTTGAGTAGAAACCCGTAAGTAGTAAAGCATTTTCTAGGAAACAACAGTCAAAATAAGGGCATTTCTTCCATCTGCCAAAATTAATCTCCACTGCTTAACCTTAACAAAAGTAGTGAGCATAAAACTGGAAGGAAGAGAGTGAAGAAATTTGAGTTCAAATCGTAACTGTTGCTGCAGATACACAAACAGATGAAGAACAACTAAAAAATTCTATTAATGCAAACTGCAAGCACTGGATAGTGCTACTTTAGACTGTGCAACAATAGCAGGAAATGGAAGTATCTTGCCTTTCTCAGTCAAAATATACAAAACACTAACCATCTTCCAAGTAGCTGCTCTTCCACAGAAAAGCAGAGGAAATTTTCATCTCTAATAAAACCTCCAAAGCCAAAGCTGTCTCAGTAAGAACTAAGCAGAACCCTTTCCTCTCATAGTTCAGATCCAAACTTCTGCTTCCCACCATCACAAAACTGGCACCTACTGGAAAAGCACAAAGTAAATGATTCACTTTCCCTCTGATAACCACACAGCAGATTGTTGCTACAAGAGACCAGAAGAGACTTGGGAAAACATGGTTTTACTTGTCTTTAACCAGAGATCTGGAATGTATATGGGGGCTGACAACACAGCTCAAACCCAGAATAAATATCTCCTAGGCCTCCAGTCAGGACCCATGGTTCCAGCTTAGGCATGTGAGCTCTGCTCTAACCACCATGGAGGGGATTTCTTTCTTTAGAAGGGAAATTACAACAGCACAGGTTAATATCAGCCAGGGCACACAATCTCCTTATTATTTTTACTACTGCTGTTTACCAACAAAAACCCAAATTGTGCCTTCGTATCCAGCAAATCAGCCATTCAAAGAACCCTGCTTGGAATCTGTGAATGTACCTCAGATGAAGCTCTGAAAGAACTAGCCAGATCAGGGAAAGGAGCAAGTAATTTGCTCACTTAAGTGTTTTAAAAAGTCAGAACTGAGCCAAAAAAAAGCAACCATACACACTTTCTTCAACTGGCAAACCACACACTCACATTATGCTCTTCAGTAAAAGAAAATAATCCAGAGGTCATTTCAGTTTCTTTACAAGCTGCATCACCAGTGACAGTACTGGTCTAGGAACCATTCACTGATTATCCTTCTACAAAACAAAAAGTGAGGGCTTCTACATATCATATAAAGGAGAACCTCCCACTCACCTAGAAGTCTTAACTACAGTTGTAAAATTTGGACTCCTTCAAAAAGTCTAATAAAAATACAAGCCAGGTTTACTACAGTGAATAATTCAGCATAAAAAGACAGAAGCCACATAAGGCTGCTGGGCTCACTTGCCTTCTCAGGGAAGTAGTATTTTTTCTTCTTACTTAATTCTTTTCTTTTTACTGTTATTTCACCTTCTTTAGCATGCCAAGCAGGAGCAGGAAGAATTCCACAAGTTCCCATACTTGAATATTTGCCCTGGCAAATTGAGCTGCCTCTTTTCCATCAGTTAACTTGAAACACACAAAGAAATGTTTCTGAGATACTACCTGACAACTTGTGAAGCTAATTTCCATAAATTAACTTATAAGCAGATAACTCAGGTGAGACCAGGAATTAAAACAAACAAAAAAGGCATAAAGGAACAAGCAGGGAAGAAGTGATCTACAGTCAGAGTGGCGATATTAAAAATGCACACCCAAGGGCATAGTGATTTCCAAGGAGAAAATCCATCCACTCACTGGCAATCATCAGAACTAGATGGAGCACATACTCTCATGCCAGAAGCAGAATGTAACATATTCCAATATGAAAAACTGCTTCACTCACTGCATATTGATCCTCAAATATCAACTTCAGTTCAAGTCTGTAAGTCCTGTTACTGGACAATTTATTCACTAGTTTTCACTGTATGAAATGATTTTCCCTGCCTCCATTTTTTTTTTCACCTGTTGTGGCAGGACACCTTGAGAAAGCACCTCAGGTATGACTGTTGCCAGAACCAGATTTATAACAAATAATGTTACACTGTGTATTTTGGTGTAGTTCCCAGGACTGGCCAAGTTCTATAAAGTTCAGGCACTGATTAATCATATAGTTTACATGTTTGTTTTTTTAAAAGGCAGTAATTGGTATGTTTGCAGTGAAGAACCCAAATTTAATCTGTAGTCAAGATCTGTGTTCATTTCATTGATAAAGCCACTAAACAAGCCATAAGCCTCATTTATTTCTTGGTTTTCTGAAAAAGAACACTTAATGCTACAAAATTACAAAAGAGGACTGCCCTGAGGAACAGAAGGCTTGAACAATAGAAGCTTCCAGACAAACATGATAAAAAACACACTGAAACAACAGTTAAAAAAAAGATACTGTGAATGTTAAAAGCAAAAGCCTCTACTAGGTCAGTCCTCTGAAAAGGTCAAATACCTTTTAAAAACAAGAGTACAATGAAAGAGACCATAACACTGTATTCTTATTTCTCAAGTTATCTACACTGCAGTAAAATAACAGAATGTTTATTCCCTCCTATGAATCAGGACTCTTTCAATATTTAAACAAGAACGATAATTCCATAAACAAACATTTCAGAATCAAATACTGAGGCTCTTCCTATAAAACAATTTTGTTGAAGGAACAGAAGTAGTTCATGGGGGACCATCAGATGTGTGACAGACATTTCAGAAATACTACATGTGTAAACAAAAGGCTTCAAGAACACGGTAGGTAGACAAATAAAACACACTATCCACTTCAGAAACAAACATTCTTATGACTAACTCCCAAATTTAAGCAGGTCATATTTTATAATGCATGTGTTAATCATCAATCTCTTAAAAACAAGCAAGCACAGAAGGAAGAGACATCTTTGTCATGGAAGGGGCTCAATGCACACATTCCTAGAAATAACTCCCACCATGCAGTCCAGCAAAACTACCAACTTCACCACCAGACATACAAATTTTAAATTTCACAGTATATTAGAAAGGGTTTCAGGTTCACTCAAACAGCATTCACTTTCCCACAAGCAGCATTACCAGGTTTGCCTACTTGGGGAAGTGAATAGTAGTCACACAACAGTGGTTCCCATTCAAAAATTCACCAGAGACAGGAAGTACAATTAATATTTTCAGCAAGAGATAGTTATGCTTTAAAAAAAAAGCATTCCTCTTTTGGGAAAGGACGAGAGGGTGGAAATTTTTATTTTGTCTTTTAATACTGTTCTGCAAGTAGGCATTTGGACTCACTGTATGTGCCAAGTGGCACAGTTACAAGCTGTCACAATTTTCCCAGGCCTACATTTATTCACACCCACACCGGTATCTTGCAAGTCCATACCCATATGCATATGTAAAAGCAGATGTAGGACTTCATAAATAAATGTATAAATATTCATTAGTTGCTATTCATGCCCACAAACACATATATCACATCTGCAAGATAGCAAAAGGTTCCCTCTTCCTGTTCCTGAGATCAGCATATTACAAGCCCTAGATTCCTATCCTAGCTGTGTCTCATGAAGGTCAACTCCAGAACAATAATGCTGCATTTCATTTATTTCCCTTCACAAACTGAGGGGACAAAGCCTATTACCCATTTAGTAAAATGGCAGGCACACCTAGAGATGAAAGAAGTTCAGTGCAATGTTAGATAATAGTATTTTCACCGCTTGAAAAAGTAATGCTGCTTTCCTAGATAAGGACAGACTACAGACAGAAACCCTGTCAGGCTGCAGATGCCTAAACTCGCTTAGGGAGCAAAGTATACAGGAGACAGGCAGAAAAGCAGCCATCAATATCACACTCCTGAGTAGTACAGAGTGTGTACAGTATGGAGTCCACCCTGCTTGTGTGCAGGTGGAACAGGAAAGAAAGCTGGGCCCTTCCATTCAGACTCATCAGGCTAGAACCTCTAATTTTTCTCCAGAATTTGTTTAAGGACTGCACTGACTCCACCTGGTTTACACTCCCCCTTCACAAAGCAGGCAGGGCATCTTATTTCAAGTCTATCTGCTGAGACACAAGAAACTCCATTCCTGAGGGTGGCTGCTCATCTTGGAGCAGTGAGAATATCATTCATCAGGTCACCTTTCATCACTCTCTGAGTACACCCAGGATTTAAGTCAATTCCACTCCAATGCTTTAGAGAAGTCCTGGCATGGTCTGCCCCTCCATTTTTCATGAAATCAGCATCCCAAGACCTCACTACAGTAAAAGGTGGTCTCCTGAATCAGTGCCAAGCCCTTTGAAGGAAGCATAAAAGAGGCACTACATGGCAAGACATCTCAGCCTAACACAAATGGGTACTTAAATATCCACTTGAATATTAACTCTACAAAAAACCCAAAAAAACCACAAAAAAACAAACAAAAAACCCACACCCAAAAAAACACAAGAAAACCCCCAAAAAACCAAAATCACAGGTTCACAGCTTTTTAGGGTACCAACATTTCACCAAGCTGCTCCTAATCACCAATCAACAGGAAAATTCATGTGTTCATTTCTTAAAAGCTTCTTCTTTTTTTTTTTTTTTTTACATATTCAGTAGTAATTAAGAATAAGCAAGTAACATACATTTTGCTAGTAAAAGTATTGTAACTTTTACAGGAAGAGGCAAATTTTGTTATAAAAACAGCTGGTACAGAAGTGACAATGTTCACAAGAGCCCAAGCACACCTGAAGCAGTTGACAGAGCTAAGAGGAAAAGCAGACAGCAGCTAACAGAAAACTACATGAAGTACTGCTCCTTTTGATTATCAGCTGGGGCCCTGGACACAGAAAGTCAGAATATGAGCCTAGGAACCAAAACCTTACATAGGAAAGGAATAATGGTTCAATAGAAATGGTGATTTTATGGCACCTCATCTAACCACTGGATGTATTTTCTCTCATTCGTTCATTTGCATCTCTCACACCTTTCATAAAAGCTTGTAATACTTCTCTTGGAACATTTCTCCCTCTTCCACACAGGCACTGTCCTCCCAAATAATCATTAAGCAACAACTTTTCCTTGCATACACCACTAAATCCTCCTCCCTGACTAGCAAGGCCATCGTGGCAGTTATGGATCCCACAGTAAACCTGCCCAGTTTCATATCTTTTATTCCAACAAGGCTATTTTTAAACCCAGAACAGATTTCTGATAAGATTCTATACACTCTCAGACAGCTATGCTATGTGACAAGAACAGGTAAAGAGGACACAAAACCCCAGGATTTAAAAACCAAGTAATTGGCAGGCAGGGACACTGCCCAGACACTTCTAAAGATCCTGTAATTGTTCTTCCTTTTGTATTTAGTTTTAGTGATTGTTGCTGTTGTTTCAGATCTGAAAAACCTGAAGGCTGTAAAGCCTGTCTACTTACAGAAAAGGAATGTATTTCACTGCACAATGTAGTCATAGGAAAGCTGTATCTAAAGCCCATTTAGAAAACGATGAACAATTGTCTTTATTTACAATTCAAGATCATCTTCAGATCTGTAACTCCACTACTATCAATACTTAAAGCAAGGGTAGAAAATAACTTCTAGCAAGTACTACATAACTCACTTTATTCCACTGGCTCTGCAGCAACAAAGATTAGTTGAGAAAAGTCCTGGTTCTTATAATGCTGCCATATCAGAAAAAGCAGGAAAATCGTTTTATAAAGGAAAAGCAGAAATCAAACAAGCAAGGAATTTTGTTTGTTTGTTTCTACAGCTGCCTTTTTATTTAAGAAAACACAATGGAAAGCATAAAAACCTCAGGAGAATGAAGCAGACAACAGTACCCTAAGGGAAAAAGAAAGAACACAGATGCTGTGTTCCAACAGCCAGCAGGAGTTATTGGGCTGTAGACTGCTGAGTGCTGCAGAACCAAAGCCCCCCAAATTCAGAAGTATAAATTTATGATCATATCTGGACTGTCTTCTTAACAGCAGTCGAGTTACAGTACACCTGTTAAGCACCTATTTCATTCTCTCTGTGTGGTTCCCTAAATTAATTTAACACTCACAAAAGAGAATCAGCACATCTTGCAGGACCTGGGCATAGCAGCGTTTACAAGACCATGTACAAAGGTGACAAGCAGCAGCTATTACACTTCGTTGAAAAATCAAAATAGATCTCTGAACAAATGCAGGACATTTAAATTGCTTATCCCCTAAAAAAAGGGCCTCCCAGAAAATATTTTCCTAAATACCAGTCACAAACGGTATCGCTTGTTTCACTAGAGCACACATTCAAGGTCACTCAGCCCCCCCAAATCCCACTTTTTCATCTAGCTGTTTTCTGTGGATCCTCAGCTTTTAAGGGTCCTGTATCTTTTTCTCTCTCCATAGGATCCTGTCCAAGCCCTAGGACAGCCTGCTACGTTTAACAGACTTCAGCATTAACCAATGCTTCGTCCTACATTTACCCAAATTGTCTCTAACAGCAGGGCTATTTAATGGATTTCCCCAGCAGCATTGAAAAGCACATGCCATGTACCAGATGTTCACTCACCCAGAAGCTCACAGCCTGCCACTGAGGGGAAAAAAAGTGGGAAACAGCTCTTATTCCTCTGTGTCTGCCGGAAGAGTGTTATCCCTCCTGTGTGCTGCATTCCGTAGAGCCACTGCAGTGCTCAGAGCAGACAGACTTGCAGGAGCAGCTGGAAGACAGTCGTTCTCCTACGCTGAACAGTGGTGTCCATCACAGAGCCAGGGTGGCTTTTGCTCAGCAAACCTATCTTCTACAACCCCCATACCAGAGGGTGGGTCACACTGACAAGTGGCCCAATGACCTTCGAGTGAAGGAGGTCACCAGGGGAAGAAGGGACAATAAAGCCAGAAAATTTGCCTGCATGTGTATAGGAAGGGAAAAGAATTAAGTGGAGCAAATAATGAGAGAAAGAACAGAGTCAGTATGCAAAGAAAATTATTTATTTATTGAACAGACTATTCGTGCTGCTGACCTCAGTCCATTCCTCTCCAAGTTTCAACTCTTTAGAGTCAGGGCTCTGCCTGGGAGAGGTCACAGCTCATCTCCCCCACTGCCCTGCCATGAACCATTGTAGGATGTAACCACCAGATCCTGCAATGTGACTCCAGAAATGCACTGCTCCTCCATCTCACAGCTCTAGGAAGTTCTCACAAATCTGAATACACACAACAAAAGCCTGGCTGGTCCATCATGTTTTCCTCCTATACCTGGCAAGAAAAGCCCCTCTAAACCCAGAGATGAAGAGGGTGGCCAGAGTTCTTACCACCACCATTTCAAAGACCTTCATAGAAAGAAGAATTTTTCTGCAGTACCTGAATATTGTCAGGTTTTAAAAAGTTGATGCCTGCCAAACGTTCTTTTACACAACAAGGAGTGCTGTATTCAAGTTAATCTCACACCCATGACTTCATTCTTGCCACCTAAAGATTTTGCTGTCAAACTCCATAGACACTGCACATATTTAACTGAGGCATAAATTTAAATATATAAACTGTCACAGCAGTTTGTATTTCATACAGCAGCAGCTATCCCATCAAATGGGAATACTAATATCTTTTGCATTTCTTCTTGAGTATGCAGAACAATTCAGTTCTTTGTACCTGAAAAAAAAATGCTGTAAGTCATTACTGCATTTGAGAACATGCTTACAGAATCTCCTTGGTTCTGAAATTCCCTGATACTCATTCAGGATATTCTCTCCATATTGGAGCCTACATGGCAAAGCAAACAGCAAACCCTACTGATACCACACAATGTCTAATGTAACAACGCAGCATTTAATTCACAGTGCAGGAAACACCTTCTACCCCATAATATTGAAAAGAAACTTTTCTAAATATGTAACAAAGCCCCCGACTTCACAGACAGGTTGAAAGCTGCTCCTGCTCTTCTGTCATCTGTCAAAGGACTCCATTCAACAAAGTCAAGAATTAACACTGAGTATCTGCAAGTGCTATTGTAGCTCATGAAGCACAATTATAATAAATAAGACAACAAAGCTTAAGCTAAGGCAGCTGTTAGAAGAACCAAGCTCAGCTATCCACTCTTGTGATTAACTTCCTGAATTCCCATAATTAGCACAGCATTGTAAGGCAATTCATGCTCAAATCCAACAGAAGTCAACACCCAATTTACTATGTTAATCTCAGAGGACTTGATTCCCAGTCTATGACTAGTTTTCCCTTCAAGATGCACCTCGGCTGTGACACCAGCAGGAAAAGGAAGAACTGAGACCAGCGTGCAGTAGGCACTGGTCTGCTGGGTCATGTCTGACCTGTGCATCTAGAAAATGCATGAAGTCTGGAACCAAAGCACTCTGCTCAACAGATGAATGCACAGGCAAGCCCCCAACTGTGAGAAAGCATCATACCCAGAAATCACCATCACTGCTTGTATGAATGCTAAGAATTCGCTGTTTTCTACTACCATCGAAAAAGTCCTGACTGCCTGGGATGTTTTCATGTATGCTGGTTGATCCCTACAGCTTTATGAAATATGTTTAGTTTCTCTCACCCTTGGAGAGCCAGACTTTTGATATTATAAACCTTGAGCTCATTGAGAGTTTGATGAAGCATAAAATAAGCATAGTTTAACAGTCAAATGAACAACAAAGGGCCTTTTGTGATAGCTGGAGAGTGAAGGAATGGAGCAGCAATGGAATTAGGACTAAGAAAAAGATAACCCCTTTTACATGGAGGACAAGTCCTGCGACTTTTGATTAATCATTTGATTTATCAGTGACATTATATGATTTCAAATCAAATACAATGACTACTTCTTGTCCTGACACAACCCATCTATCCAGAAAATTATAAAACGTAGACTGGCTACAATGCTGGAGGAGTAGAACATGATAAGGAAATCTGACCTCCAGAAAAACATTTTTTTTTTAATTTTTTGGCAGAAGGTAAATAATGAAGTCCACAGGTTTTTGGCACAAGGTAGGCAGACTTACAAAATGCTTCTTTTCAAAAAAGTAAAATTATTTTTCTTGTGTAACAGGACCTTACTGCTCCATGGGAGCTACAGTTTCATGGTGACTATATCAAGATGAAGCTCACCTTAAGATGGCAGAATTCACCACAGGTAAAAAAAAGTCATCTTTTTATAGCAGAGAATGAAGGACAATGCACAGCAGCCCCTAAAGGAAAACATTTGGATTTGGCAATATTTCAGTTTGGGAACATACACAATTTATACTAGAGGAGTTCTGAGGGAGAAAAATATGAAGTAAACAAGTCATCTTTAACACAGTTTCAGACAGTCTTAGAGAACAGAAGATACAAATGTATTTTTTTAATCTAGGCTTTCAGAGGACCACTAAACATATTCATTCCTTCTACACTAGTACTGCAGCATTTTAGAAGACTGTTGCTTCAGTAACTTTTTAAAAATAAACTCTCCTTAGAGCACATGGCACTAAAAACAAGCCGCTCCAGACTGATGAGACATCTAGATAATGGTCCAGAAAATGACACATTAGCAGAAGAATTCTCCTAAGGAGGAAGCAAACATCTCAAGTGACACTCTGCAAGCAATTTAGCTAGTTTAGATCACAGATGATACTACACCATTTCTAAATTAGCATTAACCAATTCCTCTCCAAGAAAAGAACACAGCAAACTGCACATCTAACCCAGCCCATGAGGCATGTTCCTGGACACACACACTCCTTGGTACCTAATGGCTCATGGCTACTGCTACCAAAATATGTAGGCAGCCTTACCATCCCTGGAAAGTCTAGAGTACGTTTAGATTCTGTTTAAAATCAGCAAGATAAATGACACAAGATATGGAAGAAACCTGAAGTACCTGGAGCAAGGCACTAGCTTTCCCAGACTCTCCAGGGAAACTAAACAGTAAGGAAACTAAACTAAACTAACTCCAAACCAGTCTTCCTTCACAATCAGCATAGCAAGAGACACAGCTCAAAATAGGAACCTTGCCTAATAAATGAATTAGTGATTTAGTGTAGCAAAGTGAACCATCAAAAGCATGGCACATTCTCCAGAGCTGTTTACTCTTCCTGACACAGAAAAATTGTATCAGACTTCCTCAAATGGAGCAGTCCAGAACTCTGTTTATACCAGATGGAGTACCAGATACCATGTACACAGACTGCTATTAAAGAAATTACTTTCTGCCACAAAACAACACAATAAAGAAACGATTAGTGAAACACTATTAGATTTGATTGTTTAAAGCAAGTCTCCCAGGCAAACACCTGCCCTATTCCTCACTTCTGTGAACATCACCACAGAACAGAGGAGATAAAGTCTACTGTCCTCTTCTTCATTCCTTCAGTCACACAACCATGATGCTGGATGTGCTAGAAGACACTCCTGAACACAAGATCCAAAATAACCATGGGTATCACTGATGGATATCAACTGAGTTTGTGCTCTTTAACTGGGTTAGAATCAGATTTGCCTTCTGCTTGCTTTTAGTCTCAATTCTTTAATGAACCCTGAAAAACATGAAAGTATTAAATGGTGCAAATCACTACAGGCTGCAGCATCTCATAAAATAGAGCAGACTTTGTCCTTTTGTCCTATTGTCCTTTACAACCAACACAACAAGACTTTTTAACAGTTGTTAAAAAGTTGGTTTAAGTTGTTTTAAGTCTAAACAACATATTTAGAAACACCAAGAGAAAGGCAAAAAGGGGCTCCCAACCATTCTGTTCAACCAGGGCAGTTCCATCAGGGTCATAAAGAGATAGAAATATTAGATAGAACTCACACAGCCACAAGCATTTTTATTTGTATGGCAGAGATATGATCCCACAAAAATGCTGTTGTTCTGCCTACACTTCCAGTGAGAGCTCTCCCCACTGACTCAGAGTAAAGAGATCTCAGTAATCTAAAGAGGTCTGCTGTAAAAGTTATGCTATCCATCGTCACTTTAGTTCAAAAGTTGCTTAGGAGACTAAAAGATTATACCCTAAGATTTCATCAGTTGCATCACCAAAACATCTTACAGCCATGTAAATAAAAGATAAAAAGTTAAGTTTGAAAGAGATTTATTAGAAGCCTTAAATGCACTGCAATGTCCTCTTCCCTCAACCACATCAGCCCCCAGCAAGCCTTGCCTCACTTCAAAGCACTGCCTTTTCAGAGGAATTATTTCCAAACAGCAAGGCAGTGAGCAGTTATACAGAATAACTTTCCTGCTGGCCAAAGAGGAAGTTGATTCTGCAAATAGGCTATTTCCCAGATTTTAATTAAGCTATGCAGCTAGAATCCTAATGCAGGCAAACACAGCAAAAGACCGATAAGGTAAGACAAATATTCCTGGACTGAGGTTGGAGCACAGAAAACAGCAAGATTTTACCTTTTTTTTGTATCCTACAATAACACTTGAGAGCAGCAGTCTAAACTAGAACTCCACAATGTAATATGCTACACAGGAGCAGAACAAGGAAACACATCTCTTGCACAGAGACTACGCCTCAAGAGATGAGATGATTGCTGGGCAAGCAGACCAAAGGAAAGAAGACAACATGGCAAAAAGGCAAAACCACTCAAGGCAAATAAGCAGAGGCCTGCTGACTCCACTGCCAAGCTGTTCTGGTTCAGCTCATGGCAGGTGAGAACATTATGAAGCTCTCTGAAGGCAGAAAATAAGCATCCCTCTACCACACCTCATTCGGCAGGAACTAATCAAAGAAAGGCCATAACAAGGCTTTGCTGAATGCCTCAATGCAAGCAGCATTACCAAGTGGGACTACATGTCAAGTGCTCTGAAGCAGTTTACTCCAGATGACAGTAGATAAGGGTCAAGGAAATTAGCTTATGTCTGTAGCTGTAGAACCCCATATAGGAATGATTTTTAGTAAAAATGGTCATTGCTTTTGAACAGTTGAATGTCAAGAAGAAATCCAGACAAAGCAAGGGCAGCCTAGACTAGTTTTAACCATGTAGCTAGACACAAAAGATCATATCTCAAAGACTGTGGAGAAAGAATGAGAAAGGTTAACCTATAACAAGGATAAAGATCTGGGAAGAAAGAGATGACAGGCTGAGAGAGACAGGAACGTAGTAAAAAGGTTTTCTTCACAATTTCCATAGCTTTCTTCAGTGTCCGTTCTCAAAAATGAAAGGCGGTTTCTCATGTTGTCTATTGCAAAACAAGAAGGTTCAAAACAGTTGATCTCTATCAGAGCAATGAAGTTTTTGTCTTCAGCAAAAAAAAAATATGCTGCTACTGCCCCTAAGGAAGTGTGGGATGAAACACATTCCTCTTTCCTGAAGCTGAAATTATAATATTGTTAATTTACTGCTCTCAAGAAAAAGCAAAAACTTGCATTTCCTTTCCTAGTCTTACTAAATATTTTTGAACTGAGTAAATTTCACTATCTTAAAAAAAAAAAAAAAAATAAATTTCTTTCAGTTTCCTCTTGCTCTCAAGAGGTAAGCAACCTCCCCTTGCTTAAATTGCTTCCCATACCTGGGCACTCCATTTCTATCACAAGTTACTCCATAGACAAGAGTATCACAGTGCCTCTTCAAACCAAGATACAATACAGGCAGAATGAGAAAAGCCATGTCTGTTTACTGTTAACACAAAGAAACCAAATGCTGTTAAAGCCTTATCAACTCATTAATCTATATTCCAACTACCTCGACATTAGAAGGAATCCACAGGGACAGACAACAAATAATTCATTGAAACTGTACTCATCATGTGCCCCAAACACTCAGCTGAAATACAAATGTTTTCACACCATTCACAAACACCATCAATTGCAGATCTCATGCCACGGCATGTATATGTTCCTGGGTTCTCCTGGATGCACATTTCCCTTTCTCCCTCTCTCCTTTGATATTACAATGTGAGATGTCATTCGGCTGGGGCAGGGAAGAAGAGAGAAATGAAGGAAAGGGTGGTGAATTGATGTTCCTATGCTAGCTTACCTCTTGTTCTATCCCCACGGTTCTGGGCTCCCCTCCTAGTAAACAAACAATGCCTGCCTCTTTTATCTTAGCACATCATTTCCAAATAGCAGCATGAACTGCACGAACTCCAGTTCAGTATCACTGCTATTTTATTTCCACCTCTCTGGTTATGAGCAGCATCCCTGGAGCTGACATCTAGGTTACATCCTGCTACAGTCTGCAAAGGTCAGGTCAGTTCTAGACTCCAGTGCTGCTCGGAGACCTAAGAAAACACCTCAGAGTAAACACAGCTCCCCAGGGGAGCTCACATGAAATCCCCCTTCCTTGCAAGAACTAGCGGGAACTGTTCCCTCCTCCCCTTTTTGGATCAAAGATGATATTATCATTAGGATCTGCTGCAGTAAAAGCACTCTCAGGGAAGGAACCCACACCAGGAGTATCTCAGGAACACAGTACCTGGGGAAAGCTGCACTTTGCACCCCTTATTAACAACACACATGTAAAAGCAGCCCCCAGGGCAGGTAAGTGCTTTGCTCCTGCAACTGCTCCAGTGCAATGACCCTGCACAGAGCGGGTGAGCCACAGCTACACAGCGTTGATGGGGTTTCTTCTTACTCCAGGTTTTTAAGACATAGACCAACGGGCAGAGAAAAGTTTCCTAAAACATCAGGCTGTAACAGCATGCGCAGGCCCTGTTGCTGCTCTCATGGGCTCTCCAGTGACACAGAGTGGAAGTGTCTTGTCTCTGCCAAGGACAGACAGCAGCAGCATGGACAGTCCTCCCTTCACCTGGAGCTACCCTGACTACTACTCTACGATTACACTGGCAGCCCCTGTGCTTGCAAAGGAGATTAAAAAAACCAACCTAACCCATTCATGGATTACCTAAGCAACTGAGAAGACACTTTGAAATCCTGCAAGAAAAGACAAACACATTCAAGTAAGGACCAGTTCTGCCTCAGGTTTCTCCAAGAAGTGTCCTCAGCTCTGCATTATCCTGTGTACAACAGTAATTCAAGCTCACACATGGCAAAGTAACAGTATCAGAGTCTTTCTCAAGAGACCTGCACCTGCAAAATAACTGAGATGTCTCTTGTGTGGCATGTTTGCAGGATACTTGAAACCCAGAGGCAAGAAAGCTTAGAATAAAATGTCATTCTGACCTCAACCAGCTGTGTTTAGGTTTAGACCAGGAATATACATTTACATACTATTTACAGATCTTTTCTTAACACACAGGATAGTCAGAAGCAGGATTTGTATTCAAATTCATTGAATACTGAAACTGAGCTACATGAAATTCAGCAGCAGCATAACTATTAGTTATTTCTTCTGCAAAAATACTTAGAAATAATTGGTAAAAGAAAAATACTTATGGTTGTCCTGTAGCATTGAAGAGGAGTTCCCCACCCATTAATTTAATAATTACAGGATTACCAACATCACCAATTAGCTGTAAGTTGTGCCTTCCAACTGTAATTTAATGAACGAATACAAGTCCAGCATGCCTACTTAAGCCATCTACTTAGACACAAGTATTTTAGTAAGCTGCAAGCTAAATACAAACATATCTGCTTTCTTAACTGCAGTGTGACTGTTGCAGCTGCAGCTGAATATGCAGTGGACTTTTGGCTGTTTTAAAGGGGCACTGCCAACTTCAATCTAACTCTAAACCTAGTTCTGTACCAGTAAGCTTTCACAGACTCTAAGGCAAGCAGAAATATTCCCATGATTGAAGAGCTTAATTCCCATGCAGTGAGTTATTCTTACTGAATATATCCCTGCAGTGCAACCTACCCAAACCCTACCAATAGGGAATGTGCAGCAGTGAGAAATAGACAGAATGTGTACATTAGAAGAAACACAGAAAGATATTAGTGTAACTATTGGTAAGAGTAGTATATTTCAAGCAAATGCATAGCCATACAGAGAAAATCTTGTTTATGGCATGTTTCAAAGCTCAGTTACCTTGTATCTTTCAAAGTTTCTTGCTAAGAGGAGCCTAATGGCTATTTCTGTATATCCAGCTTGTCCACTAAGAGACCATTTATTTGCTCAGCTTCCACTAAGTCCACTGCACTAGGACAGACAAAGTTTATTTAAAGGGCAGAATAACCAAGAACGCAAATTTTGAGTCTAACACTCAAAGATTTCCCATACAGCCTTCATTTTATTCACCTTTCAAAGCAGCACAACAGTACCAACAAAGGAAGAAACATTTTTTTGTCGTGTCAGACTTAACAGTAACTTTTTTCGCGATGGAGGGAACCCTTCCAGGCGCACCAGAGCACTAACTGCAAATGGATCACTACATGAGGTAAGACAGGACTTCCTCAGAATATGGAATTAAGTCATTGCAGTGAATGGGTAAGCAGGTTTTTATTATTATACGAGTAGAAAACCTATGTTTCGAAGGAGCTACCCTTGATAAGTACTAAACAGCCTTTAAACACATCTTAGGACAACAGCTCGCAGAGATTCAGAATGAACCATAACACAATAAATAAAGGAATAGAGGCAAAAGTATTAAAATCCCTCGTCCTGAGTGTGTCTAGAACGGCAATAAACAGGCTAAAGGCAAGGCGAGCAGCAGCCTGTGCGAGCTGCGGGCGGTTTATGCCATGCCTCACGTAGGGGTGCCGTAAGCTCCGTGTGACGGCAGCACCGGCAGCACCTCATGACCCCGCAGCGGCCGCGGTTCGCGGGCGGTGCGCGGCACCCGCACGGCGCTCCAGGCGATAAAGCCAAGCCGCAGCAGCGGCGGCGCACGCCGGCAACGCGGCCAGCCCTGCAGCGCGCCTTCCGCCCGTCCCGTACCGGCGAGATACACGCACTACCCTCGGCTAAGTCACCCGCGCCCGTTCGGGGGTCGACCCCACTCCTGCCCGGCGCCGAACCGTGTCATCGGGCCACGGAGCCGACACGGACCGCCGGCGGTGCCCGCCGCCCTGTGCCCGCCGCGGCCGCTGTTCCCCGCACGGCGCGCAGAGCCCGCTCCGCGCGCCGGGGCTGCGGCACGACAGGAATCCTCCTCCGCCGCCCCCGCCCCACCTGCCGCCCCGCAGCCCTCCCGCCCCGGGCACTTGCCTTCGCCTCATGCCGCCCCTCAGGGGCGGCGAGGCTGGAGCGCAGCGGGAGCGCAGCGGCCCGGCCGGCCCGGCCCGGAGCGGCTCGGTGCTCGGTCGGCTCGGCTCGGGCTCGGCTCGGCTCGGCCCGCCCAGGCTCGGCTCGGCTCGGCCCCTGCCCTTGCCCGCCGCGGGAAGGGCGGGTGGCAAGCGGCAGCGGCGCGCGCGCACCTTGGCAGCTCGCGCTGCCGTCTGCCCACGCCCACCGCCCCAGCTCTTGGGGCACAGCCCCCCCTTCCCCCCTCACCGTTCCCCCTTCGGGCGGTGCACCCGGAGAAAGGGGAGGGGGGACGCGTAAAGCGGCGGTTCTACAGCCGCTGGGCACGCGGCGGAGAGGAGGGAACAAGGGGGGAGAGAGCGAAGGAACAACGGGAGTAAAATGCAACAGGTTGAGCGGGAAGGGCGACCACGCCCCACGCGGTTTCTTCTTCTTTTCCCCCACAACCTCTAAAGGCTCCACTGGCCTTCCCCCCCGCCCCCTGTGCAGTGGTACGCTCCCCCACCCGCTCGAATTACAACAGAACCGGCGGGGATGCGGAGAATCGAAAAAGGGGTGGGTCCAGGGCTCAGGGCTCACAGGGCTCAGGGCTCAGGGCTCAGGGCTCAAGGCTCAGGGCTCAGGCTCAGGCTCAGGGCTCACAGGGGCTCAGTGGCTCAAGGGGCTACAAACCGGGCGCCGGGCTCCTCACGGCTTCACGGCTCAGGGCTCACGGCTCAGGGCTCACACGGCTCAAGGCGCACGGCTTCAGGCTCAAAAGGCTCAGCGGCTCAGGGCTCCACTGCTCAAGGCTCACGGCTCAGGGGCTCAAGGGCTCAAGGCTCAGGGCTCACGGCCTCAGGGCCACGCTCAGGCTCAAGGCTCATGGCTCAAGGGCTCAAGGCTACGGGGCTCACGGCTCAGGGCTCTCAAGGCTCGGGCTCAGGGCATCAAGGCTCACAGGCTCACGGCAATCACGGGCTCAAGGCTCAACGGCTCAGGGCTCAAGGCTCACGCTCGGCTCAAGGCTCAAGGCTCAAATGGCTCAACGGTCCGGGCTCACGGCTCAAGCTCAAGGCTCACGGCTCAGGCTCCGGCTCAGGGCTCACGGCTCAAGCTCACGGCTCAGGGCTCAGGCTCACGGCTCAAGGGCTCACGGCCACGGCTCAGGGCTCACGGCTCCAAGGCTCACGGCCTCAGGGCTCAAGGGCTCAAGGCTCGGGCTCACAGGCTCAGGGGCTCACGGCTCACGGCTCACGGCTCAGGGCTCAGGGTCAGGCTCACTGCTAGAGGGCTCACGAGTCAGGGCTCAACACGGCTCAGGCTGTACGGCTCACGGCTGCACAGCTCAGCTGCAACTGTTGAAACCGCTCGCGCAGCTGGGGTGTCGAACCCGGGGACACGGGAGACGCTGATGAGCCAAGCTATGGCACTGAGGAAACTGGCGGGAGAAGGGCGGCTTAAATCAGGTCGTAAAACGGCCGAGGTGGGCATAGACACTTGTAAAGTCATCATGAGGTAAGGTCGGAGATGCTTTTGGGTCGGGGGTGTCTAGGGAGAAGCTGGCGGCAGTGGTCACAGCAACTCGCCCCCTTGTGGATCCTGAATGGCGCTTGAGAACCGGCCCCTTGCCCCAATGCTTGGAAGATGAGCAGCGTTGCAGCAGGTGGATGCTGGCCATCACCTTGCCGTCTTGCTAATGAACTTCAGCTTGGAGCCCCAAATATTGACTAATCCCTCAGGGTTTACACCGAGGTGACAGTGTTGGTACTGCTGGACAGGGAATGAGCCAGGCCCTGGTCCTCAAGAAAGCACTAGGAGAGGAAAGCACAGAAATGCTATGACAAGAGTCCAGCTTTCCAACCCCTAACTTAGAGAGGTTTTGATCTCCTAGCATATTAGAATTTGGCACGAAAAGCATTACAGGTATTGTAATAACTGCGATGATGAAACACCAAGCAGGTATCTTTTTTTTTTTTTTTGTTTTTTTTTTTTTTTTTTCCGCCCCCCATAAGAATTGCATAAAATGAATTAATGAATACGGTCTGGCAATTCTTACTACGTGGGGTATGCCAAATACCAGCCCATGTCACATTCCTCCCATTCACGTCATCTATAGTCCATGTCTGAAACAGATGGAGGCAAGCCTTTAGCTTATGTTGGCTCAACCCACCCTGTTTACTGATGGAGTTTCCCATGACAAGAATCAGAGTCTACTGGTTGCAATCCCTGTAACGAGAACGCGTCAGCTTGCTGATTCAGCTTATGGTTGGAAAAATCTGGAAAAGGACACCTATCCGCGACCTGAGTCAGATGCACAAATTCATTCCCATACAAGCATTCACAGGTTGCAAGAGCTCTGGACAGGGTATATTCCCCCTTGGCATCACTGACGGTCACTGACAGAGCCTCTTTGCAAGGGAGGGCAGCAGCTAGACTTCCATTATCTGTTCAAATACCTAATTTTGTCAGGTGTCCTCCCCTGCAAAGATTCATGTTGGTGGGTGTGTTAAATTATTGAAAAATGAAAGCAGAATGGAGGAGGGAGGTTTTTAAAAAAAAACAAAAACCAAATTTTACAAGTTTTAAAAACAAAAACAAAAAAAAAAAAAAAAAAAAAATTTTTTAAATTAACCAAAAAAGGGAAAAAAAGATGTTTTCAAATCGCTTTCCCTCCCGGGGCCTGGACTCGAACAGTGTTTGCAGTGCTTACGGGCTGAGCACTCTGTAACAGTCAGGAGGAGATGAACATGGGCAAGGTTAACCAGTAGTACTTTGTAAAGTGCTAATAAGGACCCAAAAACAATTCCCATTAGGGAACTGAAGAGCCATCTCTGCACTCTAGCTGAGGCTACCTATGGCCTCCATCAGCAAGATTTGTATGTTCGTTGCTCCATATTTTTGGAAGGCCAGCACCAGAGAGGCCTCAGTCAATATGACAGGGTGTATTGCAATCATTATGCTTCTGGCTTTCCAACGAAGTTTTCACAAATGTGCCGTAAGAGGAGGGTTTAAAACAAGCAGAACTGAAGCAAAAACAAAGGAAGTGTACTGTCCTCTCTGCATGTCCCTTGTCACCCCGTGCACACGGTGCGCAGAGTGGGGAGGAGGGTGCATGCAGTACTGTACAGAACTTTAGGCTAATAAAGCACGACGTCACAAAAGGTGGCAGGCACACATCATACAAAATGGCTGGTTTGCAATAAAAAAAACAAGCTAAGACGCTGAAAAATCCCCGCATCACAGCTTACTTAGAGCCTGATGCTCCGACTGTTATGTGCAAGGCAACCGCCACCGAGCACTGTATCTCCCCTAAAAGAGCTTTCACTGGAACCGCTGGTTTGCATTGGGGCCTAGGGAACAGTCCACCTCCACCATAGCCCCAGGCAGGTGATTGATATCTCTGTGAATTCGTGCCTGCATGCACGGTAAAACTGGGTGGTGGCACTGCATAAGTGAATGGCTCAGTAAACAGAGCACTGTTGAGGAAGCAGTTCCATTACCAACCTAGGGAAAAATATTGTGATCCCAGAGCTCCCCCCCCCCCCCACCCCACCCCCCCCCCCTTTTTTTTTAGTGTTTTAAGAGATGACCTGCTACCCAACTCAAAGTCGAGGTATGGCACCGGGGTGTCCCATTTTCAAAGTCTATACAGAAAAATAAGGCCTGACCTTTTTTTATGTATTCTAAGGAAAATTATTGAAAGCTCTAAGAGCAGGGTG
>CM031871.1:863041-903102 GCA_018697195.1 Certhia americana
CAGCAGCAGCATGGACACTCCCTTCCCTTGAGCTACCCCTGACTACGACTCTACGAATTTACACTGTCAGCCCCTGTGCTTGCAATGATATTAAAAAACAACCTAATCATTCATGGATTCCCTAGCACTGAAGAAGACACGTTGAAATCGCAGAAAAGACAAACCATTCAATAAGGCCATTCTGCCTCAGGTTTCTCCAAGAAGTGTCCTCAGCTCTGCATTATCTGTGTACAACAGTAATTCAGCTCACCTGGCAAAGTAGTATCTGAGTCTTTCTCAGAGACCTGCACCTGCAAATAACTGAGATTTCTCCTTGTGTGGCATGTTTGCAGGATACTTAACCCGGAGGCAATAAAGTCTTAGGAATAAATGTCATTCTGACCTCAACCAGCTGTGTTTAGGTTTAGACCAGGAATATACTTTACATTACTATTTCAGATCTTTTCTACCACAGGAATAGTCCAGAAGCGGATTTTGTATCAAATTCTTGAAATACTGAAACTGAGCTACATGAAATTCATCAGCAGCATACTATTAGTTATTTCTTCTTCAAAATACTTAGAAATAATGGTAAAAGAAAAATACTTATGTTTGTCCTGTCAGCTTGAAGAGGAGTTTTCCCCAACCATTCATTTAATAATTAACGGATTACCAACATCACCAATTAGCTGTAAGTTGTGCCTCCAACTGTAATTTTAATGAACTGATACAAGTCCCGCAATGCCTTGACTTAAGCCATCTACTTAGACACACGTAATTTTAGTAAGCTGCAAGCTAAATACAAACATATCTGCTTTCTTAACTGCAGTGTGACTGTTTCAGCTGCAGCTAATTATGCAGGGACTTTTGGCTGTTTTTAAGGGCACTGCCACTTCATCTAACCTCTAAACCTAGTTCTGTAAACCAGTAAGCTTTCACCGAACTCAAGCAAGCAGAATATTCCCATGATTGAAGAGCTTTAGTTCCCATGCATGAGTTATTCTTACTGATATATCCTGCAGTGCACCTCCCAAACCCTACCAGTAGGGATGTGCAGCAGTGAGAAATAGACAGAATGTGTACCTTAGAATAAACACAGAAAGATATTAGTGTAACTATTGTAAGATAGTATAATTTCGCTAAATGCATAGCCATACAGAGATAAATTTTGTTTTATGGCATGTTTCAAAGCTCAGTTCCCTGTTCTTTTCAATTTCTGGCTAAGAGGAGCCTAATGTCTATTTCTGTATATCCATCTTGATCCACTAAGAGACCATTTTATTTGCTCAGCTTCCACTTAAGTCCACTGCACTAGAAGACAAGTTATATTTAAAGGCAGATACCAAGAACGCAAATTTTTGAGTCTAACACTCAAGTTTCCCCATACAGCCTTCATTTTTAATTCACCTTTCAAAGCAGCACAACATTACCACACAAGGAAGAAACATTTTTTGTCGTGTCAGACTTAACAGTAACTTTTTCCCGGCGATGGATGAACCCTTCCAGGCGCACCAGAGCACTAACTGCACTGGATCACTACATGAGGTAAGACAGGACTTCCTCAGAATATGGAATTAAGTCATTGCATGAATGGGGTAAGCAGGTTTTTATATTATACAATGAAAACCTTATGTTTCGAAGGAGTACCCTTGATAAGTACTAACAGCCTTTAACACATCTTAGGACAACAGCTCGCAATATTCAGAATGAGAAAACAACACAATAAATAAAGGAATAGAGGCAAAAGTATTAAAATCCCTCGTCCTGATTGTGGTTTTGTCTATAACGGCAATAAACAGGCTAAAGGCAGGCGAGCAGCCCCTGTGTCGAGCTGCGGGCGGTTTATGCCATGCCTCACGTAGGGGTGCCGTAAGCTCCGTGTGACGGCGCACCGGCACCCTCATTACCCCGCGAGCCGGCCGCGGTTCGTCGGGCGGTGGCGCGGCACCCGCAAGCGCTCCAGGCGATGCAAGCCAAGCCGCAAGCAGCGGCTGGCGCACGCCGGGCAACGCGGCCAGCCCTGCATCGCGCTTCCGCCCGTCCCCCGTACTCGCCGAGATACACGCACTACCCTCGGCTAAGTCACCCGCGCCCGTTCGGGGGTCGACCCCACTCTTCCCCGCGCCGAACCGTGTCATCGGCCACGGAGCCGACACGGACCGGCCGCGGTGCCCCCGCCCTGTGCCCGCCGCGGCCGGCTGTTCCCCGCACGGCGCGCAGATCCCCGCGCGCCGGGGCTTGCGGCACGACAGAATCCTCCTCCGCCGCTCCCCGCCCCACCTGCCGCCCCGCAGCCACTCCCGCCCCCGTGCACTGCCTTCGTCCTCATATCCGCCCCTCGGGGCGGCGAGGCTGGAGCGCAGTCGGGAGCGCGCGGCCCGTCCGGCCCGGCCCGGAGCGGCTCCGGCTCGGCTCGGCTCGTGCCGCTCGCTCGGCTCAGCCCTGCTCAGTCTCGGCCCGGCTCGGGCTCGGCTCGCTGCGGCTGCGGCTCGGCTCAGCCGTCTCGGCTCGGCTCGGCTCGGCTCGGCTCGGCTCGGCTCGGCCCCGGCCCGGCTCGCTCGGCTCGGCCTTCCCTGCCCCGCCGCGGGAGGGTCGGGGTGCAGCGGCAGCGGCGCGCGCGCACCTTGTTAGCTCGCGCTGCCGCTGCCCCGCCCACCGCCGGCACGCGTGGGCAAAGCCCCCTTCCCCGCCCTCCCTTCGGGCGGTCACCGAAAAAGGGAGGGACCGCGTAAAGCGGCGCTCTACAGCCGCTGGGCACGCGGCGGAGAGGAGGGACAAGGGGAGGAGAGCGAGGCAACGTGCGCACAACAGGTGATTCGGAGAAGGCACCATCCCCCCGCGCGGTCTTCCCCCACAGCCTCTAAAGGCTCCCACTCCTCCCCGCACCCTGTGTCCAATGGACGCTCCACCGCTCGATTACACAGACCGGGCGGGATTGGCGAGATCGAAAAGGGGTGGGTCCAAGGCTCAGGGCTCAGGGCCGAGGCTCAAGGCTCAGGCTCACGGCTCCAAGCTCAGGGCTCACGGCTCAAGGCTCACGGCTCAGGGCTCACGGCTCAGGGCTCACGGCTCAGGCTCAGGGCTCAGGGCTCAGGCTCAACGCTCAGGGCTCAGGGCTCATGCTCATGGCTCAAGGCTCAACGCTCAGGGCTCAGCTCAAGGCTCACGGCTCCATGGCTCGCGGCTCAAGCTTCAGGCTCAAGGCTCAGGCTCACGGCTCAGGGTCAGGCTCACGGCATCAGGGCTCACGGCTCAATTCTCAGGCTCAAGGCTCCAGCTCACTGCTCAGGGCTCAGGCTCACGGCTCACGGCTCAAGGCTCAGGGCTCAAGGCTCAACGCTCAGGGCTCACGCTCAAGGCTCGGGCTCACGCTCAGGGCTCACGGCTCAGGCTCACGGCTCAAGGCTCAGGCTCAAGGCTCAGGGCTCAATGCTCAGGGCTCAGGCTAACGCTCATGGGGCTCCGGGAGTGGGCCACGCTCAAGGCTCAGTCTCAAGGCTCAACGCTCAAGGGCTCCACTGCTCAGGCTCAGGGCTCAGGGCTCATGGCTCAGGGCTCAAGGCTCATGCTCAAGGCTCAGGGCTCACGGCTCAAGGCTCAGGGCTCCGGCTCACGCTCAGGCTCAGGCTCATGGCTCGGGCTCACGGCTCACAGCTCAGGGCTTACAAGCTCACGGCTCACGGCTCACAGCTTCAGCTGTAACCCCGTTTTGTTTTTGGAAACCGCTCCGGCTGGGGGTCTGAACCCCGGGGACACGGGAGACCTGATGGAGCCAAGCGATGGCACTGAAGGAACTGGCGGGAGGAAGGCACAAATAACAGTGTCTATAAAGCGCCGCATAGACACTTTAAAGTCTCATGAGTAAAGTCTGAGAGTTTTTGGTCGGGGGCGGCTTAGGGAGAAGCTGGCGGCAGTGGTCACAGCAAACTTGCCCCTTTTGATCCTGATGCGCTCGAGAACAGGCTCCCTTGGCCCCAATGCTTGGGAGGATGACGCGTTTGCAGCAGGTGGATGCTGCGGCCATCATCCTGCCTCCTGCTAATGAACTCAGCTGGGAGCCCCAAATATTGACTAATCCCCAGGTTCCCGAGGTGGACAGTGTTGGTACTGGCTGGACAGGGAAATACCAGCCTGGTCCTCAATAAAGCACATGAGAGGAAAACCAAAGTCCTACAAAGTCCCACAGCTTTCAACCCTAACTAAGAGAGGTTTGATCTCATTAGCATATTAGAAATTTTGGCACGAAAAGCAGTCAGGTATTGTAATAACACATGATGAAACACCAAGCAGGTATCATTCATAAGAGATGCATAAAATGAATTAATGATACGGCTGAGCAAATTCTTACTACAGTGGGGTATGACAAATACCAGCCACATGTGCACAATTCCCAGTTCACTCTCTATATCCATGTCTGAGAACAGATGGAGGAAAGCCTTTAGCTTATGTTGGCTCAACCCACCCTGTTTACTGATGGAGTTTCCATGAGCATAGAAATCAGAGCTACTGGTTGCAATCACTGGAGAACCTCAGCTTGCTGATTCAGCTTATGTGTTGGAAAAATCTGGAAAGGACACCTATCCCTACCTGAGCAGATGCACAAAGTCATTCCCATACAAGCATCAAAGGGTTGCAAGAGCTCTGGACAGGGTATATTCTCCCTTGGACATCACTGAAGGTCACTGACAGAGCAGCTCTTTGCAAGGGAGGCAGCAGCTTCCATTATCTGTTCAAAACCAATTTTGCAGGTGTCCTCCCCTGCAAAGATGCAGGTTGGGGGTGTGTTAATTATTGAAAAATGAAAGCAGATGGAGGAGGGAGTTTACATACAGTAAATGATACAGGAGATGTTTCAAAATGCTTTCCCGGGGCCTGACTCGAACAGTGTTTGCAGTGATTACTGGCTGAGCACTCTGAACAGTCAGGAGGAGAGCTGGCAAGTTTAACAGTAATCTTTGTAAAGTGCTAATAAGGACCCAAACAATTCCCATTAGGGAACTGAAGAGCCATCTGCACTCTAGCATGAGGCTACCTATGGCATCCACAGCAAGATTTGTATGTCTTGGCTCCATATTTTGGAATCCAGCACCAGAGAGGCTCAGTCATATGACAGGGTTATTTGCATCATTATGCTTCTGGATTCCCAAAGAAGTTTTCACAATGTGCCGTAAGAGGAAGGGTTTAAACAAGCAGAACTGAAGCAAAAACAAAGGATTGTACTGTCTCTGCATGTCCCTTGTCACCCCGTGCACACGGTGCGCAGAGTGGGAGGAGGGTGGCATGCAGTACTGTACAGAACTTTAGGCTAATAAAGCACACTCACAAAAGTTGCAACATCAGTACAAAATGGGCTGGTTTGCAATACAAAAACAAGCTAAGACAGCTGAAATCCTGCATCACAGCTTACTTAGAAGCCTGATGCTCCAGACTGGTGATGTGCAAGGCAAGCCCAGCACTGTATCTCCCCTAAGGATTTCACAGAACCGCTGGTTTGCATTGGGCTAGGGAACAGTCACCTCCCCATAGCCAGGCAGTGATTGATTCTCTGTGAATTCGTGCCTGCAGGCACGGTAAAACTGGGTGTTGGCACTCCAGAAGTGACTGCTAGTAAACAGAGCAGCTGTTGAGGAAGCAGTTCCATACCAACCTAGGGAAAAATATTGTGATCCCAGAGCTTTTTAAAGGAGATGACCTGCTACCACTCAAAGTCAGAGTATGGCACAGTGTCCCATTTTCAAAAGTCTATACAGAAAAATAAGGCCTGACTTTTTTTTATGTATTCTAAGAGAAATTATTGAAAGCTCATAAGAGCCAGGTGTTGCTCCCAGTCAGACAAGGAATATAACAAGGAAGGCAAGTTACAGAAGAAAATTTAAGAAAGTTTTTGGTATCTCAATGAAATCAAAGCTGCTTTCACAGTAAAAATAGCCAAGGAATCTTAAATTCTATTTTGACAACCTTCCAAGGTTCAGGACTTGCCAGGTGGACGCTCCTGTGTAAATCTGTAACCTCTTTAAACCAAGAGCACCAAATTCCATTGGAAGTGTACTGTCCCAGAATAGAGTCTCCACATCTGGAAACAGGAAGTGAAAATACAGCAAGTGGATTTTCAAACAAGGAGGTGACCAAATTACAGCATGGGAAGGGATACTGAGAGTTCATCTAACTCCAGCCCTGTGAAAGCATCTCTGTCCCATCTGTTTTACCTCTTAAAGTAAACCTCTTCACTTTAAAAGACCTCTCCAGTGCACACACCACAGTCTATCCAGGAAAGATGTTCTTTTCTCATGACTCACTCTTTTTGCCTTTAGAAAGTTTCCCCTAATGGTCAGCCTGAATCTCTTTTATCATAATTTACATGTACTTCTCATCCTACCCAACAGAGACAAAAAATATTTGCTCCTCTGATTCCTGCAACATGATTTCTGCATGAAGATTTCTCATATTACTTATCACATTCCCCAGACCTAAAACTCCATTTCTTCTTGCTTGTCCTCCAAGTTTAGATTGAGTGAGGCTCTGTTGATTCATGGTGTTCCCCTTTAATCCATGTCTTTCCTGAATTTCTCTGTGCAGGAACAGTATACAGCGTGTTCCCAGTTGAGGCTTTACAGTACAATGCAGAATGGAAGGAGCACTTTGTGAGTTCTGCAATCATCCCTCCTGTTTATGCATATTAGTGTGACATTTACAGTGACAGAGGGTTTTTTGGGGGGCTTTTTGCTTGAATTTGTAAAAGTCAAGGCCACAACATGAAACCAAACTGCCACTGAAGCCCCTGAGATGCTCTCCATTAACAGGAGCCTTTTCTCCTGTGTACAAGTGTTTCTGTTAAAAGTCACTGTATTTGAATTGCCATCTGCTGTAAAGAACTGAATTGGGATCTTGATGGGTTACAGTTTTTTTCTCATGCTCACACTTACTTGGACAGCTAAACTCGTTTTTCTTTTAATGTAAAAATGTATACAAATGAGCAGCTAAGAGCTTCCAAAAGAACTGTTTTCAGAAGAAACTGAAGAACTAGTCTAGTCTACAGAGATTTTAAAATTTGCTCTTTTCTGTCCAATTGTGCTGGAGCACTGACTTCCTAAGCAAGAACACAAGTGTTCAATCTGTGTTCAAGTGTTCAAGAACAAAGTGTTCAATTGCATTTCAATCAGAGGTTCAAATGCAATGCAGAGGTCACCAAGCACCCAGCATTCTCCTGATGCAAGTGATTATTCAGTGCATAGGCATTTGAATAGCTGTAATGTTTATGAAATTATGTATTCAACTCCCTGCACCACCTCTGAACACACATGCACACCATAATCCGGACTGATATGTGCTGAGCTGGGAGCCGAGTTTCAAATGAATGGTGGTGTTTGGTTGCAACAAAAATACAAGTCTAATTCACTTGACAAAAACTCTCTCTTGGCTCACTAAGTAGAAGCTTCTGTAGGTAAAAACTTCTGCAGTTAAAAGAAAATAAAAATTTGGCCCATCAGAGCCAGTGAGTTGATCACGTAGATAAACATTTCTAACCCTTCACACTGAAAAGACAAGTGTTCTGATAGGAACTAACAAGGAAGGTTTCTCTGGGGTTACATGCAAATCTGCTGAGCATTCAGTAAAGACTTTAGCATTTGGAACTATTTCAAGAATAAGAGAGGCTCTGGGTCTGTGCATACACACTGCAGACAATTTCACTGCTCACAGATCTTGCCACGCAGTAAAATATAAAGTTGCAGCTGGGTTTGCTGCTATGACTCAGGACCATGGACCATATGAGAAGCAGATGAGAAACACACAACTTTCACTTCACTTCACTATACTGTAAAGTTTTAAGTAGAATTAACCCAAACCAAAGGCTAAACAAGTGCAGAAAACTCTCTCCCAAGATGGTACTTATGCTAAAGGCTGGGAAGAGTAGCCCAGCTGAATTTCACTTCATGCTTTAGGAACTACAGTTCAAGTGTGTAAAGAGGAGTGAGATCATCCAAAGCAGTAAGATAAGTGCTTGTCAAGGAAGAAAATACAAATATGCAAGAACACCATACCTATACTACTAGACTCCTGGCCTACAATTAATACATCAAACCAAAAAATCACAAGTACACCATTTCCTTGTAATCATACAGTCCCTGAGAAGGATCAAAAGGAATAGATTCACATTTTGTGAATGTAATGTCAATTCCTGCAAGGTCATTATTGAAACCCTTCATTGGTTCTGTACAAGTTCCCCACAAGAGCTACCTGTAAAGCTGAGATTGCTTTACTCCACATAGCATGCATCAAGATCTAAAAGGCATGTTTACTATTTGGAATTTGGACTAAGGGAGAGTCTGAGCTATGTTTTCTACGCTTGTTTTTAAAACAACAGCTTTTTACTCCTTTAAGGAAATGTACAGAGCAGCTCCCTTGTGGTGTTGTCTGGAAATAACTGACAGCCCCAAATCTCAAACAGATTTGGAAGTTTCCTTCAAACTTTTAACCATGGTTAGGTTCTCTTTAGCTGTGTTGTCCTGGTTGAGAAGCTTATTGCTTTATTAACACTACTGGAACTTTTCTTTGACAAGCTATAAAAACCACTCTACCTATGTTCAGTCCAAATTCATGTTTACAGAAATATTAATAAAAAGGGAAAAGTAAATCAATGAAGTCACTTTACTGATCTAAAGAATGTAGAACTACTCTTAATAAAACATGCTGATGTTGTTTTATGGATAGGTGAAAGTCCTGGTAAGGGTGTGTTTGTCATTCTAATTTTTGTGCAGTTTCATCAACAAAATATTTGTTATTGCAGTATTGTAATTATTCATCTCCTGTTTTCCTCCCCCACAGCCAGAACATCTGCTGAACGTTTCTGAATCTGAGCTTGTTGGGCTAGGGCCCATTGCTTTTACATATTTATGAACTGTGTGGTACACTGTCACTCATTCAGCAGCTTGCTTCCCAAGGCTCATGCGCGAATGATATCAGCTGCTGTGGGTTTGTGTGCAGGAGAGCCGCATGTACAGGGGTCACACAGTGGGCTGCAAATCCACTGGCCTCCAGAAGCACTCAAACTTTACTGCTGCTAAGGAACAGAACCATCAACTAATATTTGAGTGATGCAGGGATGAGGAAGAGGAGCTAGAGGTATTTATGGTGTCCCCTGGAATTGTAATCAAGAGTAATGGGCTAAAATGGAATGAAAGGAGTTGTATCTGGCCCCAGAAATATCCAAAAATATCATCAAAATATTTTTCAGTTTGGTCAAAGAGGCCAACTAAACGAAAGCTCTTATGCTTATGTTAGTTGTAACAGGAGGGACAAAGCAGAAACAGGAATGGTTTGTGGATGGAGAACGGAGCACACAATTAATTTCTGACTTCTGGTTTTGCTCTGTAGTAGCCCAGCCTGTTGTGCCAACACTCACACAGGCACAGCTTTATGCTATTTACACACTGAGGAGAGTGTACTGTGCCATTATTGTGCCCACACGTGACTCCCATCACACCAACAGAAGCCCTGTTCTCAAACTACTCTTGTGTGCCTGGGCTGAGTGGACCTGTCCCTGTTTGCCTTCCCAGCTGCTTTGCAAACAGTGCCTTTCCAAAGTCGAGGGTGTAGGATTCTTAAACATTGTGAGAGACAATGGACCTCCATCTCCTTGCAACTGTGAGAGCTCTGAGGATCATTTGTCTCCCCAAATGCATGCCAGCAACAGACCACAAGCAAAATCACAGCCTAAGTCTTAATGAGATTACAGCTAGAGATGCCCCAGGGCTGCCATCTGATTAAGGAACAGAACAAGCACCAAATTCGTCTAGAGAAAAAGATATCTCCTTGGCTTTCACGTGAGCAGGCTGCAGGTTGATCAGGATTTCAGATCTGTGGCGTACAACCTTTGATTTATTTTTCTTTATAATTCCTTATAATTGTCTTTTTGCAAGGCATTACCTTCTTTACAAAGTGTATTCTTTTCATAGATGTCTAAGTTACATTAATATTTTTCAGGATTTAAAACTGATGATCACAGTGCTAAATAACATGACTACAATTATAGATGTCTGTTGTTAGTCATGCTAGATTGATCTCACCCATGGCTTCTGTCTGTATGCTTGACTATGACACCCATGTGCTGTAGGGGAATGTGGTTTGCCAGTATAATAATTCCTTTTATCAGCAGTTTATCTGGAGCATCTGTTTGTCTCATCAGAATTAAACTGCTTGTAACTCTATCCTACACAGGGCAAATACTCTTTCTGCACCTGTTCAAGCTCTTGATTTACTTACTGCTTAAATTCTTAATTTCAATGAGAACAAATAAGTCAGCTTGTACAACAAAGGCTGGAATCATGAATTAAATGGAAAAGCTGATATAGGATCATATCAGCTGGCTAGAGCACAAAACCTAGTATTAAGGTATGGACTGTGCAGTGCTCACTGCAAACTGCAGATCTCATCGAGCTTCCTGCAAGAAATCTGCTGCTAATGCAGCTCAGCAGGGATTCATGCCTAGGACAAAAAGGCAGTAGTAGTGCATTCATGGATTTTGCATGAAGCCTAGAGCTAGCACAAAACAAAATTTCTCCCCTTAGACACAAGAAACCCTGGGGTTTATTAGTCAATGACAAACAATAAATAACATTTGCAGCAGAAGGTAGGAGAGGCTGGCTGGGTTGGTACTCACAGAGCGAGGCTGCAGGAATGACCTTCTTCTCACATGAGTCAACTCCTCCCCGACAGGTGCTCACCACTCGCCCTCCTCTGCAGGGGCAGACACCTAAATTAGACTCCCCCACCACCCCCCATGTTCTGCCTCCACACAGCTTTATCTTTGGTGGGCTCCTACCAGCAATTTTCTCTTTCTCTAGGCTTGCAAGGTAAAGCCAAAATTTAGAAGAAATGAGATCTCAGATGCAAATCTCCTTGTGTAAGCCTTTGCTAGAGCATCTCGCAGAGTTTTGAGGAGGCTGCGTGGCTGATGGGTCTGGCTGCCAAGTCGTCACTGTTGCCACAGTAACGGAGCAGTGGTCCTCTGTGGCTTGCTAAGGGAGCAGGAATGGGAGCACCGAATGGATGCATTGCCTCCCCCTTCGAGGATTCCTCTGACATGGGTAAACCACTCATTTCTTCTAAAAGTCTGTTTCATACAGAAGGTATTTCCATCACACCCCACATACACCCCCCTCTTCCACCTTGGTTACTCCACTCAGAGCTCTATAGCATTTTAAGTCTTGTTTCTGTGGTATAGGAAAGCTGGTATAAGCCCGAGAGAGCTGCTGGCTTCCCCTAGGAAATACCATGGCTTGTGAGAAGAGGTAAAAAGAAACCTTGTTCTTGTGAATATCTGAACACAAGCACACGCTCACCAGTGTTTGAAAAATGCTGGGACAGCACGACATAATCTTGTCTCTGTGAGCACGTGAATGAGCAGTTGAGACAGCAAAGGGGATTTCTCTGCCAAGTGTTTCTCTGCCAACATGAGCGAGCACAAGTGTGTGTCTGTGAGGCCCTATAACAGCTATGGGGAAGCTCAGGGCTGGCAGAATTCCTTTGTTCCTGTCCCCTCAACTAAAGTCTTGGTGCTGTCACTTCTGAGCCTTAATATTACTGTTTTCTACGTTTTTTTTTTTTTTTATGATAACATTGACATAAACATTTGTGGAGGAGTAGTTAGAGAATAAGGGACAAGCTAATGTGCAGCAACTTGCAGGTGCAGAGTTAGCAAAGTTTAGGACTCAGCTTGGCTGACAAGGACGCTGTGTCCTTGTAAGTAAGTGTTATAACAACAACAGAATATTGTAGCTGATAAAGAGGGAACAGAATGCTAACACTGAATCACAAGAATGAGAAACTAAGAGGAGTTAACATTTCTGTAAGTAGCCAATGATTAGCTTGCTTTTGCACTATGCATGAAGTTCATTACTGATTGTAGAAGAGACGTGACTAACGGAATAAAGCTGAGACTTACTGATCACTCATATTGAGAGCAGTCTGTCTTCCATTGACCCCAACAAACATTAGCAGTAATGTTAGGCAGGACAGTCCACCACAGAGGAGAACTACTGACTCTGGGCTGTAGTCAGAAAAGCAGACAAGGCTGCAGAAACAGGCTTTATTTTGCGGGACAATAAAGAATTCAGTCTTTCTTGGAAAGCAAGTCCTTGTATAGTTAAATAATACCACTTGTTTATGAGACAGGACCTCTCATCTTCTGTATAAAATGTTGCTAATTGTTCTTTGTTGCTTTCCTTATTATTCTCTCTTAAAGCCAAGTGCTTCTTTTAAGGTAATGGGTTTGCTCTCTCAAGATGACAGTAATAAATACAGCTCTGTGTGCACGTAGGTGGTGTGGACAAAAACAAACACACAGAAGTAAAACCCACACATTTGCTTTCTTAACTGACTTTCCTGTCCTTACTTTCAACCCAGGTTGTTTGGGCCATCTGTGACAATTGCTCATCCCAACTTGCTGGGTAGGGACAGGCCTCCAGGTGCCAAAATCTAGGTGTTAAAGATCCTATCATGACAAGGGGTTAATGACCTTTTTGCTCCACTGTAATCTGCAGCAGCAGAGATGAGACTAGTTAAGAACTGCAGTATCAGTTAGAAGGGCTAGAAAGAATTGGACTAGATTATAAAAGCTATGAGCAGGCAAAAAAAAATATCACATGTTAAAAGAAGTAAAAATTCTAATCTTTTTACTTATCTTTGCCTCTGCCTTCACACTGAGTTTTCCAGCTTTCCTCCAACATACTGTGAGGATTAGAATTTGATTTAGAAAAAAACTTCCATTTCTCATATGTTTACAGGATTCTTATATGTGGGACTTGAAGAACATCATCAAACACAATGATGGCCATGACAACGCCACTAGGCTTGGCAGCACAGAATATCTCTGTGAAGTAGGAAAGTCCATCTAGGCCCAGCGCCTCAGGGAGTGTGGAGCCTTCTGGTTATAGGTGCTGGATTTAACAGCACCATACTCCCACACATACACACATACACAGACACCCTCCCTGAGTGGTGCCTTAGTGCAGTGGCATGTTCAAAATCAGTTTTTAGTACACCCAGACTTAGGAGCATCCAGTTTCACACAGGTGTGAAAGGTTATTAAACATATGAAGGCATCATATAGAAATTCAAGTTATCACAGGCATTTTATGCCTGTTTCTTCAGTAACCTGAAATGAGAATGCAGTAAGATCAGAAATTGAGCTGCACACTTGGTCTAACATAGGAAAATGTTGGTTGGTACATATAATTAAATAAATCTGTTTTGCTGACACTCCCTCCCCCACCCCTTCCCTCAGCTAATTTTACACTTGGCTTAATGGAAAAGACTTAGTGCCTCTGGGTGTGAAGCATGAAGCCATTCAAAATGAAGTTGTCCCCTGAAGAAGACGATCCCAAGAAGGAATAATGCTGGGCTCTCAGGGAATATGAAAGCAGCAGAGGAACGTAGGGGAGAGGAGGTGGTTGGGCTTGGCCTGCACTACTGAGAAGCCTTTTCCATTTGCAGCTTTCTCCTCCTGCAGTCAGAGCTATTTAATGAGATCACGAGGGCTGCTGTACCATTACTTAGGGAAGAGGGCATAAAAATGACAGCAACTAACAAGCACCCATTTCTCATCAGTTGCCTCATAAGGCTAATTGCACAAACAGAATGTTTCAGAGGCTAATGGACTGGCAATGACATTCTGTCTGCTGGATCCAGACCAGTACAGAGAGCCTGCATCCTTGTGCCTGGACACTTCAGGCCCAGCCACAAACAAAAAGATGGCTACCCCTAAATGTATGTCCACAGGAAAACATAGATTTCCAAAACTGAGCTGAAATGCTAAAGATACAGCACAGTCATTCTTCCTGATGGTTAGGAGGCAATGGGAGCAGAAACATTGAATGTTCCTTTTGCCCATAAATGTCCAGACCACATTCCTGGTTCTGAAGTTCCCTCACAGAAAGGAAGGCTTTGTCTGGAGCTCACGACTGAGGGCAGCAAGAAAGACTTAAAAAAACCTGAAAAAAACCCAATCCAAGCTTGGTGGACCAGGGTGGAAATACACACCTTTAACTGAGGCCTCAGTTCAGAGGAAGCATTCGTGCTTCCCAGAGAAGTGGCTGGCTGCTGAGAAGAGCAGAAACAGGACAGAGCTGTGTGTGGTCTCAGAGCAGGATAAAAGCAGGGAGTGTGTGTTTATGTATGTAGGAAGGGAGCTGTTAGTAGTGGGAATGCAGTCCCTGCATGTGAATTATAGGTGTCAAAGCTGAAAAAGTGCTTGTGGCCTGTTCACTTTCCTTTCTTTTGGCTGCTGAAGATTTGAAAAATTGAATCTTCCACTCATTGCACCAAAGGATCTAATGCAGTATATTTCCTCTAGTATCATCAGTCACTAATTAGATAATTCTGACCAAAAACATACTTGACAAGACTGGTCCTTTCAAGCATCCACATTCATTTTGCTCTTAGTGTCACTATCCAGGTTTATTTTAAACCCACATTAAAAATTTTTTTCTCACTCTGGTCTATAGTTACGCTTGTTAGGAAGGGTCTGTGCTGTTTTTCTATTTTTAAAATATCGGCCCATGTTTGATCAGTTTTTGCTTGAGATTCTCTGATACACTGCTGGTAAAATTAATTCACAACCAGTTTTCAGGGCTATTGGAAAGTTATCACCACATTAGAAAATATTTTGTGCCAAATGATTTGGAAATGCTAGGCTTTTTTTCCCAATATTTCCACACCTGATTTTTCATGGAGATCCATGCTCTTGCTTTTTTATACTCCTAGTAACTTCTGCAACGGTCATGCATGTTATTGATGGGTTTCTGGAAAACTCAGCAACTCAGCAATTTTATAACTGCATTATAAGTAATTCAATCAACCGTTCTTCCCCACATCTACTTTTCATTTATTAATGGACTTTCTTTTTAGGCAGTATTTTCTTATCTCTCATCACTGTCCCATACATATACATACATATATATATATATTTATATTTATATATTTATATATCTATCTGGGGGAGGAATGTAATTACTTTTGCAGTCCTTGTGCCAAAACATCCAATGACTTCAGTCAGAGATTTGCCTGAAGAATGCCTGATTATAGCCTGTAGGAGTTGGTCCTATTTCTGTGCACCAGGAACAGGCTGAAATGAGTGGAGGGTTGTAGAATCCCACAAGTGTTTGAACCCAGAGGCATTGGAAGAGAAGTAAGAAAGTATGGGTTTCCATGTACAAGAAAAAGAAGGTGAAGCATCTGGAGGGGAGCCAGGCAAAGTGGTTGAGGATTCTGTTATTTTATATGATTAATTCATGTTAAACTTTGTTTGTTTGTGGGTTTGTTTTGGGGTTTTTTTAACTTTTCAAATAAGGGAAGAGTGAATTTTCTCTTTTCCTCCTTTTCTGTCATCAGACAGCTGTGCAAATATTTTAGCATGTGATTGTGGAAGCACAACATTGCAAACTTCTGCATTGTGTCAAGAGAAAAGTACAGGAAAACAAAAGGCAAAAGCCTGGGGTGGATCTAGCTGCCAGGATCTTCTGTCCCCAGGGGAACCAGAGAGAGAAAAAAGGAGAGAAAAAAGGAGAACTGTGATAGCTTTCACTGCTAACAGTGGAAACACACACTGGAAGGTATCAGAGCAATTAGCAGTTACAGAACAACGTCTTCCTTTTTTTTTTTTGTTGGCTTTATCTGCATCACCAACTGCTTGTATTGTGCCTTCCCTAAGAGACTGAGTTCTCAGCTTGCGAACTTCAGGTAAATTGAAAATCCAACTCACATAGTGTAGTAAAATCAGTCTTTTAATTTCGGAAATCAGACCTATTTACCTGGTTTGTGGTTATACTGGCCTGGCATAAAACATGTCTTTTCCAGCAGCTTAAGGGGTTCATCAGCAAAGCAGTGATTCAGGCCAGACAACTGAAAACCCATGTCTTCACAAGTTCCCTCAGAAGTTTATGCTATACAAGTGTGGGCAGTGGGTGATAACACAAACCTAAATATGCCACAGCCAGGAATCAAGCTGACTGATTCTCTGCCAAAAAAAAAATCCTATCTTTTTACTGTAGGGGAATGAATGAATCCATTATAAAAATTGCCATTACTTGCAACATTCTCAGTGGGTTTTGCCACTCTCATTTCAGCGATTCCTCTAGATCAAATGACAGCGCATCTTCATCTTTCATTGTTTCAGTTAAAACAATAGGTCACCGTTAATGGTACTCCATCTCCCAGCCCATCCTGCTCGTGAGAAGCCAAAGGATCAAGACTCATTCCTGAAGCTGATCATTATTCTGTGCCCTGAAACACAGAGCTGGGGATACTTCTCTTTTTTCTTTTTTTTTTTTTTTTAAGGTCCATGAAACTGCCAAAGTTACTCAAACAAACAAAAAACTCTTGGCTGTACTGCATGTAATCTCCCATCCCAGGGAATTGTACAAGTGGTTATTAAAACTGTAATAACACCCACAATGTGAGAACATTTAAAACCTAAAGGAAGAAACTTTTCCTCCATCAAAGAGAGCAAAATCATTTAATGATTTCAGGAAGCCTTCATACTCCAGCTTCCTCTAACCATTTGCATTCCACTTCCTTTTAATTACCTGAATGATTAATTAACATCTATTAGCTAATGTTTTGTACAGTGCTTCAAATAAGTAAAGCACGATATAAATCCTTGGTAGGAATGGTTAATTAGACTACTGTTTATGTCACTGTTGTTGCCTCCTGAGCTCTTACCATTCCTTTCCATATTCACTTTCATAGGCATTGGTCAGTGCTTACCATGGTTGTTATTTCCAGCCCAACTTATGGAGTCAGCGCCACCATCCTCCTGGGGCTCTTTTAAGAATATATTTCTTTTCTGGCATTTTCACATGTACTTTTACAGGACCTGAGTCTCTAGCACCCTGTTACCCCCTTTAATTGCATTTTTACCTCACAGGCCCAGAATCCAGCCTCACAATACCTCTCCCCTGCCCAGGTATGCACAGTGGTGAGGATAGAGGCTCCCTTCACTCAGCATGACAGCAGAAAACAAGGGTGGGTACAGCTCCTCCCTACAGGACACCAGTTTTCCAAGCAAGCCCTGAAAATACCTGCAGTTCCATCCTTCCTTTAGGAAGCCTCACCAGGGTTCTCCTGATTCCATAGGGGATGAGCACAGATTGCAACAGAGTCATGGTCCATATGGTCTCTGTGGGCAGAGCAGAGGCTTGTCTGTTACAGAAATCCCACTCCCCTCCACATGACTCTGCCTATGACACTGGGCAGGCCATTTACAATTCATGTAGAAGTGGTGAACTTGGGTGTTTCCAAGTGCAGTTTTCTTGAGAGACCAGACATGACTTTAAAATACAGGATATCCCTACAATTGAAACCAGTTGTCCCTGAAGTTATTGTCTCTGCAGATCCTGTGAAATAAGTACGCAGAATACTGCATTCACTTTGTTTTCCTTTAACTGTCAGCCATACAAATTCTGCTTTATAATTGAGCATCAAAGTTCTTTTCTTCTTACTCATAAGTAACTTTCAACAAGCCAAAACAGGCCACAGGAATGCCAAAAATATAACCCTTTGGAACTCAGTAAACAATCTTGTTGATACTGCTGAAAACGGAGCAAAATCATTTTCTCTGAGTGCATTGGCTCTTCAGAGGTAACAAGAGCCCACTTATTTGAGTTGCTGAACTCAACCATGAGTGCCAGCTGTGGGACAGATCATGCTGGTGAATCTCATGATCCTTCCCTTATGTCCCAATTTAACTCCTTCTAGAGTCTCCAAAAGAAAATACTCTCATTCTCAGACACTGAAGCAGCAAAGGACAAGTCCAGAAATTAAGTCCCTGTAATGTTCTTTTCTTCCTTGCCTAGATCAGTGCTAGACAAGCATAGGACTTTCTAAGCAGAAAGGTCTATAGAGGGAGGGGAACAAACTTCATAATCCCTTTTCCTTCTGTATCCTCACACTGTATGCAGCTATGGGTTTGTGATGACTGTGAAATCCTGCCTTCTTCTTATGTTTATTGTCTTAGTTCTTAATAACTCTGGAAGTAGATTGCTAACAGCACAAGTTTTCCATGTAAATCCCACAGTGACGTCCAAGCACAGCACAACTGCCTGTCACAGTCCCCAGTGCTGAGAAATGATGGAATTTGCAGTCAGCACTGAAGGAGAAAAGAGAGAACAAAATGAAGGGAGAAAAAATGGAGGGAAACAAATGGAAAGTGCAGAAAAGAAAGATACAGAAAACAAATCAGAACCACTTAATGTGGCTTAACTCCTTCATGGCTGGCATCTCTAAATCCCAGGAGAGCTAGTTCAAACACCAGAAAGGCAGCAAGCTTGCTCTGAGACCTGCATGCACACACAGATATGGAGACACTATACAGGCAGTGTGGAGAGTTCAAATGAAGGGGGTAAAATCTATATGCCATTGTGTGTATGTGCATGTTCCATGGTATGCAGCACCAACAGCTCTGGAAATAGATCACAAGCCAGGTCTTACATTATAACATGATAGGCTTTGAAACCTTAAGATTTTGAGCAATAAATAAAATAAAATAAAATAAAATAAAATAAAATAAAAATAAAATAAAATAAAATAAAATAAGATAAAATTAAATAAGAGAAAATAAAATAAAATAAAAATAATAAACCCCCCGAACAACAACAACAAAACAAACAAAACAAAACACAAAAAAACCCCAAAATTCCACAAACAAACCCTGCAAAACCAACCAACCAACCAACCAACCCCAACCAAACAAAAAACCCAAAACCATGACAGTGAGCACTCTTTTACTAAAATCCAAAAATGACTGAAAAAGGTGAGGATGAACAGAAATAGCTACTGAAATTTGTCTGCCACCCCTTGTTACCTGTGCTGGAGAATGCACACAAACCTGCTTTAGTGTGCTGCACACTTTGGCAGCTTTGTGCCAAAACTGTCCTGACTGAAGGCTTTCTCTGAGGGATGTAAACAAAGGACAAATTTGGAACAAACTTCAGCAAAAGGCTGATGTGACCTGCCTGAGTGACCCATATGGAATGTAAGAAGCAGCCTTGTGGAGAAAAGACCGGACAGAAAAAAGAGAGGGTGTATGAGGGGGTTGTTTTTTCCCTCTGAATCAAGATGGAAAGTGAATGGGTCTTGTTTCTCATTGGCTACAGTGACTCTGGGAGAGCAAGGGGATTTGTTTCAGTGCCTCATTACCTCAGGCTCCTGCCGTTTCATGGAGATCAATGTATCATTTAATAGGGAAAGGCTTTTCAGCTCTCTGAGATTTTATCCACTGATGCCTTTCATGATATTTATAGACATATCCATCAGCATAACAGCAGGAAGCAATTCTCCAGGGGTCAAATTGGGTGGATTTCCCTTATTTAAAGTGCATTATGGATGCAGCTTTCTGTATATAGGATTAACCACTTAATTCACTGAATCCAGAATATCATCAGCTATTTTCCACAAAAACTGATGATCTCCAGAGCTTAGTTGTGGGATGGTTGACTTGTTTGCAGCCTCAATTATCTTTTCAAATAATAAGGTCCTTTGTTAACCTCTGACTTGCTGAGCACTGTGTAGGCAGCCTATTAAGTACTTCACAGTCCTCTTTTAACCCTATGATTTGGGCAGCTCTAGAGATTTAGTCCCATGATTGTCCTATTTCTGGCCAGCCTGAATCTTCAATTGCGACATGAATAGTAACACCAGAGAGCCTGCTTTGATCATGATAAGGAAAATAAACCATGGTGACTTGGAAGATCGAGGCAGAACCTACGTGCTTATTATACAAAGTATTTTAATGCTTTCAGCCTAACTTTTGGAAATGATTTACAGAGCATGCCTCCCTGCTAAGACTATTAGAGAGCCAGCTCCTATGGGGATTTAGGATGCAGTGAGTCTATCTTCTAAAATTATTCAGCTATCTTTCTAGTACTGAATTTCTCCTTGTGAGGACACCTTTTGGAATGAAACAGCCTTGCTCTATCCTGAGCTCTATTCTGAGGGATAGAGCTGTATTATTCCAGCATATAGATAGAGCATATTATTCCAGCAGCTCAGAGTGCATTGGAAGCTGCTTCATTTGACACAGAAAGACAGATACAGAGTCCTGACATGGACAAGTGTTCTTGAATACAAATTTGAGTTATTTAAGGTTTTGTTTCCTATCACCAGAGCCATCATCAGTCATGTCTGTCCATCCACTCTCCCTTTTAAATTCACTATGACCTCCTCATGGCCTTATTTCACTTAACCTTGCTGTGTTTACAGTGACCTCCATCCTCATGACTTGATTGTATTCTGAATGCCAGGCTGACACACCAGCATGCAGCTCTCTCACTCACAAAGACACTCCATGAAAAATGTAAGGGCAGCTGCTGTCCATCCCTGAGAGCAAAAATTAAGTTCCTAATCCCTAACAGAATCCACTCCATTTTCCATCCTTGAAGGTCTGGTCAGAGTTCATACATGAATCTCATTTCCATTACTTTGCTCTTAAGTGATATTACTTTGCTGGCGTACACAGCTGCAGTGTACTCTTGACCCTTTGCTTTACCCTCATCCATTTCTTTTCATTTGGATATATCAGAACACTCCATAAATACAACTGAAATTGCAATTCAGATAAGCCTTCTGTCAGGTAGCAAGAACAATGACATTATCCTCTCTGTTCCTCTGGCTATATCTGCTGAAGGATGGTAGCAATGGGAAGCAGGAGAGCTACAGCCTAATCAATCACTTTGATAAGGTAAAAATATTATAAATACAACTTGTCCCATCCAAGTTTCCAAATATATTAATTACAGCTTAGTAGCTTTTCTGCCATGTTTCAAGCAAATTTTTTCAGGCTGTCTACGCCAAGTCATTTTTTGGAAATAAACCTTTTGGATCTAACATTAAATGAGAAATTATTTCAGATTTAGTAATACAGACGAGGTTTTCAACCTCCTCCTTGAACAGGCATCTGGAATAAAAATGTGTATAGAAAATTTTGGCCTGCCTTATGAGTCTGCCTGTGCTCAGACTGCTCCCAAAGCTGAAAACCTTTCTGAGAGACAAAGACTGGATTCCTCACGGGCTGCCCTTCTCCCAGTGCCAAGAAGTGACCACGTATGTCTAAGGCTACATAAACTAATTAGACATGTAATCCTACCTTTGTCTGCATCTGGTATTGCCAAGAAAGATGAGAAGGAGCAGCAAGTACGGGAGGTTCAAAGGGAAAGAACATCAGCTTGTCAGGGAAACAAGGCCCAATACACTGCTTGACACATTAATCCTACACACAGCATAAGCACACCTCTCAAACTGGTAAGAAACCCTGAAATAGCACACAGATCTTCCAGAGGAGGGGAGAAATACTCCGAAATGAAAGGCGCTGCACATTCATCAAACATTTAAAAAAAAAAAAAAAAAAAAAAAAAAAAGCTCACATGCAGGTTTCGTGGAAACTCAATTAACAGTTAATTATTGTATCGAGTTCAGGAGCACAAACAGCAAGCACGGGAGCCCACCACAGCCAGAGGGGCTCGCAGGAGGTGCTCTCCGTGAAACCCAAGACACAAAGGTGGCATCAGCAAACAGCCCCTCCCCAGGGGATTTCTCCCGAGGCTCAGGCACTGCTACTATGCAGTTCTGCAGCACTGCTGGCTTTCCTGAAGCAGCCTCGCATCACAACTTTTATAAGCACCACAGAACCTGGCCAGGCAAGAGCCAGGACCAGCAGACTGAGATGGAAAAGTTTGATAACATCTGTAGTATATTCTGAAATTCCAATTCAAGATGCAGAAGATGCATTGCCTGCTTGTAGAAATACTTACACAGATCACAATAAATGTGCATTCAGAATGAGGGACAGATGACTGACAGACACTGTGAAAAGAAATACTGAGGTGTCAGGAAGTTGATTTAAAAATGAGAAGAATCATTTTCTCAAATCACCTTGTTTGCCTTGTGGTACAAATCGTTCCAGGATTCACATTTTCAAGCCTTTCTCCCAGTTGAGAGAGCACAAGGCTTGCTTTTGAAAAAAGAGGAAAGGTGGAGACTAGTGGATGAGAATTTATTTTGGCAAGTTGGGCCTTGAGAAGAGGTATTAACTGTTAGAGGGGTTGTGACTCTGAAGCAATGAGCAAACAGATGCTGTGCTAGGCAAATAGGGTGTAATTGACCCACAGTGATAACAGGCTTCAGTATTTTCTCACAGATAATAACTAGCTGAAGAGAAGAAGATGCCTTAGGCCTCTAACCAAATTGGTCACACCTTACAGCTATGAAATGCTCCACCCAGAGCTAATTATGACTATTATAACAGTAACAATTAAATCAAAGTAATTGCTGCTATTTCTTGACAGTTGCCTTGCCAAGGTGAGTATTTTGTTTGATTATGAAGCAAAGAAAGGGATTTAACTTAAAATTGTCCTTTGTTTTGGAAAGGTATAGTACCATCTGAGTAAAACTCAAGTTTTGATAAGTTGTAACACAACCCCGTGTTTCCAGTTTCCCAATTTCCAGTGTTTACACCTCATGCAGTGTTTGTGCATCTGTGATGAAGGTTGAAACAGAGATTTGCTCTTCTATTTTATGTGATAGCCTCCAGTTGGACTATGGTTGTGACTGACCCTGTAGTTGTCTTCTCTGCCTTGTACCATCCTCACCTGTTGTTTACATAGGTTTGGATATAGCCAAAATCAGACACAAGTGCATTTAAATACACTAACTAGGAAACCAGCAGGTGGGCTCAAAAATCAGGTGAGTCTCATCTAACCAGTTCTATTTTTGAAACAAAGAAAAAAAAAAAAAAGGTTTGATGCTGTGCCACAATGCTCAGTGAGATAAGGAAGCATCACCATGGGCCATCTGTTCAAAGCACAGCCAGAGAGTGTTCACCTTCACCCAGGCCCACACTCTGCAGACCGCCTGCCAGCAGCTAGGGAAGCCCTGAATCTGTGCTAATTGAAGGGATCTGCAGCCAGCCAGCTTCATATTTAATAAGGATTTACTGCTGATGGAAATTACAAGTGAATTATGGATTCCAGCACATCAAGGTCTCGCCAGAGTCAAACAAAAGCACATGGTGATCAGAACAGAGTGCTGCACACTGGGACCTGAAGTCTCCATGGACCTCATTGCTTTGTTAAAATACTGCTGATAAGCTATAAGGTACTACAGAGCTCCACATCTTTCCTTGAGCCTATGCTTTCCTCAATTGTGTTTATAATGCCATTTATAATTTCCAGCTCTTCTGTTTGTTTTTATACAAGTGTAGGAGGGTTTTTTTCTCTTCAAATCAAATCATAGGGCCTCACCATTTCTGGCTCAAAGTCTCCCTAATGCTGCTAATCTCCTATTAACAGCCTACTGACACAGAAGAGACAACAGAAAAAGACTGATTGCCAGCCCCCTGACCCTGTGACTGTGTGCTGGTCAGATCTGGATTAATAGTTGAGGCGATTTACCTCAGGAGGCCTTGTCACAGGTGCCTGTAACTCTAAACTCTCCTCTCCTGTCAGGAAAGGGAGGAGGGGAACCAGTAAATCCACAGATGATGCACATACAAACAGGGCCCTGTTGAAACTCATTTTTCTTCTCCTATACAAAATCAGAACAAATGCAGGAAAAAAGCTCCTTGAGTTCATATAAAAGGAGCTGGGCATGGACATCACACCCAGGGCAAAAAACCCACTGTTGTATTCCCTCATACTACCTGTCACTGAAAGCAAGTCCATTTAATTTCAGTTTTCCTCGTTACTAGAAATTGATATTCAGGAGCACAGGCAAACATGCTGCTTTCCTCCAGTGCTTGTGTAGTAGGATAGATTGCCCCACTGTGTAGCTGGTTCAAGTACAAGAGGGACCCTTTCAGCTTTAAGACAATTTAAGATGCTCCCATTCAAGGAAAGATGGAAAAACAGCATCATTCTTATTTGGCAACACGTATCCATGTGACAGTTCTGTCCAGCAGCCCAAACAATCTCAGGCTCTCCTGCAGAGCTGGACTGCACCTCCTACATTTGCAGCGCTGTGCCATGCCGGCTGTGCTGCTCCATGACCCTACATAGCAGGAGGAGGGTGTTGCGATGACGGGTGCAGCTGACCAGCTGCACTTGACGTCACCCAGCAGCAGAGTGTCCACACACAGCATCTGAGCTGCACCAGGAGTCTGCTCGACTGCCAGGGAAAGAAACAGAGGCAGGAGTTGGTGCTGGTGACCCGGTCAGCCACTGAGGCTTCATGTGTGCCCGACAGCACAGCTCAAGCATCTCTCATCTCCACGAAGATGATTATGTTTCAGAATGATTTCATTTTGCTTGTTAACAAATTGCCGGTAAAATAGGTAATTGTTCCTGGCCTGAAGTAAAACAATCGTGTTACTGAGTGTTATTTGCAGGTCAGAGAGCTGTAAGAGGTTTGGCCTTCGAGGCACCACACTGTCCCCTCTAGGACGAGGGGTGAAGTACAAAAACATTCTATCATGCCTTACAGAGAAATTAATTTAACCTACAATTATTGTTTTTACAAGGCTGTTTGTCCACCTTCGCCTCTTACACAACCACACACTGTAACTCATACCGAACAGCTGTTCAGAGCAACTCCTGCCTCTCCCTGACCCTTCCCAGCCTCCAACATAACCGCATCAATGTTGCAGCTCACTGTTTCCACAGGTCTTCATTCATCAGGTGCATCGGCTGGGAAGCAGGATCTGACCCACTCCGGAGCACAGTCGCCCATCTGAAACAACAGCCCCGTTCCAAAAGCTGTCTCCGTGACCACAACACCTACTATAACATCACCCGAGCAATGCTGGGATGCCCTTCTAAAGGACAGAACATTACTGGATGCTCCCCATGGAAGAAATCCTTGAACAGCATGTTTGCCTAAGGCAAACTTACCTTGTTTTTATGCTGTCTCACTCCTTTTCTGAGTCTCAGTGAGACGCATCCAGCCAGCGTGAGTCTTTTTCAAACTTGATTCCTTATCCATATTTGGGAATTTGTGCTGGGCACTAACTGGTACGAGGCACATTCTTCCCACAGTGCACTTTGGGACTTGTAGTTCCCAAAAAGGAGCATTGTTTTCCAAATTGCAAGCGACGAGCAACAGAAATAGAACTGTGAAACGGCTTTACCTCTGCTTTGCTTGCTGCTGGGTCCTTCCTTTCACATGTTTCTGTGCAGTGTTTTCACCTTAGCCACCCTGAATCTTTCAGGAGCCTCTTCCACAGTTAAGGGCGGTGTACGTGGTCCTGCCCCCTGGAAACAGCTACCTAGAAAAAGAGAGCTCTGATCAAGATTTTAATCATACTCACCACAATAAAATGGCATAGAAAATCCCCGTTTAAAGATGTGTTTCGCTCTTCAGCATGTTCTGTATTTGCCATTTGATTTTTAATTAAAAAATCATAGTAGGGGGACAGATAAATGTGTCAGTTTTTTAAAAAGGTTACAAGATAAATCAATCTGTCCCTTCTTGTAGAGATCCATTTTTGAAGGGCGTTTGCACTGACTGCCCTAATTACCTTGTAACCAAGACACCCTGTTGTTTTTAAATAACAACCGAAGGAGAATGCGAATCGCTGCCTGCCGGGTACTGCTGGAGACGCTGTTATTACGCCCGAGCTACATTAACAGCGTAAAGTAACAGCTTAAAACTGCGGGGATGGGGTGCGGGAGGAGAGGCTCCCGGAGGAAGAGGCGACGGGGAGCGGAGAGCATTGCCCACCCTCCCGGGCGGCGCTGCGGAGGGTGGGGAGCGCTCTCCCGTTAGCACCGCGTCGAACGCCTTCTCCCGGCTCCAGGCCGGGATGAGGAGAGCTGGGACACTCTCGGGGCTGGGCTGACGCCCTGCGGCCGCGGGGAAAACAGTCGAGGCGGGCAGCGCGGGCTCGGCCCCTTTCCCTCGGCAGCCACACGAGGGAGAAGATGAAGGAAGCGCGTAGTGGCCCGGACGGACACCGATCTCAGTCCCACAGCTGCAGCCGCAGCCGCTCGGAGCGCCCCCCGACATTAGCTTTCCACCGCTAATCCCCACAGAATCACAGAGTCACAGCAGGGGTCACGCTGGAAGGGACACGGTGGTCATCTGTTCCCACCTCCCTCCTCGAGCAGGGTCATTGCAAAGCACACGGCACAGGATTGCATCCAGGCGTTTCTGGAATATCTCCATAAAGGGAGAATCTGTTTCAGTGCGTAGCCTCTGCACAGGAAAGAAGTTCTTCCTGTCCAGGTGGAACTTGTGCGTCAGTTTCTGCCCGTTGCCTCTTGTCCTATCCACAGAGCAGAGCCTGCCTTTATCTTCTCAGTACCTTCCTTTAGGTATTTATACACATTAAAGAGGTTCACTCTCAGACGTCTCTTCCCACCCAGTTCCCTCAGCCTTTCCTTATAAGAGATGCTCCATCCCCCTAACCATCGCCGCTGCTCTCCGCCCGCCCCGGCAGCCGTCGATTGCCTCCTGCAGCAGTGACTACACGTCCCGGCGGCCCGCGGGGCCGGGGGATGCTCGCCGGGACGGTTCTTCCGTTGCCGGGCGGTGCGTTCCCGGCTTTCCGGTGCCTGCCCGGGTGGAGCGGAGCCGGAGCCGGAGCCGGAGCCGGAGCCGGAGCCGGAGCCGGAGCCGGAGCCGGAGCCGGAGCCGGAGCCGTGCAGAGCTGGGGAGGGCCTTCCCGCCGGCACCATGCGGGGCGAGCCGTCCGCCTGGGCTCCGGGGCCGGCGCAGGCGGTGGCGCTGCTGGAGGATGCGGCGGACCTGCTGGTGCTGCACCGCGACTTCGCCGCCGCCGTGGAGCGGTGCGAGGCGGGCTGCGACAGCCTGGGCCCCGGCCCCGGCCATGAGACGTACGAGCGGTGCTGGCGTGCGGAGGGGATAGGGTGGCGCTGGGAAGCTGCTCGGTGTCGCATCAGCGCTGGGCTGGCTTCGAACTTCAGGCCATGCCTGCCCTGCTTTGGGGTTTCTTTTAGCCCTGTCGATATTAACGTGTTTCACATAAAGCGATCTTTGCGTGTTTGAGGGAAGTGAAGTGTGCCCAGGTGCCTTCCTTCTCTCAGTGATACAGTCACAGTGCATATTCTCGAAGGTGGAATTAGCCTTTTCATAGGGGGCAAGTAGAGGGGAAGGAGGGGAAGCAGAGAACTGTGGAGTACCTGGGGTGCACTGAAGCTCACTGGATGGGATGCAAGGGGAAATGTGGTAATAAGAAGCACTTATTTAGGTGTCTGTTTCTTACCAGTTTTGCAGAAGTGAAATGCTCCCTTTGTGTTGTGGGGATTCAGGCGCTGGCTGAGATGAACCGGTGGAGAGAAGTTCTGTCTTGGGTCCTACAGTACTACCATGTTCCTGAATGTCTGCCTCCAAAAGTTCTGGAGCTGTGGTGAGTTTCTGTCTGTTGTTGTCAGATATAAACACAAGAGCTTGTGTAAGGTTTAACAGCAGGCCAGGCTTGGGTATTACATGATATTTTCACTTTGTGTGGTGTAAATAAGATCTGGGACAGGCCTGTTCTTGACCTCTGTGTGCTGGAACTTGCCTGCAAAATTGCTTCATGGTGATCATATCCAAAAGAGTTGATGCTGAGAGAGTAACATCAATAGCTGCACCTGTTGTCTACCTCAGCATTTTCTCTGTGTTTTGAGGTAGACCCTGATTCATACCTTCATGAGAGCTGCTTTGGGTACAAGCTATCAATGACATCAGCTTCAGCAAAGACTTAGGGTTTTCTCATACTTCCCCCTTGCATTTCAGTATCCTGTTGTACAGCAAAGTAAGAGAGCCGCAGGTGATGCTGGAGGTTGGCAGCAGCTGGCTGAGAGACCATGTCAACCAGAGACTCCCTGAGTTTGGGTCGCTGCTGGAGCTGTATCTGGTGCAGGTGCTGCTGCCACTGGGGCGCTTTGAGGGCGCCGAGGAACTGGTGCGGGGCTGTGCCATGTTTGACAGCGAGCAGCAGCTGGAATTCCTCAGCACCATCTATGAGAGACGCTCTCGGTGGACTCAGCAGGAAGAGACACACTCAACTGCTGAGGAGCAGCAAGACCCAGCCACAGAAACTGTTCTGGGTGGGCTTTCCCTCTGTTGTTTGTGCTCCTTTTTTACATTTACATTTCAAGTTTGGTCCCTTACTGGCGAAGGGGAGCAAGTATTCACTATGTATTAAGGATATTGCTGTGATAAAGAGGCCATGAGGAAGTCCCGTTGTGTATCACCGCAGGAAATAGAAGACTCAGTGATACCTTTGCTGAGAATTGCAAAGCATGTTTAGTCTCTGCCAACATCAGGAGATGACAATTAATGTCCAGGATCAAAAGCACTGTGGAGGTTTTAGGGATTTTTTTTTAAGGTAAAAAAGGAAAACTAAGACTACCTGGCAATCCTTTAAGGGTAAAGGATTTTGTTTGCTCTGTGTACAGTTTGTTTCATTTCCATTTATAGTTGAGTCCAAGTAGAACAATGCTTGTCTAGCATTTAAAGTACTGCTTCTTCTCCCGAACTGTAAATCACTTGATGTTTTCTCCCAGGCCAGAAACTGACACTACTATGGTATAAAATCATATTGTAGTAAAGTAGATGCCTAAAAAAGAAGTATAATGAAGTGTATTACAAAATTGTAATGTTTCTCTGTTGTATAAAGACCAAACCCAACCTAACTCTCATGCAATCAGATTTCCAGTATCTTAGTTTCTTATTGTCTATATCTTTGTGATTACTTTTTAAACTTTACTTTGCCCTAACAGCCTTTTTCTTCTTGTTTTCCAGGAGTGCTGTCCCAAAAGCTCCTGACTATGTTGACATTGCTACGTAGAGCACTGAGGTCCATGTCAAACCACTTCTATTTACTTCCTTACAAGAAGATGCTCTTGGCTACTTTTTTGCTGTACCTGGTGGTGGTGAGATTAGACCCAGGTACCGGATTAAGATTTCCAATTTTTCAAATTCCATTATGGTTATGGAGAAGAAATGAGTTGCTTGTAATAAATTTGGTCTGTGTCTCAGGGAGGCACAAAATCTGGGTGACTGGGAACTTAGTGTGTCTAATGTTTCCAGTTGCAGTCCATGTAGAAAGATGAAGCTCCACAAATGCCAGTTTTCTGAAAGCTTTCCAGCAAACAAGGTACAGACTGTGAGAGGCAGTCAGAGCTGTCCTAGACTCAGCCTTTTCCTCATCAAAGGAAGGAAGAGAACAAAGTTTTTAACTGTAGTTGGGAATAGTTCTTTCTTAAGATGTTTAGTGTATGTTAGTTTTACCTAGTAAATTTTACGTTTTTGTTCTGCTTTGCAGCTTCTCCCACATCACTGCCATTCATTTACAAACTGGTCCAGCTCTTCCGACAGGCTTGGGCAGCTGTGTTTTCACCTATCCATAGGCCTCCAGTTCGAGACTAAGTGTCTTCCTCCACTACAAAGTGGCACCTTATCTTGGTGATGTTGCCAGGCCCTTCAGGACCTGTTGAAACCTGAGATGACAATCTGTGGACTCCTGGAATTTCTTCAGACAGGGAATAGTGGTGTATGAATTTTGAAGCCACAGCAAGTATTCTTGACATTTTGTTTGGTCCTGTCCAACATTAGGATAAATCCACTCCTTCCATATATACAGCTGAATAAGAATCCTCCTTTTCAAACACTTTGCTTTGAATGTGTCTCTTGAGTGAGGGTTGTGTAGCTAGTTATGAACTATGGAAGAAGTTCTCATCCTTGCAAATGCTGAACATTTCTCTGAAGAAGTGCAGTAGTTCTGGAGGCGTGACTGTACAAGGCAACAGAGGATCAGTGAATAGGGGAATGTTCTGTTTTGAAGACATCTGAAAAGCCCAGTTCCTGCAGCACGGGATTTAGGACAAGCATGTGGAAATAAAACACTGGAGAAAGTAAAGCCTACTGCATTTTGAAATCCATGGTTCCCCTTGTCACTGATGCCTCTTTGGACAGGCACACTGGATTTTAGTCATATTTAAGCTATAAAGATGGGGTGGTGGGCCACATAGACTGTTGTGCTGTTTCTACTCCTCTTAAGAGCAAATTACAGCAGTTAGTGTTTGCTTGATGCATAATCATTCTTAGAAGCACTTGGTGGTGGTGGTAAGGAAATAAAAATTTTTTTTCAAAATTATATTCTATGTTATTGTCTAGTTGAACAGCTGAAGTTGTTGCTTTGTTTTAGTCTTTCCCTACCTCTTGCTTTGTTTATATAGATATCAAAAAATCTCTCTGTAGAATCGCTCCCCAAGTCACCATTATCCAAAGTTCTGGGTTAGATGTGAGTCATTTAGCAATGCTCTGTCATTCAGAACTAAAGTCTATTTTTTATAGAAAGAAATACTGACCTAACAAAATATTGCTTTTAAGCTTTGTGTGCTGGAGGGGGCAGGTTAAAGGTGAGAGGCCAGGGACAAATTTGCATCTGTCATTCCAGCACCTGTGCCAGAAGAGGATAAACTCACTGATGTCTACAAACTACAAAAGTTGTCAGAGCAGCCTTTTTGGTGGGACCACACCAAACCTGTGAGAAATAGCTAGTGTAGATCCCAGTGTGGTGTCTTACAGCAGTCTCTAGCAATAACCATACTCCAAGGTGGTGGCTGTTCTGTTTTCTTCACACAGATGGGCGTGTTGGTACCCTCAGACTGTGTGTGATCTGTTGCTTTGCTTCCTACTGGGGCACTTTGAAAAGAGTCTCATCTTCACTATTAGAAATAGTTGTCTGTTTCATCTTAACTTAGCACAAAAAAGAGCTACACTCCAGCATTATTGTTAGACAAACTCAGGCAGGTTATTCATGAGTGCAATAGCAACCTGGCCTAGTATTCTCAAACTAGAGAGAAAAAGAGTTTTAAAAGCCATTCCCATATCCCTCCCCAAAGTTTTTGTCTCTGCCAAGACTCTACACCAGGTTAAATAGCACACAGCTTTTCCATATAAAAAAGTAATTTCTTATATGCTTTGCACACACAGGGAAGAACAGTCTTTGATATTGCTAAATGGTTCCTGCAGTCCAACTGTGAGTGCAGTTACAATGCTGAAACCAACACTTGATGTGAAATCAGATAGAATGAAACACAAAAGCTCTGTCTGGAGTTGAGCTCTTCCAAGAAATGACCAGGATGAGTCTTCTGCTCACCTGCTTCTGCTCAGGTTATGTCCTTTGTAAGCCAGTTAATGAAATGGCAAACTTCACTCTGAAGTCAGGCCAAATTCTTATCAAAGTGACTGTTGGGAAATTAAACTTTTTGCTAAACTACTTTTTGCTGTAGTCTTCTGGCATATTTTTTAGTTGGATGTCAGAGATGCTGTTTTGGAGGTTGGTTTGGACCAGCAGGCCATACATAGTTTTTGGAATGCTGTTAAGTGTCATTTACCCAGACTTTTAACATTCAACTTTATTTTAAATGTAGGCTGGTAACCTTGACTTTATTGGAGTACTACTGATTTAGAATTTATATTGTTTTTAATTCATCATGAGAGAGCAAGAAGGCTAATAATAATAAGCTTTCAGGGTTTTTTTGCAATTAATACTAAAACTGCAGTACCTAATTTTTATAATAAAGTGACTACTGATTTACCTCTTTGTAGAGTTGTTTGTGTTCTGATTGAGTATATGGAAAAAAAGGTGTTTATTGTATTGATACACTGCAAAGTATGTCAAAGTTTTCCAGAACTGTTTCACGTTGTTTCATAGTTTCAGCATATTTGAATTAATTAGAGAATGTCTTCAGTGTGAATTTGATGAGATCTAATCCACTGATGATGTTGGCAGGGTATAAGTCTGCCTTTTGGAATGGCCAAGACCCATACTACCAAGAATAAACTACCTGGTATTTATCATTATTAGATTAATCTATTTTTATCTTAGAACTAACTACAGTTCTGACCTTACTGTGTTAGGGGAGAAAATTCTACAAATAAAAAGTAAAAATACATAGCACAGTTCTCTGTTTCAGGGATAATGCCTGAAAACCAAGTATTTTATCAATATAACAGTGTTATACAGGTACTTAATTACTAGACTTGGGTGGTTCAGAAATCCTGAAATGAGATGCTGCTGGTTCTCCGAGCAGGTGGCAACAGACTAACAGAAAACCGTTATACAGGGAACACAAGGAAAGTGTTCAAATCTTCATTCACTGACTGAGGAGGGTATGTGTGGGAAATGCAAAGGCTTACACGCCCCAAATTAAAAGGAAAAGAAGATTTTGTGTGATCACCTAAGAACTTACTAAGAGTGCACTGTTTTGTGAAAGAGCATAATATTGTTTTAAAATAATCCATGATTCTGATACTGTTGGTGAGTCATTTAGGTAACTAACCTGTAGGGAGAGAGGGATGTACATCCAGTAGAGGAGAAAAAGCATTTAACTGACCTTCATTTTCCTCTTGATTATTTCAATCTCCAGCATATTTGCCCAGCATATTGAGGTGGGGGAAGAAGGAGAAAGGGGAGGACATTCAGAGTGATGGTGCTTGTCTTCCTGAGCCAGTGATGGAGCCATGCTGTCCTGGTTGTAGCTGAACACCTACCTGCCCACGGGAAGCGTGAATGCAGTCCTTGGTTTGCTTTGCTTGTCTGCACAACTATTTCTTTGTGTTACCACAGAACCACAGGTTCTCTCTTCTGATTCAGAGCTCAGTTGCCAGCTGGGGTTAAACCAGTACAACAGTACTTCTGAGTTCTAGATTATTCAAAAATGCCATTTTCAGAGATACATCTATCTTTAATTAGAGAAAAAGGCTTTAGATTTCATATGGCAACTCACCATCTGCCCACCCTGAGGCTGAATGCCAGCATCCGTCAAGATGACCTACTTTCCAAGAAGCCAGATCCAGGCCATATCTGCCTCATGTCTCTATGGACTTCCACTGGCAGAGAAAATGCCACAAAGGACTAAGTAGTAAATAATTTAGTAATTCGCAGACCTCTTTTAGATTTTGTCGCTGCTAGATCTGACATGTTGACTCAAAGTGTGCCTAAGAGGTCTTGGGTGGTTGACTGCTCAAAGTATTTCCTGTGAGACTTCCCTGATTCTCAGAAGTTGTGAGCATTAACATTTCAGATTTTTCAGGGCACCAGAGCTTGTCTGGAATGTTACCTCTTCCACTGGAAGAAGACTAGAGCAACCTATTCCTTAGTCTCAAAGCAATGATCTGATGGTTTTCTGAAGAACTCTGAGATTCAGCTTAAATAAAGCAGCAGATGGAAATCATCATGGAAATTCTTTGTTAAAAAAACAATTATGGCTCCAGAAATTGTGGCTCTGTAGCTTTTCCCAGCCAAAATCAAAGAGTAATGATTTGCAGGTTTATGTAAGGAACAGCGAAATGAAGACTATACCAAAGTGAGTTTATGAAAACCAGTATGAACTATTTCTCACTGTTAAAATTATATTTCTCACTGTTAAAATGTGTGTTAAAGAAGATACTTCTATGTGGGCTGCCAGCAGTGGCAGAACAATCTATTAATATCATCATGTCAGAGTAGACTAACCTACATTTTAGGAATTGTCTATTTAATGTCTGCTGATTAAACATCATCATATACTGTACATTTATAAAGTCTGGGGATACATAATGCAGATTCAAGCAATGAAGTGTGCCTTCCTCTTAGTTACCTAGGGGTTGCAAACACCTAGGATTTCTCTACTGAGAGAAGCTGCTGCTTTCCAGTGGTGAACTAGTGCAGAAGGAACAAAGTGGTGGTGGCAACTGCACTAATTTGGTGTCAGAATGTTGGGGTGATGCCTCCAGATCTGTCCTGCAATAAACACTGCAGTAAGAATCAAATTTCTTTCTGTTTGGGCAGAGAAGTGAGAGTCTGTACTGAGAGATGTCCCACACTGCTGACAGCCTGGATGACTGCTCCTGAAGTAAATTGAAATATTAATAGAGAAGACAGGAGAGCATTTAAAAGTGCTAGTGGAGCATACTTAAGAGTGGTAATTATGTTTACTTTCCAGATCTCTTTTTTTTTTTTGCCTTCTATCCTTCTCTTTTCCATTCATTTGCTCTCTTATGCCTTCTGTACTGGAATTTAGGTGTGATTTTCATCTACAGAAGTATGTGTTGGCAGAACAGGGAACAGGGATGGTGTGTGTGTTGCAGGCGATGTAAAATCCTGAGGTATGAGAAAGCAGTGTACAATGTGTTGTATAGCCACACATTAAAAAGTGTACCAGCCCTGACTGCAGTGAGTTTGAAGCCTGGGGTGTCTCTGAGCCTGGCCTGTGTGGATGGATTTGCACAGGAGGGGTGTTGGAGGCAGCAAGGTGACCCCTTCCCCCGGCACTGTGACACTGAAGTGCAGCAGCAGGTGCCAGGTGCCGGCCCCAGGGTGCCTCCTGCCCTGTGCACAGGCCTGCCACCAGTGATCCCAAAGGGAGGGAAACACCTCTGGAGACACCATGGTAAGGAGGAGTGTGGGAACACTGGGCACACGGGCCCTGGGAGGCCTGTAGGCAAGGGAAGGCAGCAGGGTCTGCTGTTACCAGTAGATTTTGCCACGGAATCCTGATATCTCACACCACTTACCACATAAGATGGGAAAGGAGTGCAGAAAATCTCACTGAAGCATTATGGCATTAAGTTTTCTTCAGAGTCCCTAATTGGTGGCATTACAAGATAAATTAGATGTGGAGTCTTAGCTGTTTTGTACTTTCTGTTGTGACCACATTTGCTCAACACCAGTTCATTTTCATACGAGGTAATTTTTTTTTAGAAATAAACAGAAAAAGTTATTTACCTTTGTACACATTTTAAATTAATTTAGCCCTAATGGCTACACTGTCCATAGTTATACAGGGTCTGCATGTGTGTTTCTGGAGTTCATGGATCCTTTTATATATGTATGCATTTAAATAAGTGAAAAAATGTCCTTTGTTTTTAAGTGTTGGGCGTTTGTTATAAATTTATAAACCTTTTAGAATGTGAAAAAATCCATTTCACCTTGTACCCCAGTATCTCTCTAGTACTGAGTCTAATTTTGGTGCAGAGGAAGAACTATGCCAGCTCATCTCACATGCAAAATAGTTCCACAGGCTTCCCAGACCTAGGGAAGTGAGTGTGTATGTGGAACAGCTGGAAGACTAAAGCCTGCTTTTTGCAGTAAATCCCGGAGCCAGGTACTAGTTTGGTTTTTTAAGAGTCAACACTGTCCCAGGTTTAGTTTCACAAAGGATCTGGTCTTTTCTACTGTTTCTTTGTTAGACCCATCCTGGTACATTAATGGTGGGATGTGAAACATGAGTTTTGAATAGGTTCAAATTAAAATATCATTTAAAGATCAGTTTACTCTGACTGTGACGCTGGCATCTATTTTAATGCTGTTTACTATGCAAAATCAGAAACCTCTTTTTCACTGTCTTCTCTCTTTGGCAGAATATTTCCAAATTACTGCTGGAGTAGAAGAAGATGAAATGGCTCAAAAAGCAGGGTTGAGATATGGTTTCAAATTAGTGCAGCTGAAAACTCTGAAAAGTCTTCAACTACAGTCCTATATGAAGCATTACAATATTAACTTTCAAAGACAGAATTCACTTCTATCTATGAAAAAACAGTCCAATTCCTCTACAGCTCTGAAGAAGTGAGCAAAGCAGCTCTTTTTTGTTTAAAATGTTGCTTGACTTGTAATTGTATTTTTGCTTCAAAAGATATTCTTTTTAAAAGCCAGCTAGCCTAATTGCTGTGTTTGAAAAGAAAAGAAACCCTAATTTTTCTTGCTGCCAGCCTCACAGATTCACACTGAGATTTAAAAGGAAAAGCAGGAGCCTGCCCTGTGGAAAGTCAGCATTAATTGAATTCTCTAAGCCCAAATATGCCTTTGGTGTCTCCTGAGCAATCCTCCAGATTGCAACACTCTGAATTATGAAGCCCCATTGACACCAAATAACTCAGAGACTTTTGGCAACTCAGTTAAGAAAAACAGGATTGTGCAAGTACATTTGAGAGCACGTGCATTTGCAGAGCCAGCAGCTTAGAAAGGAGTACTGAATAGAAATAATTTATTTCATTAAATGAAACATTTAAATTGAGCTTTCATGTTCATTTGAATTTCTGGGGATGACTAGCTGGGGCACTGAGGACTTTTGAAATTCTAGTTGCTTCTTAAAAAATGTCTTCAGTTATGTTTCTTAAACAGAAATATATGTCAATTTGTGAAGAATACACTGCTGCAGAGGTGTTGCTGGTCACATATTGTGACTGAAAATTTAGTTTTTGGGGAGGGTACATTTCATTCTGAGGTCACAGAATTATTTTGCTGGGTAAGCAGTTACAGAATTTAATTTTTTAAAAAAAATTAACTGGTCAAATCTGATAGTGCCATCAGTTATCTCTAAATGCAATATTACAAAACAATGAGTGAAGACCATCCTCTGCCCTTAAAGCCAGGCCTGCTTCATAGCTGGGCATCTTAATTCTCCTTCCCGCTCCAAAGCCTGGCAGTGGTCAGTGAGCTGCTCACTGAAAACCATTCTCAACTATGAGTTGTTTTCTGAATGGTACCCAAATATTGTCTGGAAAAATATTAACTGGCCTAAGCCAAAACTGTGCCAGTTTTTTTTAATTATCAATCAGCACCGGAGATCACAGGCCAGTATTCAGTACAACAACCTGACTTTTTTTTAACTCCCTAGTATAGACAGGGTACTGGGGATCACAAAACCAGAGCTCAAGCAGCTTTAATTGCTCCAAAGCAGAAACCAGAGACCACTCTCTCCTCAAAAAAATGCCTTTCATTACACCCAGTGTTGCAATTTTTGGGACTAACCCAGAAGTATTTGCTTTATAATTTTGCTTGTGAACTTAGGAAATCCAGCACCAGGGCCTTCATGCTCCTGTACTTTTAAGTGAACAGGATTTTGGAGCAATTGACACCTGCCTACTTTAGCCTGATGTTACACAGTTTTGTCTTCCTGGCTGCCACATCAACAATACTGGAAATCATGCAAATACACTGTCCTGCAATGGCACTGCCTGACAAGCAATGGATACATGATGTAAAATTAATGGTTGCAGGAGCTGAAAGGAACATTTGTTTTGACCAAGAAAATCTGACATAATTTCCTTAGGTGAAAGCAGCTCTTTCAAGTTTCCACACCAGCCTGCTGTCAGAGGGTAGAAGGATCAAAAGACATCACCTGCCTTGGGTTACATAAGAGTGAAGGATGCCACATGGCTGTGTCAGGTTCCAGCTAGAAGTAAAAATAAACTAAACTCAGATGTGCTTCTCCAAGGAGACAATCCAGGAAAAAAAGTGGGGTTTGTGTAATGGAAATAAATTTTTCCTGATAGTTTTAATATACTTCTGTTGTACAGCACACAGATCTCAATTTTTTAAAGAACTGTCCCAGTATCTGGCATGTGCATGTGCAGTCTCATTGTGGTATGGAGCCGAACAACCAAATGAACAGCTGACCGTGACAACTCACTGATTTTTTTGAAAAGCAATACCCTGAGAAAATGTAATCACCAGGAATACGGAGTGCTAAGGTACACTGTTTTTTCTGACCCTGCGTCTTCTCTCTCCCCTCAGCATGAGCGCATCTCTGTTCACACTGACCAGGCTGGAATACAGATAGGAAATGCATCCTGGGAACTCTTCTGCCTGGAGCACGGCATTCAGCTTGATGGCACCTTCAAGGACCTGCAAGACAAACTCAGCTCTGATGACTCTTTTACCACATTTTTCAATGAAACAGCCACTGGGAAGCACATGCCATGGGCTGTAATGGTGGACTTGGAACCAACTGTGGTAGGTCAGTATAGAAATAAACCTGCAAAATGGAGATGAGATTGCTTTTCCTCATATCACTATAGTGTGCCACCAATCTTCACTGGCACAAAGCAGCCCTTTGTACCTTGTGCTACCATTAGGTAGCATGAAATTAATTTTCTTGTGACACAGGACCCCAGATTCTGTCACAGATGTTGCAAACATAGGAACCAGAGGATCCCCAGCAGTTTAATAGCTGGTACACATGGTGTGTGCAACTTCTCTTTGCATCAATGTTCAACTTCTGCGTTTGTTTATTATGACATTTTTGTCATTCAAATTCTGCTTTTCTTCAGTTTGGATTCAAAGTGGGAGCCTGACTTCTTCCCTAAAATAATAGAAGAATGTCTGAAAATTGGGACATCTGAATTTCTTCACACCTTTTATTCTGGGGACTTCTGGTGTTGGAAATCAAGAAGTTAGACCCTTTCTGAGTCTCTCAGAGGGAGAAAAGAATGTCAAATTTGAATTAAAACTTTTAGAGAAATTAAAATAAGTTAGGCACATAAACATGAGGTAGAAATGTAAGTTTTAGAGTTAAGTCAGTTAGAATTAAGCTTAAGTAAGTACAAATACATTTTGTCTTTTTTAAATGCCTTAGTAGAAGCAGAGTGCCCTAAGCTCTACTTAAAAGTTCAGTGTTTCCTTAGACATAACTAAAACATAGCAAAATATTGCTCTGCATTACTAGATAGAACATGTACACAGACAGATAACATAATGTTCACAAATATACATAAAAATGTGTAAGAACTGACACTGCATTTCACATTTTAAAGTATAATTCTTATAGGTGAAGCAAGAATGTTTAAGAATCCTGTTTTTAGCTGATGGGACAATTTACGGTTAAAAGCCCTCATTTTGAGGCCTGCTGCTGCATGCCTCCTGCCTCTGTTTGCTTTCGCTTGCTCATTTTTACCTGCACACACTCTCACATCCACATGAAAAAAGAAAAGAAGAAGAAAAAAGATGGAGCAGCTGCTGCTGCCCTGCTCAGAACTCTATGCCAGAGTGTACTATGCAGGCTGTACTTGTAACCGACAAGCTCACAAGAAGATAAGTGGCTAGATTGAAGATGCACCATAAGTCAATCAAATGCAACAATGAAAAATTGCCCAGAAGACATTTCCCTTCTCCATCAGCATCCGTCTTTTCGCATCACGAGCTCCTGTGACTAAGAGCATGCATTGATGCCAACAACAAGAATCTGTTGGCACTGGAGCATATTCTTAGAATTTCTCTTTCTTCTTCAGGTGAAGTACAGACTGGAACCTTCCAGGAACTTTTTCATCCAGAACAGCTGATCACTGGAAAGGAAGATGCAATACTAGGAAAGGAAGAAGGCAATAACTATGCCCATGGCCACTACACCATTGGCAAGGAAAGCATTGATATGGTGCTGGATCGTGTCCGTAAACTGGTAAGTCCCAGTAGTTTTGAAACAGCAGTTTGGACTATGCAGAAGAAAGAAGGGCAGAACTAACAGCTTAATTGCAAATGATACCAATGGTTCAGAAAAGAGATTGCAAGTCATACAGACAATATCTTGGACTTGGCACAGAAGAGAGAAGCCCAGTAGTTCACTTCCCAGCTGCATGCATACAGACATTTTTATAAAGTGGTTCTGAATATGTAATTTTTAATTATTAGCACAGCCCTACAGTACCAATACTGATACTGAAGGGTGGATTATGCAGTTGTACATTGGTGATTTCAGCTAGAATAACAGAGCATGTGAAGTTCAGAGGGAGAGAGCCCAGGACAGATCCTACATCATAAGCTGAGACAGTGAGGAAAGTGTAGATTGGAAATATCATTAGCCCTTTCCCAGGAAAACTTGATGTGAAATCTGTGCTGTATACTGCCTATGACTGCTCACTCCTTCAGCTCACATAGCAAAGTCTTTTCCACCTTTTTCAAATGCTGCTGTTTCACTTTCTCTTTTGCTTTCTAGACTGATGCCTGTTCTGGGTTGCAAGGATTCCTGATCTTCCACAGCTTTGGTGGTGGTACCGGCTCTGGATTTACCTCCTTGCTGATGGAACGCCTCTCTGTGGATTATGGAAAGAAGTCCAAACTGGAGTTTGCCATCTACCCAGCCCCTCAGGTCTCCACCGCTGTCATGGAGCCCTACAATTCCATCCTAACCACGCACACCACACTGGAGCATTCAGACTGTGCCTTCATGGTGGATAATGAGGCCATCTATGACATCTGCTGCCAGAACCTGGACATTGAGCGCCCCACCTACAGCAACCTGAACCGTCTGATCAGTCAGATCGTGTCCTCCATCACCGCCTCACTGCGCTTCGATGGCGCCCTCAACGTGGACCTGACGGAATTCCAG